>JAPXFQ010000268.1:265000-302500 GCA_028564705.1 Apricaphanius iberus
ACCCTGAGCTTCCTCGTTATGATAATATCCGACATCAACAGAGTGTCTTCAACGAGCGGAGGGTAGCCAAAACAGGAGAAATGTGATCTCTCTTTTTAATATTCATCAGAACTCTTGCTGCAGCATTTTGGATCAACTGAAGGCTTTTAATTGCATTTTGTGGACTTCCTGATAATAAGGAATTACAGTAGTCCAGCCTTGAAGTAACAAATGCATGGACTAGTTTCTCTGCATCACTCCTGGACAGGATGTTTCTAATTTTAGCAATATTCCAGAGGTGAAAGAAAGAAATCTTAGAAACCTTTTTAATATGAGATTTAAATGTCACGTCTTGGTCAAAAATTACACCGAGGTTCTTTACATTATTAGCAGAGGCCAAATTAATGCCATCCAGATGAAGTGATTGATTTAGCAGTTTCCTTTTTAAAGGTTCTGGTCCAAAGACAACAACTTCTTTCTTGTCTGGATTTAAAAGCAGAAAGTTTTGAGTCTTTTCTGTTGGTTTGAAGAGATGGAATCTTTTCTTCTAGATTTTGGCAGAGTGGAGAAACATCTGATGAATTTATCCTTCAGCTGATTAGACTGATGGTCTCAGAATCTACAGCAGCTTAGAAATCCTTTTTTAGACATGCTTCTCATAAAACCAAAATCTTTGTACTTTATAGCGGTATTTGTGTCTAGTTGTTTTCTAATGGTGAGCAGTTGCTCTATAGGTGGGACTCCCCCCTTCTCTCTCTCTCTTTCTCTGTGTGTGTTTGTCAGATTGCCACCTGAGCAGGTTGTTTTGCCCAGTTTGATGTTAACTGGTCTGTCTGTGGTCCAGCAGCCACTCCCTGCATTAAGGCCATCAGTCCCAGTGAGGGCTGGACGACGGGTGGAGCCACCGTCATCCTCATCGGAGACAACTTCTTTGATGGACTTCAGGTCGTCTTCGGCACCATGCTGGTGTGGAGCGAGGTAACTCACACTAACAGTCAGAGACTCTGAGATATCGGCCACATTCCAGCTTTTCTTGATTTCTGATTGGTTTGACTCTGCATTTAAAAGGGACAAATACCATTATCCCCGTTTGATGTCTCCAATGTGTCTAATGTCTCTAACTTCTCTGTGTCCAGCTGATCACTCCCCATGCCATCCGGGTCCAGACTCCGCCCCGTCACATCCCCGGGGTCGTTGAGGTCACGCTGTCCTATAAGTCCAAGCAGTTCTGTAAGGGAGCGCCGGGACGCTTCGTCTACACAGGTAACACAGCAACACACTGAGACACACTGAGACACACTGAGACACAATGAGACACAATGAGACACAATGAGACACAATAAGACACACTGAGACACTGAGACACAATTTGACACACAGAGACACACTGAGACACACTGAGACACAATGAGACACAATGAGACACAATAAGACACAATGAGACACTCTGAGACATACTGAGACACAACGATACACTCTGAGACACTGAGACACAATTTGACACACATTTCCTTTGTCTTACTTACAGATCTGATTAGAGTTTTTAGCACCAGGTTGTGTTCAGCGTTAGCATCACCCTTCTACCCTAATTTATACTTCTCTGTCACTAAGTTTGGACTCAGACCTATGGAGGGAGACGTTTTCCTTTTCTACTCCTCTGTTGGTGTCTCAGTGTTGCAAAACAATTCCCCACCAGGACAGCAGGGGGTGCTAATCTTTACTGGCGGGTATTCACCAAAAGTACAGATTAGAGAAATGATCCTTTTAAATATAAAGCATGCTGTGGCCAAACGCTGCATTAACTTACTTACTTACTTATCACAAGTGTTGCCACAGTTACTTTGAAAAAGTAATATGATTACTGACTACTGATTACTTTCTTAAAGTAACTAAATTAGATTACAAGTTACTTTATTCGTTACTTTCAGCAGCTGCCAGTAGCACTTCCCACTGCCTTAACATAGAAACAATAACCAGTTTTGCCAATACTCACTTTATTGGAAATAAGGGCCGGAAATATTCTTTCTTTTTTAACCTCACGTTGACACCAGTAACTATGAAGCAACAAGAAGTGTCTTGGGCATGTACTACTGGAGAGTTCCACTAGGGGGCAGTTACAGAGTACAAAATGCTCAGGCCAAAACAAACATGGCGACCGTAAAGGAGACAGATAGTTAGAAACTGGACTCTACCCCGTCCTTGCGTGGGTAACGGAGAGGCCTTGAGTGGATGGATAAGGTCGTCTTTACTTTCAGGGTTTCATCAGAACCTGATGTGCTGAGCATGTTGAATGACTGTTTCCGTCTCATTGAATAGAAAGGGATTAAACCATGAATGGTTCTGACACCACTGAGTTCAGCTGTACCAGTGATACACATTCCATGACATATGGGGTCATGGAGAGAGTTCATGATGAAAGGTGACTTGACCCCCTAAAATGATTCCTTTGCATGCAGAACAGCAGCTTTTTGCCAACAATGTGAACAACGCTCCTTCTGTGGGTAAACCAGGTTTGATTAGACTTCAGATGTAAATCTGGTAGCTAAAACTATCAAAGCACGCCCAACACATCATCTCTGGGGAACCAGGCTTTCTAAGCCTTCTCCAGATGCAGAAACAGCTGTGGTCCAGTCAACAATACGACCATGACCGTCTCAGCCACCCTGTGAAGATGTGAAGAAGAAGTCCTTCTGTTCCTCCTGATCCATGGTTTAACATTTAGTTGTAGCCTTTCCACCACCCCAGGTTCTCCCAGGAAGGCTTGGTCCTGCTCTCTGGGTCTCCTTCAGTGTTGGGCATCTTACATTAAAAAAGTTATTAATTAGAGTTACAAATTACTTTTTCCAAAAAGATAAAAAGGAAAATCTGTCCATTAAGTTGTGCAAATCTATGCATCCTAAATATTGCTGAGCAAAGAGAAAACTATTCACCTGTCTGTAGTGAGACATTTGAAGACTGATTTGGTGTCAGCTGGTCACATGACCAGGAAGCTATTGAAGAAAAATCACATTTTACAATCACACATTAATAAAGTCAAAGTAAACTTTATCAATTCTACCACATGTACAGGACATACAGAGAATTGAAATAGCGTTACTCTCAGACCCATGGTGCATTCAAGTAACATTAAAATACAGACAGTAATAAATACAAATAAACATAGTATATAAAGTGAAAAACACGATATACAAGTAAGGCACATGGTAGAGAGTGCAAACCACGTCAACAATTTAAACAGTATAGTGCAACAGAGCTTGTAGATGTGTAAATGTCTATGAGTAGTGTGAGGTAGCTTTGCAGACCAATGCTGCACAAAGTGACTGGTGCAGGTAAGAAATATTACATATGTTAATTAAAAAAAATAAACAATCGTTTCAACTTCTTTGGGTGTTGAGCAACAATTTATCAATATTTTGTGGTTACTTTGTTGGTAGATGTTACAGGTATTTTCTAGGATGCATGGAGATTTATTAAAAAGCAAACCCTAACCAAAACCACCTCCTTAAGGAGCGGCCTTCAGAGGCGATGTATCAGTGCTGTTCTGGAGCGAAACGCTGCAGAGTGTGCAGAAGAGCAGAGACTTCGGAGGGTGTCCCAAAGTGTTCAACTTCAAACTAAGTTCACTGTGATGTTTACAGCTTACAGTGAGACTGGAAGGCACTAAGGCTACCCATCCACCCTTGCACCATCACCAACACCTGCTCTCTGCCTGCAGCTGAAGATCACATCTACAGTCAGAAGCAAGACTGTCCAATGACATGACCAGATTCCTGGTACCACAAAGTCCGTTCTCTCAGTCACTGCAGAGGATCCCAAACGTCCCAGCACATCATCACAGCGTTGTAATGTTTTCAACATGAAGAGATGCAGAGCAGATCAGCAGGAAGCAGCAAGTTAAAGAGAAACACAGCAGATAACAAAGTGAACAACATCAACAAGGTCACAGCAGCTGCAGATAACACAGACATCAGGAGAGCTAAAACTACTCTATAACTGCTGCTGGTTCCGCCCTGTGGGCCTTCAAGGACTGCATACACACACACACACAGACACACACACACACACACACACACACACACACACACAATGTGATGATGTATAGGACAGTCAGTCTGAAGCTTGTTAAATGCAACTGAACCAAGACGGGATTATGATTCATGCTCTTGACACACACAAACACACACACACGTACACTTACAGCTGCGCTCTGCTGCATTCACTGACGCTCTGATTTATCACCGCCCAACCAGCCTTAACTGGAAAGGATGTTCCAGGAGGAGCAGAAAATAAAAACAAAGACGGATCGATTCTAAGAGACGGGCTCAAGTCAACACATGTAAACGAGTCACAGCCACGAAAATGAGTCACAATAATGTGAACGAGTCACAGCCACGAAAACGAGTCACAGCCACGAAAATGAGTCACAATAATGTGAACGAGTCACAATAACGTGAACGTGTCACAGCCAAAAAAATGAGTCATAATAATGTGAACGAGTCACAATAACGTGGACGAGTCACAGCAACGTGAACAAGTCTGATATGGGATAATTCCATAGAGATATAGATAAGGATAAGGATGATTCAGTCTCTGTTAGACTTTTTAACATATTAATTTCAACAGTCTCTCCCTGTAACATAGCATTTCTACCTGTCTGCTGTCTTGGCCTGTGTGTGTAATTATGTGTTATGTCATAACTCCGTAGTACAAAAACAAAACAGCTGCATCAGTGTAGGTAAAAGGTCCATCACTCTCCATTATTCTGGAATATTCCCCTGCTGCTTTCACTATTAATTACTAATCACTAAACAAAACTAACCTTGAATCATTTTCCCAATACAGTCCTCACATTTTTATATACATAAAATAACTAATTATTCTAAGATGTTGATACATTTCCTAATGAGTGTGGGAGAGAGCCAAAAAAACAATGATCACATAATGACTCCATATTCAGACATTTCTCATGCTCTCCATAGGAATCAGCTTATAGTAATCAGGAAATTGTCCATTTAGATGACTTTGAGACGTAACTTGCTGTCAGAACCAGCAGAAACCCCCCGGGTTCTTTAAATTTGTTTAAGCCACTTTGGTGGGAAAAAGACGTTGTGATGACCTCCCTGCCCCTGGGACGGCCACACGTCGTCTCGTCATCTGCCAGAAACTCTAAAAGAGAGAGATGTTATGTAGCCTCTCTAGCACGCCTCGATAAGCTGTTAAATGTCCACTCTGTGTTGTACTGTGTACTCTTCCCTTGGTTTTTGGTTCTAGGACATTGTCGCGAGCCCCGAGGTCCACCTCTGGTCTCCTTCAGCCTCTGCACCAAGTGGCCCCACCACTTCTGAGTTTTCCCAGAAGGGGAGGATCATCAGTCAGGATTACTGCATTTCTGGAGGTTCCTGATGTGATCCTCAAGTTTTAATGTTAGTTATTAAGTGTTAAACCTTTAAGAAAATGATTAGATCAGAGATTAGCAGAAATTAGAGTCTCATTTAGATTACCTTGTAATCGTAAACAAACTCCACCATTTAAGTTAATAAGACAAGCTTCATTAACTTCTCATAAAATAGCAAATTAGTCAAGATGATCAAGATGAAAGAAAGTCCTTAGGTTTATGCACAAAAACCCAAAACTTCCCAATAAAAACTTTTAAAACTTTTAGTTTAAATCTGAGTTAGAATCTGTGTATAAACCTCTATCCTTCTGTACCCCCCCCCCAGTATAATTCTATTGTACTATAAACTCTTCTTCAAAGGTGTAATTAATTAAATCAATTATCTCCAAATCTTCTTGAAGACATTAAAGCCCTGTTTATGATTAATATCAGCTGTGGAGAGTAAAAGTTAAACAGAACAAATGTCCTCCATCTGCTCCTCCTGTACCTGTGGAAAGAAATCATCAAAACAAAAATCTTACTCACTATTACCAATAATACGAATAATTACAATAATCAGAAGAAGAACAAGAGAAAAATACACTAAAAGTAAGAAGTAATTTTAAAAAATGATTGAAAATGTAAGGCTCAGGAATGTGACTTGAACTATTTCCATTAATCATTGTGGTTCTTGGGTTCCAGACTTGTTTTCAGTTTTGCTTTTTAGAGCTGTGTTCGTAGAACCAGCTGCCTTTTCCACTGCTTTCCAGAACCTGCTTGAAGTTCATCAGAAATTCCCAAAACCTTATATTTATTTACCCCAATCACCTCTGAATCAGTTCGGATTTATTCTAAATATCCTCAGAGTATTTCATTCTTTAGCAGAGTTAATCTCCAAAACCTATTAATTATTCAGTCATTTTGTTGCTTCAAAGTTACTCAAACTGTGGGTCGTGGCCCAGAAACAAACGGTTCTTATTCGATTACTGAAGTGGAGAACAAATCATTCCCAGAACTCTGATCTTGGTGACGTTTTTACCATTTCAGTTTTTCATCTGCTTAATGTCTAGATGTCGTTTCCACTTTACCATGATCAAAGATCTGTTCAGCACCTGAAGTACAGGCAAAGTACCACAACCAAAGCCTGTCAAAATGGTTCCCCATATCTCATTCTCATTATTGCTGTTTCATCTTTGTTATTCAGTATGGGTAACCTTGTTTTCAGCTATGGGTATTTTCACTTAACTATTTTGTCTTTTAGTTCCTCCTGGTTTATTCCATCGCATTCTTTAGTAAATTGCACAGCTAACTGTCTCTGTCTGGTCTGATTAGCCAGCATTTTAAGCCTTTTTTTATTCTTACTGTTAAGTCTGTGTTTTTCTGTGCAAATACAGCTGTCAGGTGGAGACACCCTACCACTGGCATACACCAGTATTCCCAAGCAGTAACACTGAAAAACATCATCCCGTTTGGTTGGGTTGTTGGACTCAACCAAACCGTCAGTTTTTTGGGGCCAAAGAAGGCCGAGAAACCCCACAATAATAGAGCTTTACTAAAACCTTACAGGTTTATATATTCTCAGGTGAAAAAAAAAACTAAAAAAAGAGTTTATTACAGGCCTCAAACTAAACTCAGGGCTTCTTTTTTAGCCAAAATCTGGAAAAGACACAGTTTAAAAGACGTCTGCTTCTGATAAACACTTGAAATCCCTTGTTTTCAACCAGTGATGTCACTAATTGAACACTTCTTAGGAGAGGGAGGGGCAGCTGCTCAGAGAGCAGGACTCAGGAGGATTACTCAGACATGCGTGAATTAAGCCCAAAACCACTCTGGTGCGTTTTTAATGAGAAAATTGCATGACCAGATGGTTGAAAAATCCAAAAACTTGCATATCGACCCTTTAAAAGCAGAATTTGCAGTTCCACACAGAAAAAACAGAAGAGACACTTTGAGCCTCATGAACTGTCCACACCGACAGGTTGTAGCGTTGCTTTAGAACTCGGTTCTGGTCCGACAGACTGAGGTTCCTTCTGTGTGACTGGGTGTTAACCACAAATCTACCCAGCAGCCCACACCTTTCCAGTCAGAGCTTACCTGTCCATCCTCACCTGTATAGATAGAGCC
Source organism: Apricaphanius iberus (assembly GCA_028564705.1). NCBI lineage: Eukaryota > Metazoa > Chordata > Actinopteri > Cyprinodontiformes > Aphaniidae > Apricaphanius > Apricaphanius iberus. The sequence goes on from JAPXFQ010000268.1 coordinate 272,478, forward strand.
TGTTCTGGAGCTCTGCTGCAGAACCTGTTAACCTTCCTCCTTCTCCTCCTCAGCACTCAATGAGCCCACCATCGATTATGGCTTCCAGAGGTTACAGAAGGTCATCCCCCGTCACCCCGGAGACCCCGAGAGGCTGCCCAAGGTACTGCAACTCCTGCAGAGAGACAGAGTCTGGCCGGTTCTGTGTGTTCTTTCCATCAGTGTGCGTTCTGGTTGGCTGCTCTGTCTCTGATAATCATCTACTGACTCTGCTGTTTAACTTGTCAGCACACACACACACCCACACACACACACACACACACACACACACACACACACACACACAGTGGTGGGCTCTGGTTCTGCATGGTAACATTCTCTCTGCTGGTTCTATTGTCTCACCGTGTTGTTATCTAGTTCTCCACACAGCGCCCCCTTTCTGCCAGAGCAGATATCCTGCGGGTACTGGACCCTGAATCAGGAGTTTCCAGGTGTGGAGGTTCCCTCCGCTCAGGTTTAATGACCAACAGAACTGACTTCCGTTTAGCTCCTTAATGAAAACCACATCCCACCACATCTTCAATAATTCATCTGCACTGGTTTTATACGGTCACCCACACCACCAAATCTCTGCTGACTGGAAGTCATCATGAACATGAACTGGGTTTTACCTTTAGACCAGTTCTAGAAGCATAATCAGACCTGAACTGGGTCCAGAACCAAGGTAGTGAACCCGTCCAGTTCAGCAGGAAACATCTTTAAATTACTCAGACACACAGATGTGCTGCAAAATGATGGAATACAGGTCTGTGTGTGTGTGTTGAGCCCATTGGTAAACAGGACGGTTGAAACAGTCAAATCAGGTAATCAGTGAGTGCAGCCATGTGGTAAGAAAAGAGATTGGCACACACACGATTATCAGCCGTCATCTTATCTGATTTCTATAAAAACTGCCATCTGTGTGTTTCTGCTGCCTTCCTGATCTCCATCCAGTAAATATCCAGGGTTAGAGTCTGACCTCACATGGACAGGGAGCTCCGCCCACTTTCCTCACAGGAAGCGCACCTTCAGAGGGAGAGGAACCTGATCTAGGTACAGACATCTGACCCCACAGAACCAACCCAGGACACCAGATCACATCCAGAACCAACCCGGCACCAGATCACATCCAGAACCAACCCAGCACCAACCCAGAACACATCCAGAACCAACCCGGAACCAACCGGATGCAGATCACATCCAGAACCAACCCGGAACCAACCCGGAACACATGCAGAACCAACCCGGAACACATCCAGCACCAATCCAGAACCAACCCAGAACACATCCAGAACAGATCCAGAATAAATTCAGAACCAACCCAGAACGCATACAGCACCAACCCGGAACCAACCCAGAACACATCAATAACACATCCAGAACAGATCCAGAACCAACCCGGAACCAACCCGGAACACATGCAGAACCAACCCGGAACACATGCAGAACCAACCCAGAACACATCCAGCACCAACCCGGAACCAACCCAGAACACATCGATAAAAACATCCAGAACAGATCCAGAACAGATCCAGAGTAAATCCAGAACCAACCAAGAACACATCCAGTACTAATCCAGAACAGATCCAGAATAAATTCAGAACCAACCCAGATCGCATCCAGAACACATCCAGAACCAACCCAGAACACATCCAGCACCAACCCAGAACCAACCCAGAACACATCCAGAACAGATCCAGAACAGATCCATTTGACCAGATTTATGGAATACCGAAGCACAAACTGGTCCAACAGATCCAGATTATGGTGCCTGAATCCAGTTTCTGTTCTGGGAATCATGAAAATGTTCTGTAACCCTGGTCCCAGTTCTAGTCCTGGTTCTAATGGTTCTGGTCCTGTTGGTGGTGTATTTGGGTCAGAACCAGAGTTTGGGATGACTGAGGTGTGAAGGAGAAACTTTTCATAAACGCTGATTATTGTTTGATTAATTTAGACTTTTATCTTCATGTGATTATTTTCCCTGTTGAGCTGATTAGAGTTTCCGAAACTGAAGGATCAGTGTGTGTGTGTGTGTGTGTGTGTGTGTGTGTGTGTGAGTGTGTGTGTGTGTGAGAGTGTGTGTGATGACATCCCAACCTTCATCTCTGCTAACCCTGTTAATGTGTGTGAGAGATGCTTGTCTTCTGGTAGCGTAATAATGAAACACTCGTATTAATAAGGCTTCCATTTGTCTCCATAAACACTGCCGCCGTGTGTGTGTCAGCGTGTGTGTGTGTAAGCGTGTGTGTGTAAGCGTGTGTGTGTAAGCGTGTGTGTGTAAGCGTGTGTGTGAACATAAATCGCTGCTGTCGCTTCTACACTCAAACGTTTCTCTGCATAAACAGGCAGATTAGAGACAGCTGAGAGCTTCTTCAGAGGAAACCACTTTCCTCTCACTGTGATTACCCCCCGCCAGACACACACACCTACACACATCCACACACACACACACACAGCCTATCCGACACACACTCAGTCGCTGTAATGTGTCCATCAGTTTGAGTCAACGTGCAAATCAGCTGTTTTTTGTTATCCTACAATTTGAAGAACAGAATCATACTTTTAGGAGTAAAATGTCACCTGGGTGTTTCCCTCAGAGGTACTTATTAGTACCTGTATAGTCTGCACCTTTTATCAGTGCTGATTATTGATCTGACCACCATGGAGCCAATAATCGCCCACAAAAATAACTTCATCTTGTACTATTAATTTATGCAGTTTAACCAAATATTCATGCTGGCATTGCAAATTGCTCATGTCAAAATAATCTAAAGAAATCAGTTTGCCATTTTTAAAGCACAGAAAAATCATGGTATAATTATTTATCTGATTAAAACAATGTAATAATAAAATGCTTTGACAATAAAACCATGACGTCCATTTTATATAAATGTAGTTGTGCAAATGGATGTAGTTTTAATGAAAAACATAATCACCAGAAAATGTATCCTATCCAAATAAAAGTACAAAAATGAACTTTGTAGTTCTGAAGAATGTATGTATGTATGTATGTATGTATGTATGTATGTATGTATGCATGTATGTATGTATGTATGCATGTATGTATGCATGTACCTTTTATACCATAAAGAAGGTACAGATAGTAAGTCTGGGATCCAGTATTTGTCTTTAGACTGGGTTCATTTTGTACGTTGGCCTCAGTAATCTTCCCCCAGTGTAGCAACAATATGTGTAACATGATAATGGATGGATGGATGGATGGAGGGAGGGATTGATGGATGGATGAACAGATGGAGGGAGGGATGGATGGATGGAGGGAGGGATGGGGTTAATTGAAAAGGCTCCTGAAGAAGTTTGTAATGAAAAGCAGCAGATTAACTGGGAGAGTGTTTAATTAAGATAAAGACTAAATGAAGCATTGTTCTCTCACTGCCTGATTACACACACAGTATATCACACACACACACACACACACTGATTAACAGAGTGGGTCAGATGTGTTTGCTCTCCAACAGCTCGTTAAAGTGAAGTGGATCAGCTTCAGAGACACTCTGAGTCGGTGTGTGTGTGTGTGTGTTACAGCTATCAGTGTAAACATGGTTACAAACCATCAGGTTGACTCGTTGAGCTCGCTTAAAGTCATGTGACCTACCAGCTGCTGATGAAGACTCATCTGGACTTCATCAGCCTGAAACAGTTTAACCTAAATATTCCTCTCCTCCTTTCATTACAGGAGGTGCTGCTGAAGAGAGCAGCTGACCTGGTGGAGGCGCTCTACGGGATGCCCCACAACAACCAGGTGAGTTACATCCATGAACTGATGGAAGAGTACTTTCTATATTAAAGAAAGTAAAACGTTGATAACAGGACATGGAGGACGCATCATCTGGACCGATGTTCCCCATCCAGCAGGGGGCGTTGTAGCTGAGCAGGGTACCAGACCATGTAGAGCTTCTATGGGGAGAAAAATACTGAGAGAAAACTGGGTTAACAATCACAATAACAGCAGAAAATATATATCTGGAGAGTAGTAGGAGAGAAAAGTAGCAGAGAGAGGAAAAGTGGTCAGTCTGTCCTCCAACAGTCTAAACTTATAGCAGCATAACTACAAAAATAACTCAGGATAACCTAAGCCATTCTAACTATAAGCTTTATCAAAAAGGAAGGTTTTAAGCCTAGTCTTAAAAACAGACAGAGTATCTGCCTCATGGACTAAAACTGGGAGCTGGTTCTACAGGAGAGGAGCCTGATAACTAAAAGATCTGCCTCCTATTCTACTTTTAGAAATCCTAGGAACTACCAGTAGACCTGCATTCTGAGAACAAAGTTCTCTGTTAGGAACATATGGAACAATCAGATCTCTGATGTACGATGGAGCTGATTATTAAGGGCTTTATACGTAAGGAGGAGGATCTTAAACTCTATTCTGGATTTAACAGGGAGCCAATGGAGAGAAGCCAAAACAGGAGAAATGTGATCTCTCTTTTTAATATTCATCAGAACTCTTGCTGCAGCATTTTGGATCAACTGAAGGCTTTTAATTGCATTTTGTGGACTTCCTGATAATAAGGAATTACAGTAGTCCAGCCTTGAAGTAACAAATGCATGGACTAGTTTCTCTGCATCACTCCTGGACAGGATGTTTCTAATTTTAGCAATATTCTGGAGGTGAAAGAAAGAAATCCTAGAAACCTGTTTAATATGAGATTTAAATGTCATGTCTTGGTCAAAAATTACACCGAGGTTCTTTACATTATTACCAGAGGCCAAATTAATGCCATCCAGATGAAGTAACTGATTTAGCAGTTTCCTTTTTAAAGGTTCTGGTCCAAAGACAACAACTTCTGTCTGTTGAATTTAGGAGCAGAAAATTCAGAGTCATCCAGGTTTTTATGTCTTCATGCTTGTAATCTACCTAACTGATTGGTTTCATCAGGTTTTATGGATAAATATAATTGTGTATCATCAGCATTACTGTGGAAATTTATTCCATGTTGTCTAATTATTTTACCAATAGGAAGCATATATATAGTAAAGAGAATCGGTCCAAGCACAGAACCCTGTGGTACTCCACAAGTAACCCTTGAGTGTGAAGATGATTTATCATTGACATGAACAAACTGGAATCTGTTGGACAGATATGATCTAAACCAGCCTAGTGCTCAACATGTTCAAGCCTTTCTAAGAGAATATTATGATCGACTGTGTCAAAAGCAGCACTGAGATCTAACAAGACCAGAACCGTCACAGATCCATTATCTGAGGCCATTAGAATATCATTAGTAACTTTTACCAGTGCTGTTTCAGTGCTATGATCAGCTCTAAAACCTGACTGAAATTCCTCAAACAGGTTGTTGCTGTTTAGATGCTCACATACTTGATTAGCAACTATTTTCTCAAGAATTATGGATAAGAAAGGAAGGTTAGATATAGGTCTGTAGTTAGCTAAATCATCTTGATCCAGGGAGGGTTTATTAAGTAAAGGTTTAATTACAACAACCTTAAATTCCTGAGGCACATATCCATCTATTAAAGATAGATTCATCATGTCTAGGATAGGGCCAGTAACCAGAGGGAACACTTCCTTAAATAATTTGGTTGGGTTACTAGACATGTATAGGAACAAATAACAGCCTTCCAAAGTACAAGAGTTTATTTAAAATAATTCAGCCTTCCAGTCAAAATGCAGACAACCGAATAACTGAGCAGTAATTGATCCCATTGGCTTGGAGCTTTTTTTCCCTTCACATCCTGGTTTCAAAACTATTTTCAAATTAACTCAACTTATCTTTTTTAAAGTTTTGTTTTATTTTATCATGTAAAATGTGTAATTGGGACAAATGAGTGCAAACAGAAGGAACCTGTAAGGAGGCGAATATTGTTTTACATCTGAGTATTCCTTCTGACATGAAACAAGCTGAATGTGTGGTTCTCAGGACTGATCTGAGGGTTTCCCTTCTCTTTAAATGTTTTTTTCCTCTGACCTTCTTCACTATTTGGTTTCTCTGCAGGAAATCATCCTGAAGCGAGCAGCAGACATAGCTGAAGCTCTCTACAGCGTTCCCAGGAACCACAACCAGATCCCATCGCTAGGAAACTCTACCGCTCATGGAATGATGGGAGTAAACTCCTTCAGCGGACAGCTGGCGGTCAACGTCTCAGAGACGACCCAAGGTACGAGCAGACGTACCACTTCTGCACCACAGGTGACATTGTCCACCTGAATATTGGTCCTGGTCCTTTAACCAACGCAGTCCTGCAGGTTTGTCATGCTGTCAGCAGGTGGAGAAAAGGTGGAGAACTCTTGAACCAGAGGAGGGGTTCCTGTGGGTTTTTTAGTTCCAGGTCCAGCAGGTGTTCAGCTCCCCCTGCTCGACCACAAGTTCCTTCACAAGTTTAATCTACCCCGATTTCTTCTTTCAGTCGGCTACAATCGGAACACCAGCAGCGTGTCGCCACGAGGCTACGTCCCAAGCTCCACCCCCCAACAGAATAACTATGGCAACACTGTCAGTAGTAGCATGAATGGTTATGGCAACACCGGCATGCCCAATCTTGGAGTGGCAACATCCCCAGGTTTCCTGAATGGTTCGTCGGCCAACTCGCCCTACGGCAGTAAGTATCAAGGTAAATACAAGCAACGCTACGGCTACTACAGAAGTTCTAGCACTACTATTACTTTCTACTACTGCATAACTACTACTATTACTACTGCTATTACTGCGAGTACCAGCAGTACTACTACTACAACTGCTACAGCTGCTACTGGAATAAGTACTATTTCTGCCACAAAAACTACCACAACTACTGTCGCTACTACTACTTATACTACTTCTACTGCTAAAGGAAAATACAGCCCTGTGTTCTGTTAGCTTTATTCATAACTGTATATAAACTCCTAACCCCTAAACTCCACTACCTGTGCCCCGCCTCCGCCCCGCTCCGCTCTGGAGGAGCCCAGAGGGGCTCAAAGACGTGAGGGAATGGCAGAAATACGAAAGTCAGATCAAAACTATTCATAGTTGGAAGACGAACAGAAAACAAAAGCTTAATCTACTTCTCTTTATTAATATTCTTTGTCAATACATATCCACTAACAGAACGAGCTTCTCTTCATCCATCTTGTCCTCCTGGTTTACTGTTGTATACGAAGACATACTTTGTCCCACTACTGTAGGAAATGACAACAATTCAGAAATAAAAAGGTTTAAATAAGTTTGGATTTTATTATGTGTATAATTTATGTATAAACACACAATTATTTTTAGACAACACATATGTATAAATTTCAGTGATAATATATTAATATAGCTTTGCATAAAGAGAAAAATTTAATCTGTGTTTACTGATTTATTTTGAAAAACCGGATGTTCTCCATGCTCGATATCCTGTTGTGTTTTGGTATTTATGTAAATTGAGAATCGGCAAAATTCGATTCTGTCCTATTTTTGCCGGAAGGCAAAACGGCGGCCGGCGCCGTGCGCCGCTCGGCGGTGCAAATGCTGTTTTTCCCTACAATGGGATCGGTTTTGCTGCGGTGTGCGAGGTGGAGCTGAATTTAGGGGTAAAACTTAACGCTAATCTCTTTAATGACATCAGCGACATTCTTTCTGAAATATGTATTTAATATGACCAAGTAATTATTGTGGGAGGTTTCATATTGAGGAAACACCCTAGATCAGTGCTTCTCAAGCACTGGGGGGGTGCCTCACAGTAGCTGAGGCTTTCATTCATACTTGAATGGTGATCTAGCCTCCAGTCATTAGGTGGCAGCAGTAGCCTACTCAGTTATCAACAGGCTGCCTGTTCAGCCCTGCAGAAGAAGTCTATACAGAGTTTACTGAGTGAAACAGGGAGATGGAATCGTGGAGTTTAACAAACAAAATGGAATACACAATTAAACGCTGTTCCTGCAGCGATCTGGCGGCTGCCGCTCCTTTAAAGCTTCCTGTCTTTTTACCGAGGGTTACAGCCCTCCTCTCCATGCAGGTAGACTGAACCTGACTGACATTTAGAGAGAAAAAAAAACTAACTGAAACACAGACGTTCTCCCGAAGAAAAATTAAATAAATAAATAAACACACACAAAAAACAACAAGTTGAAGCTCAGAGCGAGGATCAGAGATGTTTATGAATTAGGAGAATTATCCTTCTATGAGTTCTGTCAGCTCACAGTGATGACCACTGATAGAGAAAAGTCGAATGAGAAACGAGCATCAGAAACTTCTACGTCTCTTTATGAGATTTGGTGGTAGATTTTCTTTTATATTATGAAAATTATGAGATTCTTTGTTTTGCACATGATATGCTTGAACCACATCACTGTTAAATTTGTGACAACAGTGAATAACAGGAAATATGGTGGAATTCAGAAAAATATAAATGAAAAAAGTGGATTTCTCTAAATAAAGCATTTGTAATGGATTTCATTGGGTTTAGAGTTGAAAAGAAAAACAGTGCAGGTGACATAGAAGACGTTATGTAGCCTCCATTTTTGAAAGGTAATAAGCTGATGAAACAGTTAAAGTTTAGTCTAAAAATGCAAATCCCAGTCAGTGAGTTTCTGTTCTGAGCATCACATAGACTGAGCAGTCTGGATTCATTGTTACCAGGTGAGTTAATAAAATGAATTTACAAATTGTTGTAAGACCTAAAACAATAAAATAAGCTGCAACCATTTGCAGGAGTTGCAGCTTATTTAATTAATCTTTTTTCACAGTCGCTATACTTTGTATTAAGTGTGCCGGGGTCAGAGGTTTGTATCATTAAAAAGTAAATATTTTCAGACATCAGTCCACCTGAAAAAATATATGTTCTCTAGGGGGCATGGCAGAAAATAATTGAGAAACACTGTCCCAGATAGAGGAGCTCGATACCCCTCGTAACTTCAGCCTGACCCAACATGTCAAACAGCTAAAACACCATCGAAAACAAAATATGGAATTAATTATTAGCAAAAGTTTAAGTATTTCCAACATCTCTGTTGTTTATTTTGAGTTATTTTAACTTTTTGATCTTTTCTTTGAAAGCAACATCCCTGCTAAACTATCTAAACGAACAAGACCACTGTAAAAAACATTTTGTAGGGGACAGCTCAGGTGAAACCTTTAAACAAATTTACTCTGTCACCTCATCCCCATTCCTTTCATACTCCAACACAAACCCATCAAACAAGCTAGTAGATAACTTTATTTCTAAAGTTTCAGAAGTCATTGGTATTGCTCCAACTAAAGATAAAGTAGTCTCAGGTAGAAAGAAGTCTCCATGGTCTAGTGAACAACTGGTAAGTAGTGAAAAAAGGGAGTGTCGACGAGGCGAGAAAAAATGGATGAAAACTCGACTCCAGGTTCACTATGAGATCTACAAAATACGTGCTGAACAAAAATAACTTATCTGTGAAACCTGTAAGGGAATTTTTCTTTTCTGAAATTATTAACAGAAACATTGATAATTGTACTGGCTTTATTTGCAAAAAATGAAAGACTATTTATTCCTCCAGTGACAGCAGCTCCTGAACTATTTCATTAATTCCACCAGGGTCTGCAAATAATTTTTCTACTTTATTACTGAAAAGATTTTTAGAAATTTAGTCAATCTGTACATCATAACCAAAAGCATTACCAGTTAAACCTAACCTTTTGCTGCAAAACCAATCAAGGAGCAATGGCCGGCAGTGAGTTTTGAATGATCTGGAAAGTTTTTACTAAAAGTGCAGCTCATAGAATACTATATAAACACATTGAAACAAACTCAGCGTCTGATTGGTTGTTTCTCTACACCTCCTGGTGTTCAGAATCACCTACAGACCATAATAGATAAATTATTATACAATATCAAGCCTGTAGTGGTCAAACGCTGCATTAACTACTGATTACAGCGACTATAGCGCCCCCTGCTGGTGAAACGATCTCTGGCTGTTGTTGGGCTGACCAATCACAGGTAGACGCTCTTTGTGGCGCTCGATGGATTTTAAAAACGTTGGGTTCTACTGCGTCCGTATTTGTGTAGCTGTCGGAGAGCCCTTGGGTTGATGGATATTGGTGTTGCGTCTCTCCATACCAACGCGGACAGAGAAGTAGAAACTTGGCTGAAGAAATGCAGATGCTGAACAGGAAGGCAGATCAAAGGTTTACACAGACACCAAGATAAGAGAAAACACAGAAACAGATGAAGGGGTTCAGGTTTTTGATAAACTATTACTATTATTATTATTCGATCACCTAAAAGAGCAAAAATACTCCAGAAAAAACATTAGTAAAAAAAGATATCTCAGGAAAGAGCACCGGAGTCGGATCAGAACAAAGTAGCAACCACAATGGAAGCAACCAAGATGATCAACTTAACCCAGAGACAGGAGGGGAACTTCCATCCTCAGGATGTAGTCAGTGGATTCACAGAAATATCAGACTGACACAGACTCTCAAAGATGTTATTAAAAAGTGATTCAATACGATATCAAATGCTGAACTACAGTACAGACCAAAAGTTTGGACCCACCTTCTCATTAAGTGCGTTTTCTATATTTTCATGACTGCATTTTAGATTCTCACTGAAGGCATCAAAACTATGAATGAACACATATGGAATTATGTAGAACTTTTACAGTAAACTGTGAAATAACCTGACCTCCACAGTCTGCGGACCTGAACCCAATGGAGATGATTTGGGGTGAGCAGAACCGCAGAGTGAAGAAAAAAGGTCCAAAAAGTACTAAGCATCTCTGGGAACTCCTTCAAGACTGTTGGAAAACCATTTCTGATGACTAGAAGCTCAAGAGAATGCAAAGCAGTAATCAGAGCAAAGGGCGGATACTTTGAGGAATCTAAAAGTTATTTCACCCTTTTTGTTTTAATAAATACAGTAATTCTATACATTATGTGTTCATTCATAGTTTGATGCCCTTAATAGAGAATCTACAATGTAGTCATGAAAATAAAGAAAACCCATTGAAGGAGAAGTTTTGTCCAAACCTTTGTCCTGAACTGTACATAAAACTGAATGTTTTCCATTGGTTCTGTAAAGTTCAATGATATAATTAGTATTTGTTGCTTAAAAAACAAAAAGGTTTATATTTTAACCATTGTTAAAAAAAAAGGTTTGTTGATATTTCATGCTGGTGTGATGTACAAGTTAATATCTGTGGATGTTATGTTGAGAGGCAGTAGGAGGCGATGGAGGAGAGAGCTTCACCAAAGTGATTTCATTCAGGAAGCACCGGCTTTAAACAGAACAAACGAGTCTGAGCTCACTGAAGCTCCAATTCAGTAATGTCTCTGTGAACTGGTCAAACTGGTGTTTGTTGGTGTCTTCCAGTTGTGCCGTCCAGTCCCACCATGGCCGTGTCCAACTGTAACTCGTCTCATGGAGTTTTCTCCTTCTCGGCTGCCGTCAAACAGAAGAGCGCCTTCGCTCCGGTGGTCCGGCCATCGACTTCACCTCCTCCCAACTGCTCAGGTGGCAACGCCAACGGACTGCAAGGTGATGCCCCTCCCCCTTTACTCTCTCTCTCCATTGTCCTCCTACTGCTGTTTGAAACTGAATCTGTTGTCTTTGTGTAAATCCAAACCCAATGAAAGATCACGGCTGAACCAATCACTCATCCCAGCTTTTCATTTTCAGCTTAGTTTTCAGTTCTGGTTCTGCTCAGCCAGGACGGCCCACATCTCTGCTTTCTGCTCTGATGGATGTGAATCAAATGTCTGTGGTGGCTTCCTCTGTAGCAGAGTCCTGTTAGAGCTACATGGGAGTGACAGGCCGCCATGTTTTATTCAGTCAGAGTCACAGATCCGTCGTCTGAACACACACACTGTGAACCGACGCAGTGTTCAGTCAGTGGGTGATGTCAGTGTTTCTGACAGAGAGGTTTGTCCACTCTTAAATATTCATGTGGCTCTCAGCCTCCACAAAGGCCACAGAGTGGTGTGTGTGTGTGTGTGTGTGTGTGTGCTGCGGCTCTGCAGCATCACCTCCAGATGACGACGTTAGCAGAAACAGAGACATTTATCATTATTATCATCATTATTATCAGCCTCCTGTAGAATCCCAACGTTGGAGACGTATCAGCCTGGGGCCATGAGCTCCTCTTCAGAAACTTAGGTACCAAAAATAATGATGCGAAAGCATGTGGAGGATGGAATGATGGAAAAGATTAACAGGAAGATAAATAAAATCAACACTTTGGCCAATAATGTGGCTCTTTTTAACTGACTTTGTAAAAATCCTCACAAGCTGAGCAAGTGTTGGGGTCATGACCCTCTTACATTTTTAACTGATGGGTCAGACGTTGGAAAATTTGAGAAGCACTGCTGTAGAACAGGAGCTGCAGGAGAAACCAGGAGAAACCAGGAGAAAAGAGGAGAAAAGAGGAGAAAAGAGGAGAAACCAGGAGAAACCAGGAGAAAAGAGGAGAAACCAGGAGAAACCAGGAGAAAAGAGGAGAAAAGAGGAGAAAAGAGGAGAAAAGAGGAGAAACCAGGAGAAACCAGGAGAAAAGAGGAGAAACCAGGAGAAAAGAGGAGAAAAGAGGAGAAAAGAGGAGAAACCAGGAGAAAAGAGGAGAAACCAGACACAAACTCCAGGGCTGAGAGGAGGCAGGGCTAACATCAGATGGGTGGACGATGAGGAAGATTTGATATTTTTTCTGATGATGAATAATAATTAATATTTTTTCTGATTATTAATAATTGATACTTTTTCTGATGATGAATAATAATATTTTTTTCTGATTCTTAATAATATTTGATGTTTTTCTGATGATGAATAATAATTGATATTTTTTCGGATTATTAATAATAATTGATATTTTTTCGGATTATTAATAATATTTGATATTTTTTCTGATAATTAATAATTGATTTTTTTCGGATGATTAATAATATTTGATGTTTTTCTGATTATAAATAATAATTTAAATTTTTTCGGATGACGAAGGCGTAACTGAGTCTTTTCTCCTTTTTCTCCTGCAGCCATGTCAGGCCTCGTCGTTCCTCCGATGTAGAACATTTCTTTGCTCCTTCGTCACCCTCAGCCTGAATGAACAATCACTTCGAGGGGGAGGGGCAAGTGGTTTCTGTAGGCGGAGCCTCAGACTGCAGCTGACCAATCAGAGAGCTGCTCCTGTCTACGTTTGGACAAAAAGATCGTGAAAAAGACGTTTTTGTGCAGCGGTTTTCTGCAGGTGCTTCAACCTTCTGTTCCCGCCTTGATGTCTAGTCTTGGTTAATATAAAACTGTGATGTCACACCTGGAATCTGACTTCATTTCCTCTTCTGGTTTGGGTTTAAAAACTTTTAGAATGACGAAGATTAATGCTGGAACCGTTACCAGCTGTTACATGATCACCTGGTTTTCTCTGTTTGATGAAAACAGGATTTCTTTTTTAACACAAAGTTGTGATAAAGCACAGATATAAAACTCACATATGCCCCGCCCACCTTCTTGTTTTTAATGCTATCACTGTAAAAACTAACCCTGCATTGCATCCTAAATGCTCACCTTAGCATTGTGTCCACCGGGCCAGAGCCCCAACCATTGTTCAACGTCCCGCCCCATCGTTTAAGCCCCGCCCCATGTCTTTGTGTGGGTTTCGTGATTTTTGCCGAATTCGTAGCTAACGTTGTCACTACTGTGGTTGATGACACGCCCCATCTGTCACTGTGGCAACCTGTTTTTGTATCATAAAGAATCTAAATATTTATATCAGATTGTTTTTAGTATCGCTGGATGTTTGTCATATCGTCACATATGCGTGTGCATGTGTTGTTGCCACACCCACCAACATTGTTTTATATCACGTATTTATGGAGCTGTCAATCAAAGCTGCTGTCCAATCAGCGGCACCTGTTTGTTTTTAATGTGTTGTAACTCCTCCACAGTGAATAAAGTCAGCTGGTCGCTCTGACGGACTCCGCCGTTTCTTTTCCTGCTTCACAGCAATAGCCAGAAGGGTTCTGTCTAATTCTTGGAAAACAAGGGAATGGGATGTTCTGAGTAGAGAGTAGGCTACCAGATGACAGGAAACAATTGGATGTGGAGGTAAAATGGGAGAAATCTAGAGTCTAACTCAGGAGAAGCAAACAAGTTCACAGAAACAGTCCAATGGTTGAGTCCTGATCAGAACCATCGATCAGAACCATCTCGTTCTTATATTTAATTAAGCAGCTTGGTCAGGCTAAAACTCTCTCATGTCGCCCTCTCTGGATAAAAAAAAATGAAAATAACTTCAGTTTCTAGCACCCAAAATATTATGTCTCTATACGCAGTATTGTACTGTTCACTGCAGCTAGAGGGAACGAGGTGAAAGGCCTCCTTACTGACGTCTAAAGAAATCTTATAATGCCATATTTCCCAGATGAATTCATTGATATTTAATTTATCAAATAATCCACATAACCTTAGTCATCCTCGTTCTGCCTGCTTCTCCATGCATTTTACTCTCATGTCCAGTCTGCTGCCTCAGCCAGGTCTGGTACCGCACACCACTACCTAACCACTACCTAACCAGCACCACACCACTACCTAACCACTACCTAACCAGCACCACACCACTAACTAACCACTACCTAGCCAGTACCACACCACTACCTAACCAGTACCACACCACTACCTAATCAGTACCACACCAGTACCTAATCACTACCTAACCAGTACCACACCACTACCTAATCAGTACCACACCACTACCTAACCACTACCTAACCAGTACCACACCAGTACCTAACCAGTACCACACCACTACCTAATCAGTACCACACCAGTACCTAACCACTACCTAACCAGCACTACACCAGTACCAGGCCAGTTATAGGGGGATGTCTCTGACGATGCGGGGCAACCAGACCTTCCATGATGTTTATTTGGGCCGCCAGTGGGAGACTGGAATCAGTGTCCTGCATTTAGATGAGAGACTCTACAGCGCCTCCTGTAGGAGGGTGAGCAGACCCTGACCCTGGTCTCTGTGGACGTTTCAGCCTCAGATCAGTCCTGATGTTGCTACATGTTTCCAACATGTGACAAGAAGTTAGAGGTGGCTGATGGAGTTCATGTGATCAGAGGTGACAACAGACGGTTTAACATTCAGCTCAGCAAGAAGCTGCTGTTTTATCTCCTTCATTCCACTCAGATTATTAAAGCACAAACAGAGAAAAACTGAAATGAACTTCTGTTCACACAAAAGCACAAACAGGAAGTGATTAAGATGATCGGTGATAACATGAACTGCTCATTACGACTCAGACGCTGCCGTCTGTCAGGTTTATTCAATCATGTTAGGATGAAGAGAACAGATGGGGAGGCTGAGAGACAAAGAACTGCTCTGACTGGCCAGTGACTAATAATAATAATAATAATAATAATAATAATAATAATAATAATAATAATCATAATAAGAACATTTCAGTTGGTCTTCTAGCTACAGCAGGACGTGCCAAAAGCCAATATTACTAGTGATTCAGCATACATGGCTGTAAGCTGACAGGTGGACAGAGCCGGAGCAAAGATGGCAGCATGAAAGGTTAACAGGCACAAGCTGTGTTAATACTTTTGTTTCTAGACTCTGAATCAAAAGGCAAAAGGAAGATGAATGTGAACATGCTCATAAGTGGGAAATGGGAGACCTTTTGAAATGCTTGTTCTGCAAAACATTCTTGAGGTAAACTTTGTTTAGCATTATCCTCGCAACAACGGCAGACTGGAGACATAGACTTTCTGACTCTGGACACCGCTGAGGGCTGGTTTTGGTTCTAGTTGCAATAAATACTTGGTTGGGAAGAACATCACACTGCATGGCCACAATTTGGTGGTCTATGATTCTATAAATGTCAAACTCTTAATGTATTTGTTTGTGTAAGAAGTGTATAACAACTTATTGTTTTTTGATGAGGTATATATGATGTATTGTGGATGTAAATTTTTTCATGAATTGAAGAGGACCTCAGGAAGAGTAGCTGACAAATATTTGACAGCTACTGCAGATCCAAATAAATGAATAAGTCAATAACCAGACCAGCGAATCACAGCTCACAGTTTTTAATCATGACTCTTTTCTTGATGACAGTAAATGTCAAAGACGGCCGTAATCTCAGGTGATTACATCGGGTCACTGTCAGCATTCCCTCCTGCTGGACCAACATGTAGCGACAGCAGACAGTCACCTGTGTTGGGTTGTTGGCTTCACAGCAATCCCTCATACTGAACAAGCACGTAGCGACAGTGGAGAGGAAAAACTCCCCTTTAACAGGAAGAAACCTCCAGCAGAACCAGAATCAGAACCTGGATCAGTACAAGTGTTCATCTGCCACGACTGTCTGGGGGTCTGAGAAGACAGAGAAGAGACACAAAAAGAACAAAGAAACTGAACCAGGAGTACTTTCTATGTTAAAGGAAGTAAAAAGTTGATAACAGAACATGGAGGATGTTCGGTCACTGGCAGCATCGTCCCAGGTGATACCTCACTCCAGCTGGGCTTCACCGCTGAACAGGATACCCGATCTAGGCGCTCACATAACTCCACCTTACTCCCATCTCAGTTCCAGATTCTCAGCAGCGTTTACAGGGACGTCTGATGAAGATCCTGAAGCTGACAGCAGCTCCTGGAGAACCAATAAAGTCCAGCTGGGCGTTAACAGTTGCAGTCAAAGTTCTGTGTGAAGAAAGTTTATAAAAAGTGTTTTGGGGGGTTTCTGTGGTACGATAACATGTCACTGCTCCGGTCCCCATAGGGAACTTCTTAGAGGTCCTGATGCAGAACAGGAAGCGCTTGTTCCCAGGGCAGCAGGTTGCATCAGCATTTGTGTTTCTGTATATAACAGGAGAAACATCCGGAGATTATTTTAAGTTTGTTTAACTAAAAGTTTCTGATGAAACAAACTGGAGTTTTCCTGTCGCCAGTTTAACCTGAGCTCTGCACTCATCAGAGGTCTGAGGAAGACAAACATGTTTAATGAGACCACAGGAGGCGCTCTGTCTGTCAGACTGATGCTCTCCATTACTGCTGTTCAATAGACCGCCCATCGATTGGTCCGATATGGATCGCTCAGCATCAACACACCTCCTCAGCGTGTGTGTGTAAGAGTCAGCGTGTCCCGCAGTCACGTCCACCTCGTTAACACACCTGTTAGGAACTCGTTAGGGATTTTAACTGGATCGTTCAGAGTCACCTGATCAGCCTTAACCAGCAGAGACAAACTCCAGAGGTTCCTCAGGTGAAGACAAAGTTCAGTGAGTGATTCGGTTCAGTCCGTTAGACAAACGGATGTAAACGTTCTCCAATGTCCAGAACATATCAACGGAAGTAGCAGGTGAAGAAGCTGAAGGCAACAAACTGGGATCAAATCAAGGGTCAGGACCTGGTCCAGTACATCAGAACCAGAACAGAAGCATTAATAGAAAAGATGTCAACCCCATGAAGGAGCAGAAATGTTCCGTTTGTAACGTCATCATCTTATCACACAGGAATACGCCTGAACTTCCAACCCAGCAGAACTCACTGCGAGCCACACAGCCAGTCTGCAGATCAATCAGCCAATCGCTTCGCGGCACTGAAGCCTCTGTGTCTCCGTGACGACCAAGGTGAGGGCATCCCCTGGAGAGCAGCCATGTTTGTTGATTAAACTAAAACAGGACAAACAAAGAGACAAAACAAACTAATTACCAGCAAACACAGCGAGCGTCTGAGAGCGCTAACGAGGCTTAACGAGGTCACACCGTGTTTACACAGAGCGGGCCTGGGTGTGTGTGTGTGTGTGTGTGTGTGTGTGGGTGGTTTGTTAGCAGGATGCTAACAGGGTGTAGCAGCATGAAGACAACGTTCCATCAGTTTCCAGAACAAAATCACAGAAGTGAATAATTGATGCTTCAGAGACACTAAAACGCTGTCTGCTTTAATAAAACAACGTGTGTGTGTGTGTGTGTGTGTGTGTGTGTGTGTGTAGGTTTGTGTGCGTGTGTGTGAGTGTGTTTGTGCTGAATGAAAGATCAGCTGTCATGTTAACAGATGAATTATGAATCAACACATTAGTGAACCAGTCTGTCAATCACACACACAGACTGTGACCCACAAACACGCTACAGAAACACGTGGGGGAGGGGAATCTCAGCGGAACAACAGAGAAAGTAAAGATACCAAAGGAAGGAAGGACAGAAATATGTGGAGGGGGGGCAGCCTGTCACAGAGCAGTTATTAATATCTATAACTGGATTCAGAGCTCACACCCCGTCAGACTGTAACTGAGTTTCATGGCTCTAAATAAGATCCATGTGTGTTGTCACGGCGACATGTGAGTGATTATGGTCCAGCCTCCCAGATATTAGATGGCTGACCCGGTGGAGACAGAACCAACAGAACCCAGTAATCCGAGGGTCAGAACTCATCCATCTACAAATCATCGATAGATCAGGGAATTTTATTTACAATAAATGCCACAGTTTCAATAACAAGGTAATTCAACATGCATTACATGATTTAGTGTTAAAGAAACAAAACATCCCATAAAAGCATGGAAATAAAAATAAGAATAAATCAATTAGGAATAAAACTTGAACAGCATAAAAAATAGAACTTTAGAGAAAGTAAAAAAACAGCATATAAGTGTCATAATTGTTTAATCAAAGGCAGCTCTAACAGAATTATCTGTGATTTAAAGCATCTCAGTGTTTCAGCAGCTCTGCAGTCATCAGGAAGTTTGTTCCAGATATGAGGAACAGAGAAACTAAAAGCTGCTTCTCCATGTTTGGTTCTGGTTCTGATCAGTAAACTAGACATGGAGGACCTGATTGGTCTGAGGGGTTGCTATGGTAACAACAGGTCTCCATCATACATCATCAGTGATTTATAAACCAGTAGGAGTATTTAGAAGTTTATTCTCTGAGCTACAGGGAGCCAGAGGAAGGACTTTAGAACTGGGGTGATGTGTTCTACTTTCCTGGTTCTAGTGAGAATACCAGCAGCAGCGTTCTGGATCAGCTGCAGCTGTCTGATTGACTTTTTAGGTAGACCTGTGAAGATATTGTTACAGTAATCATAAATGCATGGATGAGTTTTTCTAGGTCTCCTTGTGTCATCAGTCCTTTAATCCTAGAAATGTTCCTCAGCTGATAGAAAGCTGACCTTGTTATTGCCTTTATGTGACCCTGGAGGTTCTGGTCTGGGTCCATTATTACACCTAGATTTATGGTCTGGTTGGTAGTTTCTAGCTGGATTAACTGAAGCTGTTGCTGATTCTGGATCGTTCCTCTTTAGGTCCAACAATAATTAATGCAGTTTGTTTCTGTTCAGATGGAGAAAGTTATGATGTGATGTTTTAGCTTTCAGGAAACAATCCCAGTAAATAAATGACCAGTTTTAAGATGTTTATTGACAACAAGGAACGAGACAGAGTCAGAGAGGAAGTGTCAGCAGTGAGGGACTCTGGATGATGGGATCTTTGGCTGGAGAGAAACAGGAAGATTGTCAGCAACAACAGTTCTTGGTGTGGATCCTCAACAGAACGTTCTGGTCTTACATGGCTGTCTGCTTCTGAGACACCTGGAGGAGGTACGTAGAAGACGGGGGTTAAGGTTGGCTGGGGATGGGTGGTTTGGTGCGGTTCTAGCCTCTTTGCTCTGGAGCAAGATGGCAGGATGGAAGATGGCAGCTTGGCGAGTGTATGGATTATTTTCCAGGAGGAAGTCATGTTTAGGATGGAGCCCTGGGGAACCCCACTTGTGATTTCAGTTTTTTCTGATGACGCAAATAATTTCCTGCTCTTTGGGTAAGCCCTCCTTTACACAGGGTGCATATTAATGTCAGTGAAGCGTAATACGCATTATAGTCAATAAGAACTGGATGCCTCCCAGGACCGTTGTGTTATAGCCTTTCCCTAAATTTATACGGCAGTTCTTTTTTTACGCTTTACACTTCTAAAAGACGTTTAGTTTGGGCCACACAGGAAATCAGGTGTTTTGGAGAAGTAAAATACCCACAAGTTTAGAAATAATTGATACACAACCAGATTTCTGATTGGTTGACTGTGAAAAAGCCAAGCAAAAGACACATCACCACCTATCTGTGGGTCTAATTTGCTGGTTTTTATCACAGGTGAGGAGCAGTTAAGCCTTGAAGTGGAGAATCACTTAGTTTATATGATGCCAGGGATCATTTTTATAAGGACAACATAAAAAAGAAGAAGGGATGGACAGAAATATCTGCAGAGAATAGAAGTGGATGGTGAGTTTATGCTACTTCTAAACGTAGAAATACATTTTTCCCTGCATGCTGCCCTTTGCAATTCTTATGTGATTCTGTGATCTCCTGTGACCACCTGGGTGGAACGCTTCGTGAGCGATATGCGTCTAAAACGCTCCCAGTGGAAAGGGATGCGTGGCTGATCTTGTGAGTAAAACACGTTTATTACATTACTTATCCAGTGGTAAGCAGGAGTAGGACTGTAAGCCCGGTTCTGTACCAGAGAGACCGACCCAGTTCTCCAATCGTTCCAGTAGGATTTTATGATCAAAAGTGTTAAATGCCACTCTGAGGTCACAGAACCACCAATGAGGTTCTACTACAGTCTGTATTTGTGCAAATAATTGAAAACTTTGACTAGGACAGTCTCAGTGATGAAACCAGACTGATAATTATAAAGCGGCTGGTTATTGTTTACCTGCTGTAACAGATTTATTAATAATCTTGCTGATGAATCAGAGATCAGCCTGTAGTTCTACATTAATGTCCAGGTTGTTGGTTTGATTCCTGCTGTTTTTAAAGCCTGCAGGAAGAAACCTGATAGGAGGGATGAGTTCATTATTACAATCAGACTTAATGACAGGGAAAAGCTGTGGTTAAAATATCAAGGCAGAAAGAGGAGGAGCTTAATTGCTCAATAGTTTCATCATTGTGTGATTTGTTTTTTTTTTTTTAAATTCAGATATTTTCTCTACGTTGTTTTTACATGGAGGTGACGCTGGTGGTGGGTTGGGTTTCCAATCATCAGAATCTTTTCAGTAAAAAGCTGACAGGTTCAGACCCAGACTCCAGCTGAAACCAGAACATGTTCCAGTAAAGTTACACAATTCTTCACCACATCAGTCTGACTTTAACTAGGCCAATGATTTTCTGTGGATTCAATGTAATTCACTTTTATTTCTACAGCACCAATTCATAACAGATGTCATCTCAAGGCACTTTAGAAGAAAAATCATTCCAATCAGTTAAACCCTAACCTCAAACCATCTAGTTCTCTCCAGGATTTCTGCTTCTCTTCTAACTCACATCCTACCTGTGGTCCATAACCACTAACCACATTAATCATTATTCCTTCCATTTCAAGCTTCAGACTCATCCGCTTATCTGACACGCTTTTCACTTCCGGAACATTCCTGCTAACTTCCTCCTTCCAGATAACTTCTACTGCATTCCTCCTTCCATCCACCCCATGGTAGAACAACATGAATCCTTCTCCTAAGCTTCTAGCCTTGCTACGTTTCCACCTGGTCTCCTGAACACATAGATTATCCACCTTCCTTCTCTGCATCATGTCCACCAGCTCTTTGCTTTACCTGTCAGAGTCCCAACATTCAAGCCCTGTAGGTCAACAGCACCGATGGTCGTTGTTAAGACGGGCCGCGACCGATCCGGTATGGAGTTCATGTTTGGGATTCACATCGGTGATTTGGCTCAGTTTTTATGTCAGATGCTCTGCTTAGCTGGTTCTGACCCATTATGGCTGCTTATATATATTTATATCTAACTGTGTTTGTGGTTGAACTACAACAATATTTATATAATCTATTTCATATAATCAGATTAATCATCTGCTGCAATGTGAATAATTAGAGCTGAGTCCTCAGACACAGAAGTTATTGATCAGGTATCGATCAGTGTTTGTTGGTGTTGTTGCTCAGAGGTCGGAGGTATTGATGGGGACAAACTGTGTGTGCGTGTGTGTTTGTGCGTGTGTGTGTGTGTGTGTGTGTGTTTGTGGTTTGGGGTTAATGGTGTTGCTGTTGAGCCTTAATTGCTTTCCATTCAGAGTGAATCTATTGGATTATATTCATTACCAAACACTCACACACACGCACACACGCACACACACACACACACACACACACACACATGTTGGGTTTCTATGTCTTGTGGGGACTTCTCATTGACATAATGTTTTCCGTAGCGCCTTACCTTTAACCATCAAAAATTAATGCCTAACCCTGACCCTTACCCCAACCTAACCATAACCTAAGTGTAACCCTGACACTAAAACCACATTTTAAGCCTCAAAAATTGCTTCAAACTTGTGGGGACCGGGATTTTGGTCCCCACAAGGGAGGTCGGTCCCCACTTGGATAGTAAACTTCCAATTTTTGGTCCCCACAAAGATAGTAATACCAGGTCCACAGATATGTGTGTGATTTGCTGCTAATCCTGGTTAAATTAATGAGGGGAAAGTTAATTTGTGGTTCTGACCCGAACATGGATTACACACATACAGCGATTCGTTCTCATGTGTCTGAAGATGACGATAAATGAAAGGTTACCATGAGATATGACACATTTGTTCTTCTGTCTGTTTAAATCTTTAATGAACAAACAGACACATGAACACATCCCTTCAGTTCTTTTTCAATCATTAGTGAACAGAAGCTGAGCTCCTGGAGGGGGCGCTCTACAGACCTGATCCCCGTCTCCACCCTCGGCTGGGAACCGCTCCAGAGAAAGCTGCAGATTATGTCCTGATGAAGCCAACAGAACCAAACCATCTGCTCCTCAGGACACCAACGTGGATCATCTCTACCCCTTAGCTGCTCCTAGAAATCCTGTCCATGAAGGTAAGATGGGTTAATTAACGTCACTTAGACTCTCTACCATGTTTCCTTTCATAGTCAGAGATCAATAAACCTGTCATAACAGATGGTTTCAAACTCAGTCGTGTTCAGTGATGCTGCTAACGCCTTACTCCTAATATCACCACGTTTTCAGTAACGACTACTCTAACGCATTACTATTTCCATACAGGTAATCAGATTAAAGTTGCTTGTTTAAGCTACTGTGTGTTAATATTTAAATGTATATATATATATATTTGGTACATGGCGGCTAAAAACATGAGGAAAACAAGCAACAATAGAAGTAAATATGGTTTTACATACACTCGACAACAACAAAAATATTTCCACCCAACTGATTTAGATTGATTGAGCAATAATTAATTTTTTTGAGTGAATTAAATGTAAACATGTTGGGTCAACCGCATACATTTATGTTGCTGTAAGGCACAACTTCATTTCCAGTGTTAACTAAACATGATTATAATGTTTCAGTAATACAATTCTTTCAGTTTTTTAAAAAAATAAGGGAAGTGGCAGGTATTTATAATATAACAATAATTTTTAGTTAAAACTGGAAATGAAGTCATATATGGATATTATTATATACAACATTTTTGAGTTATTGTGTAACAATGTGGTTAGTGCAGATGCTCAGAGAACATAGAAGATTTTCTGAGTTTGATTCCATCCCTGCTTTTTATTTTGTGCCTTATAGAAACATTAATGTATTAAGTTGATCCAACATGTTTACATATAGTTCACTCAACAAAATTCATTATTGATAAATCGACCCAAATCAGTTATGTGGAAATGTTTTCAGAGCTCCGTCTGATTGGATGAAAGTCTAAGAAGATTTCTCCTCACATCAAACTTTGAGGGAGCTTCACTAAAACGCCCTGAGGGTCCATCAGAGAGGATAAAACAGGAACTTCATGGCCGTAAACCAGAGTGGTCAGCTGACCCCAGGTCTGCCTTTATCCTGTTCTGATGATGTTCATCTCCTCCTCCATCAGCGAAGCGTTGCTCTGCAGCAGCTCAGACCAAACGTCTAATAACTGCCCTGCTGCATCTATCTGCTGATTGTTTCTCAGCCTCAGTTATTATTTGGATCCTCACCTGGAAAACTTGTGCTGCTGATAAATAGCAGGTGATGGATGTCGGCTCGGCTCTCCACTCCAACATGAAGAAGAGAAAGACTATTATTTCTTATCATCTTCTTAACATTATAAGCAGTGAAGTGTTATCAGGGGAGCAGAGAGGAGGTGCTCTGATAGACTGTCACCTCCTCTTCTCAGATACCATCGTTCAGAGATGAGAGGGGGAGGACGGACTCGGGGGGAGGACGGTGAATGACAGAGATATTACTGCTGTGGAAGATTTGAGCTGTGATTTGCTCCATGACAAATGACCCAGTGAGGAGCGCAGCAGAGGAGGAGGTGTGGACAGCGTACTGTCTGACAGCTCAAATTATAGGAGGAAATATCCTGAAATCTGCAGCTGACGGACGCCTTAACTCTACTGGAGACACAGCTGCAGGACAAGTCTGGTCCCCAGGCCAGAACAAGTCCAGATCTGTCTGAAAACAGAACAAAGCGTAAGTCTGACCAGTCTGACGCTGGCAATGCTGGTCGCTTTACTGTAAAACACAAAATCCTTCACCTCCAGCTGCAAACAAAGAAGAGAAGATCTGATCTCAACTTTATGAATGATCACAGTCATTGTTCAGAGAGGAAAGAAATGAGACGAATCCCTGAAGACAGCTGAGCTGATTACAGGAAGATACCATGAATGTTTTCTGCTGATCGTTCTGGTGAATTCAATTCAGTTTATTTATATAGAACAGATTCCCAACAAACATCATCCCAAGGAACTTTACAACAAAAATCATTTCAATACAATTATCCAAACATTCCAATCAGGCAAAAGTTTTCTATGTAAGGAATCCCAGCAGATTGTGCTGAGTCATTGATGTGAAGTTGTACCTGGATCATGCAGACTCCAACCACAGCAATTCCTCAGCAATCCCTCATACTGAGCAAGCATGAGGAGACAGTGGAGAGGAAAAACTCCCCTTTAACAGGAAGAAACCTCCAGCAGAACCAGAACCTGGATCAGTACAAGCGGTCATCTGCCACGACCATCTGGGGGTCTGAGAAGACAGAGACGAGACAGAAAGAACAAATGAACTGAACCAGGAGAACTTTCTATGTTAAAGAAAGTGAAAATTAAACAACAGGACATGGAGGATGTTTGGTCACTGGGAACATCATCTGGACCGATGTTCCCCATCCAGCAGGGGGCGCTGTAGCTGAACAGGATACCAGACCATGTGGAGCTTCTATGGAGAGAAAAACACAGAGAGAAACCAACTAAAAATAACTAAAAGATCTGCCTCCTATTCTACTTTTAGAAATCTTAGGAACTACCAGCAGACCTGCATTCTGAGAACAAAGTTCTCTGTTAGGAAGAGGATCGAAAGAGTTCTGATGAATATTAAAAAGAGAGATCACATTTCTCCTGTTTTGGCTTCTCTCCATTGGCTCCCTGTTAAATCCAGAATAGAGTTTAAGATCCTCCTCCTTACTTATAAAGCGCTTAATAATCATTCATAAATGGCTGTATTCATACTTTACCAGGAAAAAACTGTATCAATCCTTTCAGAACTAAGCCTCAAAACAGCTCTCTGGATTTTTAATTCCTATTTATCAGTGTTATTTTAAGCACATAAACCAATTTTTGAACTTGTGAATCGGTCTGATTCCTAGAATTTTATAAGAAACTATTCTTTTTTAACACGGCAATATTCCGGAGGTTAAAGAAAGAAATCTTAGAAACCTGTTTAATATAAGATTTAAATGTCATGTCTTGGTCAAAAATGACACCGAGGTTCTTTACATTATTACCAGAGGCCAAATTAATGCCATCCAGATGAAATGATTGATTTAGCAGTTTCCTTTTTAAAGGTTCTGGTCCAAAGACAACAACTTCTGCCTGTCTGAAGTTAAAAGCAGAACGAGTCTTTTTGTTTGGTTCTTTGCATTATTAGCAGAGGCTAGTTTAATGCCATCCAGCAGCTCATAAACATGATTTTTTTTCTTTATTTAATGTTTTGTTTTATTTTAACAAGTTTCTGTCAGATGAGCGATGGAACAAGAGAAGAAGTCCAGATCTCTCCTGAAGAGGAACAGAGGTCAGTCAAAAGGCAGTAGAGGAACGGAGGTGCAACAGGTAATGGTACCAAAGGGGAAAATGACATCACATGAACAATCAGATAAATATTGATTCATATTAACATGACGGAACAGAAAATTGCAAAAGAAAATCAATCAAAAAGGTCAAGAAAGATAATTAACTTATTAAGAAACCAACAGGAGGTCCAGAGAACCCAGATTAGCAAAAATGAACCAGGAAGGAGAACCTGAAGGAACCACAGATTAGTCCCATCTTCTTTTCCAAACTTCCTAAGACAGAAACGTTCGTCCAGACTTCGTTTCTCTTCGCTGCGTCTGATTGGACGAGGACCTCGCTTCCTCCCACCCTTCCCTTCCTGCCTTTCACTCTGTTTACACACATTTCATTTGTTTCATTTACATGCAGATTGCTGCCTTATTACAGACATAATTGCAGTGCTAGCGCCGCTCACAGGTTCTTCATATGGACCAATAACCTGCTACCAAACACGGCGCCGTGGAGCAGGGAATCATGGGAATGAAATTACCTGCTGATTTGGAGGCCACGCTGCCGGCCCGTTCAGGGTAAATCAAGGAGAGAGTGCGACCAGTTGGTCGGGACTGTTCATTTGTTAGTGCACGCTGCAGGTTCGATTCCCCCCGAGGCCGCAGGACCGCAACCTGCCCGCATCACTTCAGCGCCACGGCAACGCAGAGCCTGAATATGAAGGCAGATGATGTTCCCCCCGGAACGCACCGTAAATAAACTCTTATGGAAATGTCTGTCTGTAATGTCGTTTTGTCACAATCAATTTCCCATTACCCGTCACCGCGGCAACGCATACCATCACACACACACGCACACACACATTCTAACTGAGGCTGAAATGCAGTTTGAACTGCAGAAACGGAAAAATGAAAAGAAACCAGGAGGGACGAAAAATAAGAAATGAAATGAAGTTTCAAACAAGGTTGGTATGGAAAGAGGAGGAAGATGAGGAAGAGGAGGAGGCGGAGGAGGCAGATGAGGAAGAGGAGGAGGGGGAGACAGATGAAAAAGATTCAGTGAGGTCAGGAAACCTCTGACCTTTTCATAAGTACGATGGTCACTTACACTAAAGCTGTTGGTGCTTCTGACTGATCCTTCAGCTTCACACTGAAAAAATGGCAGAATAAAGGTTGTTTGTTTTTGCAAAAGTAGTTATGTTTTTATTGTGTTTCTTCTGTGAACATGATTCAATAATGAAACATCCATAAAAATGTTCCTCTTGTGAAATAGACAAGTTGCATTCATGTTCCCACAACATGACATAGTTTCACTTTGTGGTAAAGCTCCGCCTACATTTGAAAAGCAAATGCCCCTCCCACTCTCTTGCCCGGGAAAATCATTTTCTTCGGCAAGGCTCCAAAATGTAAAACTTATTACACATTTCCCATAATTATATTATAGTTTGAAGGTTTAGTATGTATTGACTATGGTTTCTAACTTTTTGCAAAAGGGAATGAAACAAAATCAGGTTTAACGTCGACGACACGGTAGACTCAGCAGAGACAGGTTCTTTCCACCAGGGCAAATCAGTCCAAAAATTAAAATTAACTTGATAAATGTTTCTCTTGTGTAACTTTAGTTTTAATTTGAGAACTAGTTGATTTTCAGAGGGCCTTGTAATGTTCCTGTCTCATGTGTAAATTATTATTTTTTAAATAAAAGATAAAACCAACATCAGGTAACCACTCAGTTGTTAGAATACAATTAATAAGTGGCTGCACCTGTGAAACGCAGGGGGACGAGTTTTCACCGTGTCTTAATGCGCATCATTCTAGCTTGGATTTATAAGCTAACAACCAACTTAATGACGTTAAAATAATAGATTTACACACATTTTTGCAAAGCAATATTAACTAATTCATCTGATGAATTCATATGAATGGTGTACTTAGTTGTTCCCCTTTTTAGCCTATTTCTATCAACATTTGTGTTGAAACAAAGGCAACATTTGCTCTACTATACAAATATTAATGAAATAAAACATGAGTTCTTTGTTAGATTAAACTGGAGAGGATTATGCCCACTGACTACTAAAACACCAAAATGCTCATTTTGGTGATATCTGAGAATATTTTAATTCTTTCATCACACATTTAATATCCCGTTTGTGCAGATGTGAAGAGCCCTACATTATTACTTTGTGTGTTAGTTGTGGTTTATTTATATAGCAGCAGT
Source organism: Apricaphanius iberus (assembly GCA_028564705.1). Classification (NCBI taxonomy): domain Eukaryota; kingdom Metazoa; phylum Chordata; class Actinopteri; order Cyprinodontiformes; family Aphaniidae; genus Apricaphanius; species Apricaphanius iberus. The sequence goes on from JAPXFQ010000268.1 coordinate 300,651, forward strand.
GAATATCAGTTTTTAAAATACCAATTTGTCAGGTTGTTTTTTAATTAACATATAATAATTAAACTATATTTCGCTCCTAATCCAATCCAGTCTGATACCAGTCTAGAATGACGTTAGGTTTTAGTGGTTTTGGGATTGCTCTGTTGTCTTTGGCAAATGTTGCGCATTTATTTCGGTTGAATTTACCCAGAATGCAACAGACGTCCCCAAACGGATCGGAGTTTCTGGCCAAACTGCAGTGTTTGCATTGAAGCTGCTTTTTGGTGTATTTGAGGCCGAGAATCTTTCTGAATCCCCTACAAAGGCCAACTGAACGCGCCTCGGCTGTGATGTCGCCACAGTCAGACAGGAAGCAGCAGCGCCGCCTAGTGGATACTTCTATGCTATGTTGTGGATAATTCAGAGGTTAGAGACTTCTCCATGATTGACTCTTTTCCATCATGTAAACGGGAGCCACTGTGTGTGACTCCATCATCACAGCTTCAGGAGAAAAAAAACGTTGGCGGTCAGTTTGAAATGAATAGGAGTCTATGGGAGGAAGGCGGGACTTAGGAAGAATAGCAAATGTTAGACAGTCTGTTACGGTATAAGCCCAAATATGATTTCTAATATTTATAAAACAGAGACAGAAATATGTGCAGCTCTAAGAGACATTTCTGTTAATATGTGTTGTCCATGATGCTCCTCATCCTCCTCATCTTCCTCATCTTCCTCACGGTCCACACTGTTGGATTTACATAAATGACTCATGTACATCGTTTGCATGAAATTATATTATGTTGTGGTTTTATAACTTCCTTCAATAATCCCAACAAGTTTAGTAGGTTAGAAGATTGTGAAAAAAATATGTTCAGAATTTAAAATCAAATTAGTTTTTTTTAAACATTTAACTGACACTCTACATATATAAATGAACTGTATCTAAAATAAATGTTTATTTTAAGTTGTATGGACTATTTTTCTTATATCTATACATGACTTATTCAAGTATTCAATTTAGTTATGGTGATGTCACCTAAAATGTATGTTAATGTTTTGTGTAGTTTTAGTTTGCTAATAAATGTATTTTAGCAAAAGGTTGCATAAACATCTAAAAGTATTAAAGTACAGCGAAAAAATTATGAAATAAAATTCTTTTAAACTTTTTAAAACTTTACAAAACCTTAAAACTACAGAGTTGTGTTCAATGGATTTTTGCCATTCTGGACTAGAACCAGATTGGACTGGCCAAATGCCCCCCCCCCCCTCCACAATGCATGGACTCAATGGAACTGAACCAAACGGATCAGAACTGGAGTAGATGGTTAAAACTATAAACTATCAGATGGAGTTTCATCACCTTTTGCAAAACTTCTGCGCACGTTGTAATGTCTCTCTCTCTCACACACACACGCACGCACGCACACACACACACACACACACACACACACACACACACACTCAGAGTTACAGTGGTGACATTTGTCTTTCATCATCATGTAAAGGTCACCAGCCAGCAGTCAAACACACTGCAGCTTTATTAGCATCACATTATCACTGTCAGTGTGTGTTTCTTTCTAGGACTGAGGACCATTTTTCCATGTTTTTCTCCTATAAAGTGAGGACATTCTGCCGGGTCCTCACTACAGGACAATGTTCCTGAGCTCTGCTGGTTCTGAGTTTTAGTTCAGGTTTGGGTCAGGAACGGTTTCTGGGTTAGCCAGAATTCACTCAGTAGCACGAATGTAAGTCATTGAAGGTCCCCATTGCTAATGGCAAGACAAGAATAAGTGTGTACGTGTGTGTGTGGGCGTCCCCTGAGGTCAGAGTAACACCTTCCACCTGTAGACATCAGTAAGAGCAGAGCATCA
>JAPXFQ010000268.1:305000-327131 GCA_028564705.1 Apricaphanius iberus
GGTTCTAAATGTAGGGTTTGGTTCTAATCGGTTGGGTTCTAATCAGATGGTTGGGTTGTAATCAGTTGGGTTCTAATAAGATGGTTGGGTTCTAATTGGTTGGGTTCTAATCGGTTGGGTTCTAATCATAGGGTTGGGTTCTAATCGGTTGGGTTCTAATCAGATGGTTGGGTTCTAATTGGTTGGGTTCTAAATGTAGGGTTTGGTTCTAATCGGTTGGGTTCTAATCAGATGGTTGGGTTGTAATCAGTTGGGTCTAATCAGATGGTTGGGTTCTAATCAGATGGTTGGGTTCTAATCGATTTGGTTCTAATCAGATGGTTGCGTTCTAATCGGTTGGGTTCTAATCAGATGGTTGGGTTCTAATTGGTTGGGTTCTAATCGGATGGGTTCCAATCATATGGTTTGGTTCTAATCAGATGGTTGGGTTCTAATTGGTTGGGTTCTAATCGTTTGGGTTCCAATCATATGGTTGGGTTCTAATCAGATGGTTGGGTTCTAATCAGATGGTTGGGTTCTAATCAGATGGTTGGGTTCTAATCAGATGGTTGGGTTCTAATCAGATGGTTGGGTTCTAATCGGTTTGATTCTAATCAGATGGTTGGGTTCTAATCAGATGGTTGGGTTCTAATCGGTTTGATTCTAATCAGATGGTTGGGTTCTAATCGGTTGGGTTCTAATCAGATGGTTGGGTTCTAATCAGATGGTTGGGTTCTAATCGGTTTGATTCTAATCAGATGGTTGGGTTCTAATTGGTTGGGTTCTAATCGGTTGGGTTCTAATCAGATGATTGGGTTCAAATTGGTTTTGTTCTAATCGGTTGGGTTTGGTTCTAATCGGTTGGGTTCTAATCAGTTGGGTTCTAATCAGATGATTGGGTTCAAATTGGTTGGGTTCTAATCATAGGGTTTGGTTCTAATCGGTTGGGTTTGGTTCTAATCGGTTGGGTTCTAATCGGTTGGGTTCTAATCAGTTTTCTTCTAATCTGATGATTTGGTTCTGATTAGTTGGTTTGGTTTTAACCCATTTGATTCATTTGAAGCAGAACTCCCTTCCGCTTTCCTAAACAGGCTGCATTAGGATTGGCTCCGCCCACAGCCACTCTCATCCAATCAGAGTCCTTGTGATGTTGAAAGAAAGTTTTTGTGTGAAGGAGTCCTTCAGCTCTGCCAGCTGTGAGGGCTGATAGGGGCCCCCGGGGGCCACGCCGTTCTAACCAGCCTCAGAAACAAAGCTGTGTTCTGGGCTTCATGTCTCTGTGAGTGAACGCGATAAGCGCCGCCATCCACCCGCTCACCTCCTACACTTTATTAAATCCCTTAGAACTACAGAGACAGAGAGACGGGGGCTGCTGGGAGCAGGAGAGGCCTGCAGGGGGCGCTGTGGCTATACAGGTCCACACAGCAACACAGAAACATGAAGGTCTTCACGACCAGAACCAGACTTGAGCTCCTCCAGAAGTCCTGGGACAGAGGTGAATCTCTAAAACATGGTGCCTTGCTTCTGGGCACTGAGGCAGAAGCATTAATGGTTTGTTGTGATGGATGGTGGTCACTATGGCGACAGAGAGCTGATATACGAACCTTAGGAGACAATGAGATTCTCACTGCGAAGCTTCATCCGTCATCCTCCAGATCCAGAACACGGTCACAGCTTCCTCCAGGCCCAGTGTGTGTGTGTGTGTGTGTGTGTGTGCGTGCGTGTGTGTGTGTGTGTGTGTGTGCGTGTGTGTATTCAGGATATAAAGAACATCTCTGCATGATAGATGGCCTCATTTTACTCTGACAAACACACACCCAGTCAGCTGTAAATGTGACAAAGTGAAGCACAGCCAATTAAAGGCCTATTACACTCAACCTGCTGTCATTACCCCGAGGAGAGGTGTGTGTGTGTGTGTGTGATGAACTAAGTTACCCAGGTGTAATTGTGTATCCACTGTATTACTTCAGCAAACAGTGAAGCTCCGTCTTGTGTGACGACTTCTTCTCTACCTTCTCTCTACGCTTTTTCACCAACGATATTCCAGTTTTTGGTCCAGTTACTCCACCTGGAATTGCTTCAGTGGTTGGAGTTGATAGCAGCTTAGTGAACTGGTTAGGCTGGATGGACTTAACAGCACTGGTTAAAGTTGTGTGGCAGTGATTCAGTGATCAGGTTGTAGTTAGGTAGGTGTTGGTTGGAGGGGTGTTGTTAATTGTAACGATTAGAGGTGGTTATGGTTGGTGTTGACTGCCGTACCAGCGTCTGTCGCAGTGGTCTGAACTGGTTGTAGACGTCAGAGGCGGTTCCACTGCAAGTCTGTAGGAGTTGATTAATTGGCTGGATTCAAACCCAGGACCTTTTTGCTATCAGGCAACAGTGTTAACAAATGTTCTGCTGTGCAGAAAAGCATGCATCCAGGTGGTCTGTGGGCGGGGCCACTTCAGGTTACAGTCCAGCTCTGACATCTGACCACTATGGCTGCTGGAGTCGTTGGGTTCTGAGGATTCTGGGACGGCGGTCAGATTTCTGGGCTCAAGTACAACCCTTAATCAGGAATTTACCAAAGCAGTCCTGAGCCCATGCGGTAATATCACTGATAGATGAGTTATGATTCCTGATGCAGAGGCGCCTGAGGGATCAGAGATCATGGTTGTTCAGCTTAGGCTGGTCCCCTTGTCCTTTACGCACGGAAATTACTCCAGATTTCTTAAACCTTTTAATTATGTTAATAATTTCTTCCCATATTTGTTGGCAAATTTGTACAAATCATAATTACAACCACCTGTTGTCCCACCTTTTTCTGATACGGAGGGTTGGAGCGGGCGTAGTTCCTACAGCCGCTGTCCGAGCTACACAGCATCCACATTCACAGGGAGACACCCTCCTTCTGTTATGATGATGTCATCACTGAAAGCCAATCAGAAGAGGAATCAAATAGTGAGACAGGCAGCACCGACTTCAGTGACCGAGGCAGGACCATCAGGGATGAAGTCCAACCACTGAGGGACGAAAAGCAGCAGAAATCAGGCTTTCTGTTCCTCGTCTGAGACGCCGTCCTCACACATTCAAATTCACAGAAACAATTCTTCTCAAATATTGGGATGGATTTATCTGTCAGGCTGAGATGAAAGTGTTATATTTCTATCAATCATCCTCTCTCCTCTACATCTGACTGTAGGACTCAATCACCCTGCAGATCTGCAGCAGTATTTAGATTTGGGTCCGGAGGTGAAAAGATTTTAAATTGATCTTTCACCACATCTGACAGGAGATTGGAGGGGGGGGGGGGGTGTGTGAGGAGGGAGACGAAGAGAGAAAGAAGGTGTGGGGAGAGGTGAGGAGGTGTTATCCATGCAGGGGTGAGATTTAGATGTCAAACAATGAAAAATGAGCTGTTAACCGATTAAACTGTATCTGGCGCTATGTTTAAATATTATAAGTGCTTTAGCTGGAACTGCATGACCGTACCTGGGGAGGAACTCATCATTATGATGATGATAGGAAACAGTAAAGTTTTTCTTTCTTTCTCACATGTGAATTTCAGACTTGACTGAAAAGATGAGTTCAGTTTGTCCTCATGAGCAGGAGGAACCACCAACATATCGATGGGAAGTGAAGAACTTAGTGTCTCCAGCAGTGAAAGAAGAGAAGCAGAACGAAATGTCGGGAAGACCTTCAGCGAAGACAAAAAGCTCGGTGATTACGTCCTCACCAGGACATCTGAAAGTCAGTGAGGTCCCATCGACAGATGAAAACAGGTGTAGCAACAAAGACGTTTCATTCATTAGGTGTCTCATCCACAAGGAGGCGCCGTTTCCAGACACCGTAAACGATCAAATCGGGTTCCAGAGTGGAGAAATCAGCGTTGTCTTTGATTATGAGGTCTCTGGTGTTTTTCCTGAATGGAAGACATCAGCCTCCATTCCTGCATGTTTGCAATGCATGTTTTTATCACCTAAAGAACATCCCCAGACTCCGCCCCTTTCTCTCTCTGACCAATACAGAGACACTAATGCAGCTTTTATCACCAGTAGAATCGATTATTGTAATGATTTCTGGTCTTCCCAAAAAGACTACCTCAGGTTTACAGCTTCTACAAACTCAGCAGCTCGTGTCCTGATGAAGACCAGGAGGAAGGAGCACATTACACCGGTCTTAGAATCACTGCATTGGCTCCCCGTATGTTTTAGGATCCATTTTAAGGTTCTTTTAATGGTTTTTAAGTGTCTTAATGGTCTTGGGCCTTCTTATCTGTCAGAAATGCTTTTACCATATGAACCCTCACGGTCTCTGCGCTCCTCTAGCAGCCGTCTCCTTATCATACCCAAAGTCAGGACACAGACTCATGGTGAGGCGTCTTTCCATTATTATGGCCCTCACCTCGGGAACAGGCTGATAGAGGATCTCAGGGCAGCAGAGAACGTTCATGTTTTTAAGATTCACGTTTTTAACCGAGCTTTTAACGGATTATTATTGATTCATATCTGTTTTATTGCACTGTATGTTTAATTTGATGACATTTTATCAATGTTTTATCCTAAATAATATTTATCAATCTCAAAATTGTATCATTATTTTACTATTTAGTTTCTTTTTTTACTGTGCATTTTAATATTTGAACTTGTTTTAATCATCCTCCCAGTGTTTGCTCTGAGGGAGCCCTCTGCATCGGGAGCGGTGGTTGGCTGTAGCTGTCTGGGTGCTTTCCAGGCGGTACTTAGATGTTGGTGGGGGGACCAGCCTTTAATCTGTAAAGCACTTTGAAGTGCAATGTCCTATGAATAAAGTGTGATTTGATTCCTATATGTAACATACAACTCTGTGATAAAGCAAACGAACATGGTGCCATACTTTGTTGCAGTCCTAATGAAGCAGATCCTGACCCTTTTATGGATCCTAGAACCTGATTGATAGATAAATGAGTAAGTACCTCTGAGTCACAGGCTGTGAGTACTAAAAACCAGAATACCATCTGTTAAATTATATTCGCCATACTTTCGTAAAATCTGAACTCACCCCCTACCAGAGTCAAACTCTGCCCACATTGTCTGTTTGAAAAATGCCTCAAAATCAGGAGTTGCCTCCCAGAACATGGAGAGGGAGGGCTGGGTGTGGCCTGTGCTGTGATTGACATGACTGCCTGCAGCTTCTGCAGCGCGACACAGACAAGAAGATATTAAGCAATAGCAACGCTGGCTCCATATCCTCAGAGAGGGGAAGTTATGAGGCTGAATATTTCTCCCCGACTCGTTCAGAGGGAAGAGACTAAACGGAGGAAGGTTCTGTGGAGGAGGCGAGCGGCCCGGATCTGGACCATTTTGAGCTTATTACTCATGAGTTACCAACTGGCTTCCGGGGTTTGTCCGACACCGAGCTTCTTTTATACACCACAGCGGCACGATCAGAAACCCAGGCTGAGCCGATAGCAAACCCTGATTCAAATTCAAGTGTAGTGTAACGTTTTAGCCGGAAGATGGCACTACACTTATGGTTTTTGGTACAAAATTTATATTTTTACTACAATGTACTAAAATAGCAAAAATAATGACCAGACATGTACACATTACTATTAGACATACATTAATAGTTCATAGTATCGTTAAAAAAAGTATAAAATCACAGTGCTTGTGTGTAAAATTAGGGACCTGTGGAATGAATTATTTGATCACCTAATTATTAGCATTAAATTTAAACACCAGGAAAATCCAACTGCTGATAGTGTTGACATTTTCAAAATAATGTAATTATTGAATAATAATAAAAGTTATCTAGGTTATTTCCATTTCAACCACAGGGCGCCCTCTGCTGGGTTCTCAGGAGTTGAGTTCCTCAGGTGAAAGGGACAGGTGTGTATGATGATGAGAGGAAAGAGACATGGAGACAGGAGGACAGATACCCGCTGGTTCAATGACAGATGAGGAAAACACACCCAAGAGTTTGTAAGTTTACTATTCTTAATATAAATTTTAATGAACTTTTGAGTCCCAAAATTCAAATAGAAACTGGACCGGCCCATGTCTTATGGGGCCTTAAGCAGATTCTGACTCAGGGACACCCCCTGTTTGATAAAATCACTACCCACAATAACCGTTTCTATCAAGATTTGGTCTAATCTGGCAAAGTAGGCGGGGCTTATTTGTCTAAAAATCATAGGTAATTATTAATATTATCTGAGATAATCTGAAGCTTAAACAAAAAAGAAAGGTTAAACTAAAGCATCAGATTGTAACTATGGTAACACAGCAATCAAACAATGAATATTAAAAAGTTATTTTACGTTTTACTTTAATGTTGTGCAAATGTTTAAATATAATATTTATTTAAAATCAAAGTTAAAGTAAATCAAATACATTTTTATTCCTTTAAATGTATTTGATTTAAATATTGTTTGCCACATTTTTTTTAATTTATTAAAATAAAAACTGAATTTTTTAATATTATTGATAAAATGATATTTTACAAAGGAACTTACCTAGTCACTACACAAAAATGTAAACTACAGAAATGTAGAAAAATAATCTACATTGAAACAAAACAAAATCAAATGTATTAATATTCACATTTACATAAATTTTAACATCTGTAGCTCACGGATTATTATGGGGGGGCCCTAAGCAACCGCTTAGTTTGCTTCTGCCTTGGGCCGGCTCTGAATAGAAACTTTGACTTTTATAGATTAGTTGGATTTATTTGCACTGATTAACTTTACACATTTTAGTTTATTATTCACTTTTTATTTATTAATGGTGTTTTTATAAACTTTATTTTTATTGCTAAATTATTTTAAACAGACTTTGTGGACAAAAAATGATTTTGAACAGAAAACCAAAGCTTTAGTGATGGATATTAATACCAACATAGGGGACCTATATTTTCTGGCTTTAATGCTGGGATCCTGCAGCTGTAGTTAGACCAAACTGGGCTAAACTGGTTGCTGGTTCCACAGGAGAGGAACATCTGCCTCCCGTTGTACTTCAGGAGAACGTTGATGATTGATTCTTTTGATCAATCCTTTTATTAGAATGACTCAATGCATTTTACAGCTTTCTCCCACAATTCACCCACTCAAACCAGCCATCCAATCAGCTCACAGCTGTCTCCATGACAACGGGCAGGAAGTGGAGCTGTGACAGGTGTGAACGGGTGCATCAGTTCATCATCACCCCATTAATGAATCCACCAATAAAATTCAGAACTTGTTAATAATCTGTCACTAATGGATCGGTGACACACACCTTAACCCTGGCTGTGTGTGTGTGTGTGTGAAATTTAAGTGTGACTGACGACCTTTTCCTCAGTTCATGTCATCAGTTAGCGCTAACAGGCTAACAGGTGCTAACGATCTCTTTTTCGACTACACACACACACACACACACACACAGAGACATGATAGTGTTCCAGACTTGGGGTTTCCATGTGTCTCAGTATCTAAACTAGATCTAGTTTGAGTTACTGGTTGTTGTGTGTGTGTGTGTGTGTGTGTGTGTGTGTGTGTGTGTGTTCTGTAAATGAGGCTATATCATCATCAGCGTTCTACTAATTAGCCTCATTAGAAGCTGCCACGGCAACCAGTTTGTTTACACAGTTACCAGTTATGTAAACAACATTATGATCACACTCATAACGGGGGACCATGGGAGGATTGGTAGCAGCAGCAGAAGCTAATAGTTTCTCCTCTTACTCTTAGGGCCTGTTGGTTCTGAGAGAACGAAGCTGTGCAGGAGGAACCAGGAACCAGAGAGAACATTCCCTGACTCAGCTATCCCTCATACTGAGCAAACATTAAGCGACAGGTGAAAGGAAAAACTCCCCATTAACAGGAAGAAACCTCCAGCAGAACCAGAACCAGGATCAGTACAAGCGGTCATCTGCCACGACCGTCTTGGGTTTTAAAAAGACAGAGACATTTAAGAGGACAGAGGCCTTTCTACTTCCATTTAAATTAATTGAATAACCAAAAACTAAACATGAAAATATTTTTTTGGATAATTAATTACAGATGGAGCCCTCATACAAAAGTTCTAAAAACAGTCAAGCAAGAGATGATGTAAGAGCATTTTCTGTATTAAGGAAAGTAAAAAGTTGACAACAGGACAGGGAGGATGTTCCATCGTCTAAACCGATGCTCCCCATCCTGCAGGGGGCGCTGTAGCTGAGCAGGATACCAGACCATGTGGAGCTTCTATGGGGAGAAAAACACAGAGAGACAACAAGGTTAAGAATTAAAATAACAGCAGAAAATACATTTGGTGAGTAGTGTGAGAGAAAAGTAGCTAAAAAGAGTTTTGGATACTTAGCCATGGTTACAAAACACAGACATCCCTGCTTGTAGGAGTGCTAATCCGTATTCAAGAAGAAGAAGAATGAACTGGCTGATGGACTCACATCAGGACGTGGGTTTCCATCCTCGCTGGCGAGTGGAGCGTTCTAAGACAAACCTGCTGATCGTTGATCAGGTTAAACGTACCCAGCAGATGAATTAGGACCAAACTGACATGTTAAAACTCTTAAAATTACAGATTATTGAAAAAGAGAGCGTCTCTGCTTCTCTGCCGCTTGTTCCGCTGCTGTTGAACCGACAGCTGCACCTGCCAAAGCAGCTGATCCGAAGTCAGAAGAAGACAGACGGTACCAAAGAAAAGGTTGGTGAATCCCGTGGAACCAAAACGTCAGAGGTTATCTGCTGCTCCAGCAGCAACAAATCCCACAGGCAGCTACGGCTAACCCAATCAGCAAACTGCTGGGTTTCTTTCCTTCTAATGTTGATTCCTCAGAAAGCTACGCCACCCTAAGGATCATTAGCTTAAGTTTGTGTCTGGGCAGAGATGCATTAGCTTAGGATTCACAATGTAAGGATTGTCTTGATTGTCTATTTCACTGTGTTCTTGCTACATTTTAAAGTTCATTTTTGATTGTATAATGTGTTTTTAAAGCTTCTTGAATGATAAAAAGGGTCATTTTAAATTGTACAACCCAATTTTTTCCTGTTCTCCTGTTACCCCATACTCCCGGAGTTCCCCCCACAGGACTCCCCGAGGGACACGGTCGAACGCCTTCTCCAAGTCCACAAAAGGACCGGGACGAAAACCGCATTGTTCCTCCTGAATCCGAGGTTCGACTATCCGTCGGACCCTCCTCTCCAGAACCCCCGAATAGACCTTACCAGGGAGGCTCAGAAGTGTGATCCCCCTATAGTTGGAACACACTCTGTGGTCCCCCTTTTTAAAGAGGGGGACCACCCCCCCGATCTGCCAATCAAAGGGAACTGCCCCCGATGTCCACGCAATATTGCAGAGCCGCGTCAACCAACAAAACCCTACAGCATCGAGAGCCTTGAGGAACTCCAGACGAATCTCATCCACCCCCGGTGCCCTGCCACCAAGGAGCTCACCGGGAGCAACTCCAGAGTGGAAGAGAGTCCAACCCCTCTCGAGGAGATGGGTTCCAGAGCCAGAGCCGTGCGTCGAGGCAAGGCCGACGATGTCCAGTGTGAACCTCTCAACCTTGCACACCAACTCTGGCTCCTTCCCTACGTGAGAGTTGAAGTCTCCCAGCAGATTCTGTGAGTCCGAGGAGGAGCACTTCAAGGTCCCCCTTCGGACTCCGGGGTGGGTAATCTTAGCACTGTTGGTGCATTTGACCAATAGTCGGACCCGTCCCACAAGCCGTGGGAGGGGGGACCCATGTTGCCTCTTCGGGCTAAGCCCGGCCGGGCCCCATGGGTGAAGGCCGGGCCACCAGGCGCTTGCCAACGTGCCCCACCTCCATGCCTGGCTCCAGAGTGGGGCCCCGGTGACCCGCGTCCGGGCGAGGGAACACTTGGTCCAACGCTGTCGTTCATCATAGGAGTCTTTTGGGCTGCACTTTGTCTGATCCCTCACCTAGGACCAGTTTGCCATGGGTGACCCTACCAGGGGCATAAAGCCCCAAACAACATAGCTCCTGAAATCATTGGGACACTCAAACCCCTCCACCACGATAAGGTGGCAGCCCAGGGAGGGGCTGCTTCTCACACATAAGTTTGATTCACGTTACCTTGAAATAAGCTTGTGAATATTCTCATTCATCCAGGTCATGGTTATCTCAAGGAAATTTCAATCAAACGCAACTGGACTTGGTAATTTGTCTTGGAAGACGTTTCACCTCTTATCCAAGAGGCTTCACCAGTCCCAGCCTGGTCAGCAGCGAGCATGAACTGATGAAGCCTCTTGGATAAGAGGTGAAACGTCTTCCAAGACAAATTACCAAGTCCAGTTGCGTTTGATTGAAATTTCCTTGAGGTTACCTTGAAATATTTCCATCACAGAGTTCAACATGCCTCCTTTCCATCACCCTAATCCTTAGTTATTTCCTCAGATTTTACACCATTCATCATTCATAATTCATAAGACTAGAAGTCCTCTTCTTTGCTCAGGGTGTTGAACAGCTGAGCGCGCCTTAGTGGACCTGACATGGAGATGTATCTTCATCCTGGATATGTGGACTCCAGCCCTGAGACCGGTCCAGATTCTTTACAGTGACCTTACTGGTGATCCTCGGTGTGGCTATTTCCACTTAGCTCCATCAGATTTTGCATACTGAGGAACATTTTCTATGTTCTACCAGTTCTGTGGCCCCTAAAGCCTGAAGATGTTCAGATCCGGTCCTCGCTGAGCTCTTTTACTTCTACCACAACCCAACAGGAGAGAGCTGCAGAGGTTCAAACCCAGGGTAACCAGGATGTTCTGTTCTGACTGGTTCTACGGGACGGGTTAGGCTTGGGTTTGTTGGACTGAGGGAGTGAGTCAGGACCGATCCGTTGGTGGTTTTGCTGGGTCCGGCTGCTTGGAGATGAACCCAGATGGTTGTGTTTTTATCTGATCAGAGGATCTGAGCAGCTTCAGCTGCTGTTGCTCTTTTTCTTCTTGATAATCTCGTGGCAGACGAAGGCCTCCGACACCACACCGTGTTACTGTGTGATCAGTGTTACACGTCTAATCAGAGAGCTCTGCAGGAAGTGACACCGAGAAGAGGAGGCTAATTAAGTGATGACGCTTCTTCATCATCAACACACACTCACAGACAGTTCAGTGTAATAATGTCAGCCATGGAGGCAATTATCTTGGCCGAGGGCGAGCGAGCGCAGAGATAGTGGACAGATAAACAGAGAGAGAGAGACAGAGTGTGTGTCAGTTTTTGTATTAATTAGTGTGTTTCTGTTATTGAGTGTTCTCTGCTGGGACTCAGTGTGTGTGCGTGATCTGTGCTGCAGGAGGCTGTTTAATGAAACACAGCAGATGAACCCTGATAATAAGGCCTCAGACGCTGCTCTCTAGCGATGTGTGTGTGTGTGTGTGTGTGTCCACGATCATAAGCATGTATTAGCAATTAGAAACTTCCCACTGAAGCTACAGTTTAAGTTCGTTTTTCATGAGAATCTCCTCAGATGTTCTGTTCAACATGAATGTAGAAATCTGAAACAGATTCTCCTACATTTGAATCTAAGATGTTTAGCTCTAACAACAAACCTGGAAGATGTTTCTGCAATAAAACAATGAAACTGGCGTTGAACAAAAAGTTCAGCCCGACCTGATGTCAGCAGGGACCAAGGCTCAGATTCACCAGGAAGAAGCAAGTGAACCCTGAAGAAAGAAACCTTCTACTGACCCAAAGTCAAGAAATATCAGCTCCATCTGCTCACTGCTGGGGAAGAAACCCAAGAGGTGCACGGCGGTGGCTCAGTGACACTCTGTGGCTGCATTGATTCCTCTGTGGAAACCAGCAATGCACATTTCAAGAATCCCAGGAGGAAAAGTTCTGGTATGTGGGAGAAAACTGCAGGTGGATCATCGCTGGAGATAACAGGAAGTTACACTAAGATGTGTCCCAGAAGAAAGTGGAGTGGCCATCATGGTGGCCTAACTGGAGATCTGAGAGTGATATCTGGAGAAAGTGGTTGAAGGAAAGAGACCCTTAGTGCAACCCTCAGCCAGTAGAAACATCTGGGATGGACCATCAACCAGTAGAAACATCTGGGATGGACCATCAACCAGTAGAAACATCTGGGATGGACCATCAACCAATAGAAACATCTGGGATGGACCATCAACCAGTAGAAACATCTGGGATGGACCATCACCAATAGAAACATCTGGGATGGACCATCAACCAGTAGAAAATCTGGGATGGACCATCAACCAGTAGAAACATCTGGGATGGACCATCAACCAGTAGAAACATCTGGGATGGACCATCAACCAATAGAAACATCTGGGATGGACCATCAACCATAGAAACATCTGGGATGGACCATCAACCAGTAGAAACATCTGGGATGGACCATCAACCAATAGAAACATCTGGGATGGACCATCAACCAGTAGAAACATCTGGGATGGACCATCAACCAATAGAAACATCTGGGATGGACCATCAACCAGTAGAAACATCTGGGATGGACCATCAGCCAATAGAAACATCTGGGATGGACCATCAACCAATAGAAACATCTGGGATGGACCATCAACCAGTAGAAACATCTGGGATGGACCATCAACCAATAGAAACATCTGGGATGGACCATCAACCAATAGAAACATCTGGGATGGACCATCAACCAGTAGAAACATCTGGGATGGACCATCAACCAGTAGAAACATCTGGGATGGACCATCAACCAATAGAAACATCTGGGATGGACCATCAACCAATAGAAACATCTGGGATGGACCATCAACCAGTAGAAACATCTGGGATGGACCATCAACCAGTATAAAACATCTGGGATGGACCATCAACCAATAGAAACATCTGGGATGGACCATCAACCAGTAGAAACATCTGGGATGGACCATCAACCAATAGAAACATCTGGGATGGACCATCAACCAGTAGAAACATCTGGGATGGACCATCAACCAGTAGAAACATCTGGGATGGACCATCAACCAGTAGAAACATCTGGGATGGACCATCAACCAATAGAAACATCTGGGATGGACCATCAACCAGTAGAAACATCTGGACTAATCTGGGATGGACCATCAGCCAATAGAAACATCTGGGATGGACCATCAACCAATAGAAACATCTGGGATGGACCATCAACCAATAGAAACATCTGGGATGGACCATCAACCAGTAGAAACATCTGGGATGGACCATCAACCAGTAGAAACATCTGGGATGGACCATCAACCAGTAGAAACATCTGGGATGGACCATCAACCAGTAGAAACATCTGGGATGGACCATCAACCAGTAGAAACATCTGGGATGGACCATCAACCAATAGAAACATCTGGGATGGACCATCAACCAGTAGAAACATCTGGGATGGACCATCAACCAATAGAAACATCTGGGATGGACCATCAACCAGTAGAAACATCTGGGATGGACCATCAACCAGTAGAAACATCTGGGATGGACCATCAACCAATAGAAACATCTGGGATGGACCATCAACCAGTAGAAACATCTGGGATGGACCATCAACCAATAGAAACATCTGGGATGGACCATCAGCCAATAGAAACATCTGGGATGGACCATCAACCAATAGAAACATCTGGGATGGACCATCAACCAGTAGAAACATCTGGGATGGACCATCAACCAGTAGAAACATCTGGGATGGACCATCAACCAGTAGAAACATCTGGGATGGACCATCAACCAGTAGAAACATCTGGAATGGACCATCAACCAGTAGAAACATCTGGGATGGACCATCAGCCAATAGAAACATCTGGGATGGACCATCAACCAGTAGAAACATCTGGGATGGACCATCAACCAGTAGAAACATCTGGGATGGACCATCAACCAGTAGAAACATCTGGGATGGACCATCAACCAGTAGAAACATCTGGGATGGACCATCAACCAGTAGAAACATCTGGGATGGACCATCAACCAGTAGAAACATCTGGGATGGACCATCAACCAGTAGAAACATCTGGGATGGACCATCAACCAGTAGAAACATCTGGGATGGACCATCAACAATAGAAACATCTGGGATGGACCATCAACCAATAGAAACATCTGGGATGGACCATCAACCAGTAGAAACATCTGGGATGGACCATCAACCAGTATAAAACATCTTGGATGGACCATCAACCAGTAGAAACATCTGGGATGGACCATCAGCTAATAGAAACATCTGGGATGGACCATCAACCAATAGAAACATCTGGGATGGACCATCAACCAGTAGAAACATCTGGAATGGACCATCAACCAGTGGAAAAAAGCCCAAAGTCCTGTACAGCTGCTGTCCTGCAGTCCCACCTGTCTCCACTAGGGGACCCCATACTGTTAGACTTGTTAGCAGGAAAAATGGGACAAAATGACACCAGAAATATTTCATGTCTTCGTGTCTTCAGTCCATTAACGTCTTTGAAGTGTTGGGAAAGGAACGGCATCATTACAAAGTGGTAAATGATTTACTGGTCCTACTTTTTATTAAATGTGTTACAAAAAAAAACCCAATGGAATACATGTTTTTTTAGGAAAATACAATAAAGTTCATGAGGAAAAAAAATCTAATAATGTGTTGTATTGTTTATAAGGTAATACAGGTAAAGGGTAATTAAATAAGTGTTGTTTTTTATTTTAAGTTATCATACTGTCCCAAACGTTTTCTGATCTGGGGTTTTATATTTCCCTTTGTTCATCCCTATTAATGTTGTATTTATTGCATTCTTAGAAGTTTTTGTTTTATCATATATTTGCACAAACTACCACAATTTCCTCATGCTGGGAAACTGTTTACACATGTGGCAATAACACCTTATTGATTTTTCAGATCTGGATACTACTGAAGCCGAGACATTTGACATTGAGGAGTTGTCCACTAAGCTGGTGTCTGTCTGTCTGTCTGTCTGTCTACCCGTCTGTCCACGTGTCTGTCCATCCATGTGTCCACCTGTCTTCCTGAACACAGTCCTACCTGACAGAAGAAAAGATTTAAATAGATGAATGTCAGTCTCCTTCTTCACTGTCTTTGTCCTCCTGTCAGGAATACCAATCATGTCTCTGTGAGTCGGTGCATCAGTGTGTGTGTGTGTGTGTGTGCGTGTGTGTGTGTGTGTGTGTGTATCAGGGGAGTTGGAGCAGACAGTTGAGAATCATCAGTATTCAGAGATGGACGACTCTTTTCTCTGCAGTTATTTCCTTCAGCGGCTCTCAGAGTTTCATTCTGACCCACGGAGTCTGGAGAGCACCTTCAACATGTTACCTGTGCCGTTACCACGGTTACCCTGTGTTTTGATGAGTGATGAAGAAGAAAGAGGAAAGATGAAGTGATGTTAGTGGAGGAGCGGATGGAGTCCCGGTCCAGCAGCAGCAGATGATCCGACAGAACCGGCCTTCAGGGTGTGTGTTTATTCTCTCTGTAATTAGCAGCTTCCTCACTACTATTAAAATATCACACACGCTGCGGGAGGAAGTGTGTGTTGGAGGCGTCCAATGGGACGCTGCTGTGATGTGAGGCGCTGGGGTCACGACCCCTTCTTATTCCAGAGTGTGAGACACTTACAGCCGACTCAATTATCGTCTGATACAGCGAGAAAATTCATCCACACTCTTGTCCACAAACAGTGGAG
The DNA here is from genome assembly GCA_028564705.1 of Apricaphanius iberus. Lineage (NCBI taxonomy): Eukaryota > Metazoa > Chordata > Actinopteri > Cyprinodontiformes > Aphaniidae > Apricaphanius > Apricaphanius iberus. The sequence goes on from JAPXFQ010000268.1 coordinate 320,576, forward strand.
CTGCTGCTGAGACAGTTCCCATGATGATACCCGGAACCAGCAGCAGAACTTCCAGGTTCCAGCAGAACCGCCCTGTTGATCTGAGGAAGTTCTGAGAGTCTAGAACCAGCAGCAGAACCAGCAGCAGAACTTCCAGGTTCCAACAGAACTGCCCTGTTGATCTGAGGAAGTTCTGAGAGTCCAGAACCAGCAGCAGAACCAGCAGCAGAACTTCCAGGTTCCAGCAGAACCGCCCTGTTGATCTGTGGAAGTTCTGAGAGTCCAGAACCAGCAGCAGAACCAGCAGCAGAACTTCCAGGTTCCAGCAGAACCGCCCTGTTGATCTGAGGAAGTTCTGAGAGTCCAGAACCAGCAGCAGAACCAGCAGCAGAACTTCCAGGTTCCAGCAGAACCGCCCTGTTGATCTGAGGAAGTTCTGAGAGTCCAGAACCAGCAGCAGAACTTCCAGGTTCCAACAGAACTGGTTTGGGGTTTGGGTGGGGGGCAGAACTTCAAGGTTCCAACAGAACTGCCCTGTTGATCTGTGGAAGTTCTGAGAGTCCAGAACCAGCAGCAGAACCAGCAGCAGAACTTCCAGGTTCCAGCAGAACTCAGACTAATCCGTCTTTCAGATTGTTCTCCAACAACAAGAACAGGACTTTGGAGGTTTTGGGGTGGATCAGTGAATAACCTGGAAATTACAGGTTGTTGGTTCAATTCCACCACCTTTCAAAGTGTCCTTGGGCAGGAGACTTTGGTTATGTGTTGAGATCTGCATGGGTAAGGAGAACCATATTAATGATGAGAATGAACAGAAGATAATTAACTGACTAACTTCCTTCCTCCTCTTGGTATCAAACCACTATTAAAGAAGAACAACCATTCTCCATCTCCCATTTATCGGGTTATTAATAAAGCTGTTTAAACAGTTAAATAGTTTCCTAACAATGACCAACCGCTTTGATAATTATCACAGCACTAAGACTGTCCTAGTTAAAGTTTTCAGAATCTTCAACATAGACTGTGGTAGAACCTTAGTTCTGGTTCTGTTGGACCTCAGTTCTGCGTTTGAAACTGTTGATCATAAAATCCTTCTGGAACGATCGGAGAGCTGGGTCGGTCTCTCTGGTACAGAACCGGGCTGGTTGCATTCTTACCTGGTGAACAGGGATTTCTTTGTTTCCGTATTAAACTTCTCATCAGAACAAACAGAAATCACATGTGGGGTTCCCCAGGGCTCCATCCTGGGGCCTCTACTATTTAATATCTACACGCTCCCACTGACCCAGATTATAGCAGCCAATAAGATTAGTTACCATAACTATGCAGATGATACTCAGCTATACATTATAATGTCACCAGGTGAGTATAAACCAATCCAGACCCTAAATAAATGTATTGAGCAAATCAATGTCTGGATATCACATAACTTTCTCCATCTGAACAGAAACAAACTGCAGTAATTATTGTTGGACCTAAAGAGGAACGATCCAGAATCAGCAACAGCTTCAGTTCATCCAGCTAGAAACTAGCAACCATAAATCTAGGTGTAATAATGGACCCAGACCAGAACCTCCAGGGTCACATAAAGGCAATAACAAGGTCAGCTTTCTATCAGCTGAGGAACATTTCTAGGATTAAAGGACTGATGACACAAGGAGACCTAGAAAAACTCATCCATGCATTTATGATTACTGTAACAGTATCTTCACAGGTCTACCTAAAAAGTCACTCAGACAGCTGCAGCTGATCCAGAACGCTGCTGCTCGTGTTCTCACTAGAACCAGGAAAGTAGAACACATCACCCCAGTTCTAAAGTCCTTCCTCTGGCTCCCTGTAGCTCAGAGAATAAACTTCTAAATACTCCTACTAGTTTATAAATCATTGATGATGGATGATGGAGACCTGCTGTTACCATAGCAACCCCTCAGACCAATCAGGTCCTCCATCTCTAGTTTACTGATAGTCTCTAGAATCAGAACCAAACATGGGGAAGCAGCTTTTAGTTTCTATGCTCCATAAATCTGGAACAAACTTCCTGATGACTGCAGAGCTGCTGAAACACTGAGATGCTTTAAATCACAGATAATTCTGTTAGAGCTGCCTTTGCGTAATATTTTCACACGTCGTGTTCTGCGTTTTATGCTTTATTACTGTTTTTACTTTCATCTACAGTGAATTACCCTGATGATGAAATAATGTTATACAGATAAAATGGCCGTGCTTCTTCTTCATCTTATATTCTGTCAACATTAACCCCTCCCTCCCCCCATCCTACGACCTGTCCTCCAGCCGTTGCCATGGTGACAACAATCCTCTGGTGATTAGTGTTAATTATCACCATGGTAACAGTATCAGTAGCAGTGTGATTAGGAGGAAGAAGCTCTGAGGCAGACACATTTACAGGCCGACCCGACAGGAACAGAACCTCTCAAACATCTGGTTCTGGTTCTGATCCAGTCCCTACAACTGGTTCCAGATCAGCACCAGCTGCTCAGCGTTTATCCTCAGGTTCAGGCGAACAATCCAACCAACTTAACTCAGATGGGAGGTTTTGGACCTGTTAGAACCGGATCCTGTTAGAACCTCTGTCTTTGGTTCTACTGGAGAACTTGCTTCTCTGTTCTTTCAGGAGGTTCTCTCTCTGCGTTCTACCCATGGCCCGGTTCTGGTTTTGTGTTCTGTCCACTTAGCTGCCAGCAGGCCAGGGTTGTCAGTTATTGTGATTCTGATTCTGTTGGACCTCTGCTGGTTCCATGGTCACCCTGAACCTGATTGGCCTGGCTTTAATTGGACCTGAGCTGCAGAGTTTCTGTTGTGAAGCACTGCGTCAGAATAATCAGCAGAACTTTCTCCCGGTATAATTTGAGGTTAATTCATCCCGTTTGGCTCTGACATTCTGGGAGGAGAAGAACTTTGGGCTTATTATCTGATTCCAGAACCTTTTCAGCTGCTGGTTAACAAGCAGTTCAGCTGCTCCTCAGGGAACCTCTCGTCTCCATAATTACCAGCCTGGATCCTGTTTTCCTACTCGGCATTTTACAGTCTGCGGGCCGCTCAACACGTGACCGCCCACACGCCAGGATGATGACATCAGTGGTTGCCAGGCGGATAACAAACAGCTTTTTCAACGGGCCGGGCCGAGGTCCTGGACTCATAGATCCGTGTCTGTGTTTGATGCACCCAGAGGTTAAAGGTCAGACATTTTGTCCACATTGACCCAGGCCTCATTGCTTCCTGTTAATCAGAGGTTCTGATCAGTGGTTCTACAGGATGTCTGAGGTACCGATCAGGTATCAATACCAAATCCTGATCCGATACTTTTACAATACATCAAAAAGTAATAAAGAAGAGCAAAGAAACGGATGCAGGATGGATTATTTTTACTTAATTCACCTTATTTCAACATTTAAAAGCTCTGTTAAAGGGGAAGTTCATCTTTCTCAACCTGGACCTCATTTCTAGCATTACGTTCATTTCCTCCCCCAGACCAGTTAGGAGCCACTAGGAGTCCTTCAGGAGAAGTTAAGATCCATATAATGGGAGTTAATGGGGCAGCCAAAGATCAGCCTCTAAATAAATAATTATCTGCCACTAAACTCCTTCATTTCACCATGTTTGCTTATCAATCACTAGCTCTATTCCTCTGGGAGTTCAGAGCGTCTCTGAGGTGATTTCTTTGGTTCTTTTACAGGATTTTAATCCAATTTACAGCAACCAGCAGGACTTTCTCTCTGTGCTCTACGGCGGTCAGTTAGACCAGCTTCTACAGGCTCCCTTTCTGCTACCTGCTCAGTCCTGATCAGATGTTTTCAGGACGTTTCCACATTCAGAATCACATGCTGCAGTTCCACTTTATTCTTGTTTCATTCTGGTGCCCTGGTCAGCTACAGCCCCCCCTGCTGGATGGGAAGCATTGATTCAGACGATTATCCCAGTGACCAAACATCCTCCATGTCCTGTTATCAACGTTTTACTTTCTTTAACATATAAAATAATCTTCCATCTGTTCTTTTGTTCTTTCTGTGTCTCTTCTCTGTCTTCTCAGACCCCCAGACGGTCGTGGCAGATGACCGCTTGTACTGACCCAGGTTCTGGTTCTGCTGGAGGTTTCTTCCTGTTAAAGGGGAGTTTTTCCTCTCCACTGTCGCTACATGCTTGCTGAGAATGAGGAATTGCTGAGGAATTGCTGTGGTTGGAGTCTGCATGATCCGGGTACAACCTCACATCCATGACTCAGCACAATCTGCTGGGATTCCTTACATAGAAAACTTTTGCCTGATTGGAATGTTTGGGTAATTGTATTAAAATGATTTTTGTTGTAAAGTTCCTTGGGATGATGTTTGTTGGGAATCTGTTCTATATAAATAAACTGAATTGAATTCACCAGAACGATCAGCAGAAAACATTCATGGTATCTTCCTGTAATCATTGGATGCTGATTGGAATGCTTTCATGATTTTATTGTAATTATTTTTATAGTAGAGTGCCCTTAGATGAAGTCTATTGGTGATTGGAGCTATAGAAATGAACTGAATTAAACTGTTTTGGTTGTGGTTCTGAACCCGCCTGCAGGGACAGCAGAACCTTCCATCTGGTGTCGACGCCGATCTTCCTTCCAGGTTCTGTTGCTTTAAACTGAGTTCTGCAGATGAGAATGAAATGTGACATGATGAAAACGTCCTCAGTAATGAGACACAGAGACTCCTTAAAATGTGTCAGTGAGCTTTGGAGAAGCTTTCAGGCCCACAAACAGACACATTTACTGCAGACATGTTAGAGTGAAATCTATATTAATGGAGAGGATGAATGTTGTAGAAGTTAATGTGCAGAAATGTCAGAGTTCATCATTCTTTCATTAAAGACACAAGTTCCCGACCAGAGCTAATGTCTGAGATGAAATAAATATGAATGTTGTTCACTCTGGTCCACTTAAAGACTGCCGTGCACGCTCACTAACACCATGTGTGCACAGTTTAACATGCACGCTTTAACATGCGCCCAGCCTGCAGCAGGCTGCAGCCTTTTAGTCATCACTTTCTATGAAATAATAAACAGTTTTGGGGATGAACATCTTTATTTTGTCATGTCTTAAAAAATGTTTTAAATGAGCCTGAATGTGTGTGTGTGTTCCAGCTGGGCGGGCAGAGAGCCAGCGCCTTAAAAGCCAGAATAAATATTACAAGCAGATCAATATTTGATTCTAGATAAATTATTATGGAGCGTTTCTGAAAGCCTGGAGAGTGTGTGTGTGTTTGTGTGTGCGTATGTGTGTGTGCGTGTGAGTTAATAAGGCAGAACAATGTATTGTGAGCGTTTTCTGAAACAGAACATATGAAAGAAGCTCTGATGACACATTAATGTTTTATTAAATGTCTCAGTTTGTTCCATCCATCCATCATCCATCCATCATCCATCCATTAATCCATCCATCCATCCATCATTCATCATCCATCCATCATCCATCCTTCATCCATCATCCATCCATCATCCATCCTTCATCCATCATCCATCCATTAATCCATCCATCATCCATCCTTCATCCATCCATCCATCCATCCATCCATCATCCATCCATTAATCCATCCATCCATCCATCATTCATCATCCATCCATCATCCATCCTTCATCCATCATCCATCCATCATCCATCCTTCATCCATCATCCATCCATTAATCCATCCATCCATCCATTATCCATCCATCATCCATCCATCCATCATCCATCCATCATCATCATCCATCCATTATCCAATCCATCCATCCATCCATCCATCCATATCCATTCCATCATCCATTATCCATTCCATCATCCATCCATCCATCATCCATCCATCATCCATCCATCCATTCATTCCATCCATCCATCCATCTATTCATCCATCCATCCATCCATTATCCACCATCCATTCATCCATCCATCCATTAATCCATCCATCCATTATCCATCCTCCCATCTATTATCCATTTCCATCCATCCATCCATCCATCATCCATCCATCCATCTGTCCATCCATCCATTATCCGCCCATCCATCCATCATCCATCCATCATCCATCCATCATCCATCCATCCATCATCCATCCATCCATCCATCTGTCCATCCATCCATTATCCATATCCATCCATCTATTATCCATCCATCCATTATCCATCCAGATCCATGTATCCATCCATCCATCGTCATCATCCATCCATCCATCCATGATCCATCTATCCATCCAATTATCCATACATCCATTTATCCATCCATCTATCCATCCATCCATCCATCCATCCATTCATCCATCCATCCATCCATTATCCATCCATCCGTCAATATCCATCCATCTTTATCCATCCATCACATCTATCCCTCCATCCATCTATCTATCCATCTGTCCATCCATCCATTATGACTTCCATCCATTAAGAAATCCATCCATCTATCAATCTATCCATCCATCTATCCATCCATTAATCCATCTATCCATCCATCCATTAATCCATCCGTCCATTAATACATCTATCCGTCCATCAATCCATTGTCCATCTATCCATCCATCTGTCCATTAATACATCCATCCGTCCATCCATT
>JAPXFQ010000269.1:3065000-3352287 GCA_028564705.1 Apricaphanius iberus
CTGTCTGCTGTATCATCATATATACCTCCAGAAATGGCAAAAAATTGACGAATTTACTTGCCAAATATTGATTTCAGCCAAATGCCAAAAAATTATTACAGTTTCCCGGTTACCTGTACAGGGTTAAATTTATCTAACTTATTTTTAGGTAAATGTAACCCTTTACAGGTAACCAGGGAGCTGTAATCATTTTTTGGCAAGCGAAATTGTCATTTTTCCCCCATTTCGGGCGTTTATAATCCTGGAAGAGACCCAGTATCCTGTGATGTGACTAATAACATAAAGCAAAAATAAATACAGTCATTTTTAGTTCAATATAACCCTTTCACATGTAACCAGGGAGCTGTAATCAATTTTTGGCAGGTAAAATTGACTTTTTTGGCCATATTGGGGGTGTTTAAGACGATGGAAAATACCTTATATCCTGTGATGAGACTAATAACATCAAGTGATCACAAGTAAAGTAATTTGAGAAATATTCACCCCTTCTTTGCTAACTTTAACACTGTAATCAATCAAGTGAAAATGTCAACTTTTTGCCATTTTGGGGGTGTTTAAGGGAGTGGAAGACACCCAGTATCCTGTGAAGAGGCTAACAACATCAAGAGATAATAAATAAAGCCCTTTTGAGAAACATTTAAGCCTTTATTGGTAACCAGAAGACTGTAATCACATTTTGACAAGTGAAATTCTCAGTTTTTGCCCTGTTGGTTCCATTTATGATGGTGGGAGAGACCCAGTATGCTATGATGAGACTAATAACATCTAGAGTTAATAAATAAAGTAATCTTTAGGTCTGTTTATCTCTTTAGAGGTAACCAGGATGCTGAAATCAATATTTGGCAAGTAAATTAGTCACTAATGTTGCTAGTAGTACTAGTAAGGGAAACACACCCCACTAGTAGTACTAGTGGACATTTTGTATCTTACAAGTAGCACTAGTGAGGTCAAAAATGCCGTACTAGTGCTACTAGTGGGCATTTTGGCAATACTAGTAGGGTCCGGGAGGCTACTAGTGCGTGACACATGCCTACTAGTTAGGTCTAGTAGTGTCACTGGTGCTGCACAGCAGTTTACTAGTAAGGGTTGATTGCATACTAGTAGGCCAAAAGTGGCACTAGTAGTGGAAAACATTTTTACAAGTAAGACACAGTCGTTACACTAGTGCACCGTAGTCGTTATACTAGTGTTCCAAATTGTCTTACTAGTGAGGACAAAGTGTGTACTAGTACATGGACCTAAAGTTTGATATCAAAGATATGTAATAAATGCTCAAACAGCTTTCCATAAACCTCCACATCAGCACAGTAATACAACAGCAACACAGTGCAGCTCTCCCCCAACACATAAAAATCCTTTTAAATGGGTATCTTTCACCAGAACCTTGTGTGCGATCAACTTTTGAAGAGAAAGAAAAATGTTAGGAAGATAAACTCTTTTACCAGTCATTGACCGTGGGCAGAAGAATCAACTCTGCAGTTTGTCACATTTAAACTACTGTATCAAATATACTGTATTTTTTGTTTTGGATGACTAAACAATGGAGTAGTTAAGAAACAAAGATACATGGTCTTTATTTCTCACAACCATTAAGAAAGTTCAAATGTTTATCTTGGGTCAAAAACAAGGAAACATGCACGAGAAACTTTTTATTTTTGATCTATTCTTCCAAGTAGATTGAGTAAAAATATAATTGGATTGACAAACTGTATTTATTTGGCGCTATATTGAACTCATATTCGCTCTAAAATGCTCTGAGATTACTTTTGTTGTACAGGGAGACTAAATAAATAGAAACGAATAAGGTTTCAGGCACTTTATCGAGCTCTCCTTGTGCACAACCTTTTCTGTATCCATCGGTATTTTCCCAGAGGTTAAGCTCCAGTAATACAGTTACTCAGTCTGGCCTACCTGTGAAAATATCAGCTTGGCCAGTATCCCAAATAACAATAACCTTGGGCCTCTGTGTTGAATAACTCTAAAACTCCATCCATCTTCATTTTTTTTGTCCTCTCCAGAAGCGAGCATATCTAAACAGAATTGATTGGCGAGGGCGATCATTCATCATAGCAAGCCTGAGCAGACGTTTGGAGAGAAGGGGAAGGAAGATTTTAGGGGAGGAATATTTCCGACGGGCTTCAGTGTCATTGAGGTAAACCGAATGAATCGATTGGGTTAAAAAGGATCGGCGCAGAGTGTGTAAATCAGGGATAGTTGTGGGAGAGAAAAATCTTCTCCTGCTTTGCTAAGGGCGTGTGACTGATTAAGGATGCTTGTAAAACAAATGAAGCCTGCATGCTGCAAATTTGGGCCTCTTCAAATTAAATTGCTTATAAAATGAGGTTAGAATAAGGCTGCTGCTAATTTGATTTCATTTGCAATCAACTGGAAGAAACAAGAATAGGGGAGAAGATGATGAGTCACATGAGACAATGTGAGAAGAGCTCATCATTAAAGTTTGTAAGACTCCATGCAGATGATTCGTTCTGCTGTTCAGCATGTTTGTGTTAATGGTTCTTCGGTTCACAGGTCTTTACAGGTCTGCGTCACTTGACTACTAAATAAACAACAAACTGATTTTTTTTCTTTTTTTTTTCTCAACACTACTTGGTTGTCACAGGAGCTTTCATAGGTTTTCCCTCCATTCTTTCTTATTGTATGCATGTTACAAAAAACTCCAACACAAATTGACACTTATAAATTGCATTCGTGTTATACTGACATATTAATGTGCAGGCAGGTCCCACAGTAGACCGTGAATGCAACAAGAGTGCAGGAAGCTTCCAAGAATAGCTCCATGGATCATTGGTCCATACAAAGAACAATGACCTATAATTAAATCAGAGGAACGTGATAATTCCAGTAGGACATTTTGAAATTACTTTCAAATCTCCAGACAAGGAGCTTTGATATTTGTCCAAAACTGGCATATTTTAATCAATGTCGTAAGCCTGTGATCAATGTCATCAATTCTAAACTCATTCTTCTGTAACTTTACTTTTACTTTACTTTCACATGTCATTTGCTGTCTTTCGTTGCTGTTAATTTTGTGGTGTGTTTTTTTGTCTTTCCACAGAAGGTATACCTGATTCAGTAGCTCTGTGTAGCTGATTTTTCTTCCTGCATATCACCACTGACAGAGCTCTTGCTCCCATTAACTATGTGTGTGTTTGCTCCTGTTGTTTTTTCATTGTGCTATGCGCACAGAAACAGACTGGTTGAGTACTTTTTTTTTCTTTCCCACTGAAATTAGTCTTTGTTTTAAATCCTTATAAAAAAAGTACCTTTGGCCCTCTGGGCTAGTGACAAAAAAAGCGAGATCACAGATACAAGTGGCTGAAATGAGTTTCATCCACAGGTTGTCTGGTCTCTCCCTTAAGCCAGGATCAGACTGCGTTTCTTGGCCGTCTCAGATTTCGGTTGGTCAAACAGCATGTCTAGATGTTGCAGGACGTGCCAAAAGCCAATGTTACCAGTGACTCTTAAAAGCTTTCATCACTGAGAGCCGACAAATGGACATAGCTAAGATGGTGACAACGAAAAGCAAACAAGCGCTACCTGCTTTAATACTTTTGTTTCTAGCTCTAAATCAAATGACAAAAAGAAGACAAGGAAAATGGGTAAGAAAGGGACAAATGGGGACATGATCATGGCTGGTGAAAAAGGGGACAGTTTGGGATGCCTGTTCTTCAAAACAAGCTTGAGGTAAGCTTTGTTCAGCATTATCCAAACTAACACATAACTAGGGATGGGTATAGTTTAGGTTTTATCCAATACTGGTTCCAAACCGGTATTTTTGAAACGGTGCTGGTGCTTAAATGGTGCTCAAAACGGTGATTAAAGAATGGAAAACATACAAAATTTGTTCTCTTTTAAAAGATTAAATATAGGAGAAATCAATTGAATTTTTGTTTTGATCTCCACAATCACGTTCACAATGTATGTGTGGTCTCATGTGAAAAATAATAGCAAATACAGCTAGAAATAACCAAAATGCATAAATAAACTTAACATTTGGATATCACCAGTCTGTGTTAAACATCACATAAATACAATGTCATAATTTAAGTAAACGCTAATCAGGAAATGGATGCTCTAATTGTGAAGATGTACGCAGCTACTTCTGCTAATGAGTTAGCACTAATTCAAGTATGAAAACATCAGTTTAACAGAGAAATGTGCATTTTAACGTAGCGGTAACTCACTATGAAAAAACTGAAGCTATACAGTGAACCAACATGCATAAAACAACATGAATATGGTGCATTTATACTCTGCACCGCAAACAGAGAGCTGACATCCCAAGCGGACAAGGAAAATTCTCACAGACTACTTATGAACTTACAATCATATCAACCCAATACGCAAATAATAATATACTCACATGTCATTTACACACACACTCACATGCTGCTGCACAGCAATCTGTAGTTTGGCAGGTTAAGAAGTACAGCTGCCGCTCCTCCGCCTTAAGAGGAGCCAGTTTAGATGGACTGGGGATCTGGTTAGGGGCCTCCTGGATGCCTCACTGGTGAGATGTTAAAGGCATATCCCAACAGGAGTTGACCAAGAGGAAGACTCAGGAGATGCTAGAGGGACTGTGTCTCTCAGCTGGCTTTGGTAAGCCTTGGGATTTCCCCAGACGAGCTGGCCCAAGTGCTTGGGAGAGGGAAGTCTGGCGCTCACTGCTTAAGCTGCCTTTGTTTTCTTTTGTCAAAACTCTTTATTTATTGAAGCAATATTTTGGAATCTGACTATTTCTCACAGCTTTCAAAATAAATAAATAAATAAAGATAGAAGCAGTGTCTAAAGCCTTTCTGGATAAACTTTGACAAAAATCATGCACACTGAACTGTCAAAGGTGGGGTTAAGGGTTTGCTCAGGAGCTGAACACAAACACTAACAAAGAGATAGAGGACACTGTAGATGACCTGATTCCCTGCAGATTGTTGCTGCTGCAAACTCCACAGTTGTCCAAAACTAGTGAGAAATAATAGCTGTGGCAACATCCAACTGGCTCAAAAAAAGACGGGGCGAAGATACAGAGTTCATGTCATCTGTCGTCTCTTTGTTTAATTTTCAAATGAACATTATAGAGCAAAAATATTCACATTCATTATGAACTGGAAAAGAGGATGGAAGGACACCCGATAATCATTTGTAACGTACAGCTCAGTTGTGCCACTAACACATTTTCTTTTGTTTTATGGATGTACAGTGCCAAAGTCCTCCTCTTGCTGCTGCTAAGAGCTGGGAGACAAGGATATGTGCTTTCTACAGGTCTGTAACAAATTTTATACTCCCAAAACTCAGATAAGAGTAAACAGGAGGACCCATTCCCAGAAGTGCAGCCCCTGAATAGTAGCATATTAAAAAAAACTGTACTGGACTTATTTTTGTTACATGACTTAACTGGATTACATCTGAACACCATTAAATGAAATTTTACTAAATTTGAACACCTATCTAAACTATATTGAACTAAACGGAAACTTTAGTAGGTTGAGTAATATTGAGCTGAGTTATGTAGAACATAGCATCAAAAAAGTGACCTATTTACATATTTTTCTTCAGTGCACATCTAAAATTAAAAAGTAAACACAGTTTGGGAAGGAAAGCTAAATGGCTGAAGTCCTAACTGAAATGCTACTGGCTAGTGTTCTGAAAGCAATCAATCCAGGAGTACCAATTATTTGTCCTTTGGTTGAACCCCCAAAAGTGGACATAAAACAAAACAGAAAAAAGCAGCAACTTGAGAGTAAGACACCATGTGTGAGTAAAACAGTGAGTTCAGCCTTTGTATATGCAAACATTTAACAGAAATCTAAAAAAAACTTTGTATTTAGCCTGAGTCCACAACTTATTTGGCTTTTGGTGTTCTCTAGTTTTTTTTTAAACCTTGGGAATGTGTTTTTGGTAAAGTTTTTATACTAATAATGAAATTCTTAATTTTGTTCTTGCATTTGACAAACATGGTTGATTTTTGAAACCTTGAAGATAATTTTAAGTTCAGAAAGTTCACGTCAAGAAGCAACTAAACTGGAGCAGGAAATTGCCTCTCTTAAGTTCTTCAGGTTTGTTCTTCACACTCAGAGCAGTTTAATTTCCTGGAACTGCAAACAGAGCATGTTAGAGGCTATAATTTCCTCCATCTTCCAAGCTTTACCTTGACCATACTTAAGTGCTTAAAATTGAGGCTCTAGACTTGGGAGAAATCACAAAAGAGGCTTTACTCTGATTCTTCAAATGAGCAATTCAATTGTAAGTCAATTGTAAGGTTTTCGGTTGCACTTTTTATTCACTTTTTCGCATAACTTCAGTTGAGGATGGCTATGGTGCTCGACTCACTCGCCTGTTTTGCCATTCATTATTCATCCAATCTTAAAATCCACAGGCTTCACATCCGGCTTTTTTCCAGGCAGCCAGCATCACAAGCTGCTCGCTTGTCAGAATTATTCATATTTCAAGCTCATTTGACTTTCAGCTGTTTTTGAATATGAAGAGAAGTTGAAAGTAAAAAAATTGGGAGTACATCTGTGATGTAAAAAACATCCCAAAGGAACCACTGTCAAAATTCATAGTGTATCACCACCAGTGCTCTTTTTAAAGCTTTGGAATGAACAGACTGCCAAATGTTTTCACTCAGGGATTTCCAATTCTGGACATCAAGGGCTGGGTTCCTTCATGTTTTGATGTTTCCCTGTTTGAACACACCTGAATTGAATGAATGAGTCATAACCAGACCTCTGCAACTTTATGGAATGGAGCGATTCAGTCATTTGGATCGGCGATCCTGGAAAATTCCGCAAAAACATGCAGAATATCAGCCCTTAGAGGATTATATATGGATCTCCCACTGGTGAGCAGGGTCAGCCGATCCAGGTTTATCCAACTATATTAGGGTAAACTAAACTTGACATTAGAGACTAAACAAAAGAGGCACAGAAGGAGCAGCAGCCCCTCCTGATCTCTCCTAATATCTTGTTCTCTTGCTTCGTTTTCTTTTCTCTATGTTATTTTTTATTTACTTTTTATACCTAACCTCTGGAGTTACTGTATAAAACAGGAATTCTGTTTGGATTACTTTTTGAAGGGCTGTGGGACAACAAAATGCTATTTTGCTCAGCTGAGGACTTTGACAAACTGCTCCAGAGAATGGAAGCAATGGAAATTAAGATTCAAATCAAATAAAATGTAACTTAATTTGTAAAGCGCTTTTCATTCAAACATTGCGACTGAAAGTGCTTTACAGGCGTCTCAAAGTGAATGTGGAAGTGAACACTGGATATCTTAATGAGGCGACTTTGGCAATGATTACCAACAGTGTGCTGTTTCACTCGACTTTTGGTGCAACAATCTCCAAATACGGCGTTTGCAGTGTGATGAAAAATGGCATGCTGTACAATAGAGCAACCCCTCTACCCCTATTCAGAGGAAGACCAATCAGAAGTAATTCCAACTATAGCAAGATAAAGTTTCAGGCTGAAATGTGCAGATGCTGCCATGGAGGATTCGTCAGCTTTCTATTATTGTTTTCATTTTAAGCCCCAAAATTGGCCCAGAAGACAATCAAGAAGCACTTCCAAGTCATTTTTAAGTCCTACGAGAATATAAACATGGTAAAATTAAGGTGTTTGGGGCAGATTAAATCTTATTACAAGCGGCATCTATCCTGGTCCGAGTTCTCCCGTTCCACGGATACAGCTGATCAAGACTGGACGTATAAATACTGCTGAACGGCTCAAACTGGCTCCAAAATTCTCAGGGTAAGTGAAAAAACATAGAAATTGCTAAAAATAAGGTCCAGGTTGAAAACCCCTGAAATTTGCCTCGGGGTACTTTGGCTTCCTCTTGCAGTTCCTAAAATATTGTTGTTAGGTTAATTGGTCTCTCCAAGTTGTCCTTAGGTGTGTGTGTGTGTGGCACTACAATAGCTGGAATGTCATTTGTTTTAATGTGTAATATTTTCATTGTGTCTAATGAGTTTAATCCTTTTATTGCTTTTGATCAAGTGAATAATAATAACTAGGGATTTCCAATATTATCGGCCTGAAGTCATTATCGGCCGATATTGGCATTAAAATGTAATATCGGAAATTATCGGAATCAGTTTTACTTTTTTTAATAAGATGAGTTTTTCACACCATACACATATTATACATCAAACTCTTCAGCTACTTCTTTTCTCTCTCAGAATGTAAAAATATGACAGATTTGAAGTTTAGTTTTTGAGATATTATTTGTTTGAGATAACTTTCAATATATCAAAAGGCTTCTTCTGGGCCAACCTTGACCGTCTATCGGGCGCACTTGGTGACGTCATCAGCCACAAAGGTATAATGTTGTTTACATTTTCTAAAAGTAGACATTTGTCCTGAGTGGTGGGCCTTTGTCAGTATTCTCTGTGTGAGAAAATGTTCCAGCTACTTTTGAAGACAAAATAAAAATGGCACCTTTTTCAATTGCCTAACTAAAATTCTAGTAGTTATTACATTTTCTAAATTTTTAAAACTCAAGTATGCATGATACGTGATATTTCATTGTGGTTACCTAAAAGGGTTTAGTTTATATTGGTATCAGACATTATGAGTTAGGCTATATCGGTATATTGGATATCGGTAGAAAAGCCAATATCGAACATCCCTAATAATAACTGGAATGTAATATGTTTAATGTGTCATGTTATGTCTCTAATGTTGTGTTTTATGGTTTTATTGCTGCTTTTATTTAACTTTTTCCACTAATGATAGAAAGCAACTTGACTTGCCTTGTTTTTTGAAAGTGTGGTAAACAAATAAAGTTGCCTTGCCTTGGTGTGAAGCAAGTTACAATTAATGTGTAAAATAAAACCAAAGTTACTTACATAGGCCTGATTTATCAAAGGTTTGCCCTTGTTAAAATGTGCGCAAAACTCTTAGCAGGTGCAAAAAGATGCAGCTGCTGAATTATTAACCAGGCACAAGGAGGACTGCGCCAGTTAAACTCACAACAGGATGGACACAATTCTTGTTGCGCTTTTGCCCTTGATAAATATGCAACACGTGTATTTCTGTCAGAAGGCACACAATAATGGGAGGAGAAAATGCAGAGTGATTTATCAAACTTCAAACTTTTTGCATTGTTTTTTTTGCCTGTTTTTTCATAAGCATTTCCTAGCTTTGCACCTTCACTATTTAACAAATGTTTATTAATGAGAAATGAAAAATAAGATTCATAGACATTCTAGCCTAATAGTAATTAACACTCTGATGATCATACACTTAACAGTAATGTCGTTTCTTTGCCTTCCTTTTGCCAAAGATGCATTATACCTCCACTGCAAGCTCCACTCTAACGCATTTGTCTCTCTGGGTGCTGGCCCTGCATTGGGCATGCAGGCTGGCTCAAACAACAGAATATGCAAACTCCTCATTTAAATACCGGTCTTCGTGCCTGTCATGAATTGTGAAAAACAATCTTAGTAGATCAACGACAAACAAAGGACAACCACTGGCAAAATTTGTGCACTGTGCATGCAATATGTTTTACAGAACAATATGGTAAAACAAAAAAAAAAATGGTTTAAAAACTGAATCTATTGAAATAAAAATTGATTTTTTTTAGCTGATTAAATAAATGCTGAAATATACTGGTTTATTGTGACAGTAGTGATATTTATCTTTGTGTTTCACTTTTATTTCAACTTAATTTTCCTGCAATAACAAAACCACTTTTCTCTTGGCATTGTTAACAGCATGTTAACAGCATGTTAACAGCATGTTAATTGCTGATAATGGTCTGTAATTTATAGACGTATTCACCAGATTGTTTGCTGCTAAAATGGTTTTGCCTATTTCAATTATTTCCTTCCCATCAGGCTGGATGAACTGATAGAAACACTCAGTAAAAAAAAAAGAAAAAGAAAAAATAAGAAGACTCTGTAAGGTATGAGCTTCCTTACTTTGAACTGTGTCCTGATGCTGTCTAAGACAAACTTTACAGGTAACTACATTCCACCCATGCAGTCTGTCTGAAGGGAGTAACGACTGTGAGAACTTCAGTTGACAGGACAGTTAAATTAGATGACTCAGCTTTTCTCTCTGCCACACGCCTTGACTTTGTGAGCCAGAGACTCTTTCGCAGACATAGACTCTGGTAATTTACTGAGTAGCACACTCACTATAAATATGCAATAATGAAGCTTATGAAATATTTATTGACCATCTCCCCTCTTTTTCTTTATTCAGGCAGGTGGGATGTGCTCCTCTGTGAAAGTCCAAGCTGACATTACTTTAATGGTTACAAGTTCCCATTCAAGCCTCTTGTTCATTTTAGGGGTTGTAGCTCAGGTTAAATTTACATAAATCAGCCAAAATAAGCCCTCAGCCGTTGAAGTTCTTGGCTGCGCAGTATTGATTTACTAGCTTACCACATAAGCTACATGGCAATACCATTTTGACATATTCAGGTCATTGGTTGTATGGTCTGTGTTCAATCTTCTATGTGTGACACTTGGGAAACATGTTTACTATGCATGAGTGTTTGCATTGGCATAAAAGAACAAGCCGTTACTTAGCCTATCATAAGAGAAAAATGGGGGGGGGGGGTTATTTCTCAAAGTCATAGTTGTGTCTATTCTTTGTTTAATAAATGTCACAGTTTAAAACTAAATAGTTACTAAATATTTAGTTTCGAGCTAAAAATTATTTTTTTTACTAAATATTTAGCTTGTGAAGTAAATATTAGATTTGAACCTGTGACATCTTTAAATGAACAAAATCGATGCACATATGACCCTAAGAAATGATTTTTTTTTTGTGTATGACAGGCTTACTAACCCAAATTATTGCTGTTAATTTTTGACTATGGTATTCACAAACGGTACCCCATAATTCTCTACATATGTTCAATCGCTCCGAAGTTTGAGTGAAAATCTATTAAAGCTTGCCTGATATCTTGTTAGTTGTTAAAAATATTTGTGTGATTACTAAAAGAAAAATGTCTTAATATTGCATTCTGTGCCATGACTGGTGAAATCCAGGTCCCAAATGCAGAGAGGAGAAAGGGGAAATTATACAGTTTTTACTTAGGAAATTAGAAAAGTAAAAAAAATATATATATACAAAATTAGAGTCAAATTAGAATCTACAACACAATAAAAAAGAGGCAGTGTACAAGGACAATCTTATACTTTCTGTACCTTTCCTAACCCACGTACAGAACACATATTTGCAAACCAGAGCAGATTAAAAAGTTTTATTGAAAGATTTGTATGAGACCAAAGAGGACCTTCTTGGAGCTTGAGACAAGATGCACTGAAGAGAAGTTAAGAGGTGAGATCTGGTGGAGATGGAAGAGAGAGCCAGAGAATGGGGGATGAGTTTGGGCTGTCTGTGAGGAGTATGGAAGATGGATCCAGAATGAAAGGCTCATTAGAGGTATGTGGAGGAGGTCTGCAAAGCATAGGCTGTAATCGGGTGTAGAAGCTGCAGGCTGTCTAATGTGGAATGAAACCCAGAGATTTGAGGAAAGGGATCATGGAGGAGCTGGAGAAGGATCCGGTAGGAATCTTGGAGAGAAACATAGGAGAGGTTACCAAAAGGTAAAAACATAAGCAGAGTTTAGGAATTTGCTGCGACACAGAGGGCTAGAGGTAGCATGGAAGGCAAAACACTCAGGTGTCGAATGACGGTAAGCAGCTGCAGGAGAATCTACCCTCCAGCACCAGTAGAAGGTTCCATCTGGAGTGGAAACTCAGGTGAGCAAAATCAGACAAGTCAGACTTCCTGAAAGACATACGCTGATAGTAACAGGAAGAGCTGACACTGACTGAAGAAACCAACAACCAATTATACAGGGGATCTTAGAATACTAGACAGGAAAGTTATGGAGAAGATGAGAGACAGCTTGGGAGAGGAGGGAGCTGAGCAACTAAGGGAAGGTAACTAATTAAAACAGAGAGATCTGAACTAATAGCTGACGCCAATGCGTAAATTTGAAGTATCTTTCCTTAACCTATAGTTAATCTCTCCAGATTGACCTCAACAGTCAACTGAGACTAAGATTTGAGTTTATTTATTTGTTCCTGCTGAGCAGGGGGAGCCCATCACTAATAATTGTATTAATAGTTGTTATAATGTAATAATAAATAACTGTATTTTAACCATTATTAATATTGCTGATATCTAAGCCACTTGTTGAGCATCAGTGATTTAAATGGTTATTTTGTCATGTGTGGATGATCAATCCATCTATAGGGAGCCTAAGTCTGCTCCCCTTCTGGTTTACCCATTGGTCATCTGGTGGAAAGAAAAGTGAATGAAAGTCAATGGAGCGATGAAAATGACTTTGCTTTACAATTAATTACATATGCTGTACCTTAATGTAATGATAACTAATTATGTGAGTTTCAGCTTGTTTTTCATGTGAATTGTGATTGTCTTGTAAAAAAATGTAATTTAAGTCAGAAGTCACATTTATGACGTCGTATCTAGATCTAGCTAGCACTAGAAATATCCACTGAGACCTTGTAGAGCTTCTCCTCCATGCTGGCTCTCAGTCCACTGACTCTTCTCCAACATAGTTGCTACTTTCCTTATGGCCAAATTTATAATTGTTTTTTTCCTCATTCCATGCTCCTTGCTTCACCCTGGAGGAAGGACGTTAACCTCTATAACTCACAGCCATTTTTCTTCTTCTTCACTTGTAGGGTACTTCTTTTCACACAAAATCCAAAGTAACTTTTGCCGGCAGTCGAAAAGTTTCGCTTTCTCTGCATCAAAATTATGTCTTTAAAATTCCCAGACATCAAATGGTAAGTCTATGGCAGCATTTAACGGGGATGAGAAGATAAGTTTTATCGCTCCATTCACTCTCATTCATTTTTTGGACTGTAGGGGACCCATGGACCAGAAGTAGAAGGCCAGGACTTAGGCTCCCCATAGACCTAGAAAAATTTGTCCCCCCACTTCTGAGATGATGGTTCCTTCCAATTCACAATACTCTTTAGATTCTTTACGGGGTTCTGGTCACTCCACTTTGCTAGCCAATCAAACACAGTATTTGGTTATTTAACCGGCTTTTGGTAGGTTTAGCAGCTTCTGCGATAGTACCAAATACGGTTATATGCACAGTAGACTATAACTGTATTCGACTGAATTGAACTTGAACAGAATTATGCCACAGTGATATGAATTTGACTATTTGAAATTTTAACTGGGTTGTAGTTAAGCAAACTAAGCAAATATGAACAGAATCTGAATCCAACTGTATTATTTTGAGGATAAAATTGAGCTAAATTTGACTACAGTGAACCCTCCCGTCACACTATTCACGTTTCGGTATATGCAGGTTTTCCAGCGGAATGTAACTCTAAATTTGCGTATTAACATATTTCTTTGTACAAAATATCTAAAATATTCAGAAGAAAATGCAGCCTGGGGAGATGAAGTAGATATCTAAAATGCTACTTGACATGCTATTGGCTGCCGTTTGCAAAGTCGCAAATCCAGGAGCCTAATTTTTCTTGTCGCTTATTGGCTGAACATGCATGTGACCATGTGCAGTACCGCTAAGCTGGTTTCCACTGTGCATATTAAGGTATATTTGGTGTTTCAACTATTAAAATGGGCAGTTGTAAGTGTTTTTAGAGGGACTCTCAAGTGTTACTGGGTGACACGTTTTATGGTCTATAACCCCCAGGGGTTAATTATTCATTTTTCTTCAAGTACCAAGGTTGCTCGGGCCTTAATGTAAAGTTGTGTAAGAACAACTCCAAAAAGTTTGGGTAGTCAAATCTCAGTCAGAATATTTAAGCATTTAGCAGCTTTATCTAGCTAAATGAAGCCGGGTAAAAGCTGATGACTTTTAACTCATTTCCCATATAACACACAGGTAGGGATCTCTAATATCCAAAACCTTGATTCAAAGGAATTATATAAACTTTTTATCTAAGCAGGCCCCTTTTTCCAACTCGGCAGGCCTATTTGAGTGGACTCATGTGGGGAATATGGCAGCAGATGAGAAGGATATGGAGGGTGATTTTAAGGATTAAAGTAGTGTCCTTGTGAACTCGCAGAGCCGAAAGAGAGCTGCCTTTTTTCTCTCCGTGCCCACGAGACGTCCTATCGTTTTAACGCCTCATTTCTCCTCCATCTACAGCCTTGGGTTCATTTCTCTGATCTTCTCATTAAGCTGTCCTGTGTGGTTGCTCTTGTATGACATTGAAAATTTATGTAAATGTCTCATTTTACGTCATGTATTTTAAACTGCAGTCAGGACCTGGAAGGCCTCTTTGGGTCGGCATCATTTAATTCACATACTGGGACTCAGACCTCATTCACTCAAATCACAATGACAAAGCAAAATAAAATCTTTTTTCTTTCTAGAGTTTTGGCTAAAAAGATAGTGTTGTTATTCAGAGCTCCAGCATTTCACTGAATGAGAAAATTGGGGTCCTCAAAAGAGAAACTGATCTAGCAGAGGATGGAATAATGCTAGTAACGGCTTTGTTTTTATCAGTCTCAGTCTTACGGCTGTGTGTCACAAATGATGTTGGTGTGTGTTTTTTGCTCATTTGGCTTCACTCATGGCACTCTGTTTTTTTCAGGAAGCTTTTTATGCAAGAAAACCCCCCAAATGGGAGCAACGACTTGTGTAAACAAAAATCTGAAGGAAAACCACCCACCCATAACGAGCTGACAGCCCATGCAACAAACATTTCTGTTGTCCCAGCTCTACACAAAAAAAATACTTTTTTCATTAAAAAACAAGTATGCCAAGAGCTTTCTCATGTATTCATATCAAAGCTGTAGACATTTTTGACAGAGGACTGAGCAGCTGAGATAGTAAAACTAATTAGGGGGCTGAATATGCCTGTGTAGCGGAGAGACGACACTGGGGGGCTCAGACTGTGGAGACCTGTCAATTGGCAATGATGGAGCAGAACACTTTAAACTCTGACACCATAAAATATGCCTTTAAGGAGTATATAGTCTTTGACTTTTTCAGAAGCTTTTTTGACACAAACTTAAAGCTGTGGCGTCCAAACATTTTGCACTGCGAATTTAAAGCAATAAAATAATGTTATTGTGACATAAAAGTTTTGTTTCAAAAGCTAGGTTTATTAAATGTTCTAAGTCAGTGCTCCAACTCTTTGGAATTAATTTTCCCTCCAGGTCAGGCTGGTATCCTCCCCATGGTGTTTTTAAATCTTGCCTAAAAACCCATAATTTTTCTCAGGTTTGTAATTTCCCAAGTTTTGAGTAGCCTTTTACTAATAACTTTATTGCTTGGCATCTTTTCTGAGCTGAACTTTTATCGTATTTATTTATTTATTTAATCTATTTGTTTACTTATTTATTTTTTATGTTTCCCTCTAACTCTGTCCTTGTTTCAATTGTAACTGACTGACTTTTTTATTCTCATTCTTATGTTTTATTATTTTCAGTGTCTTTGCCACTGTATAAGCATTTTGGTCAGTTGTAATGCTGTGTTGAAAGTGCTCTATAAATAAATTGGTATGGTAAATGGATCCTAAGCAGATGTGGGTAAAAAAATTGTCCTCAACTAATCAAACCATAACTTACAGAAGAATATGTATATGTGTTAGACCAAGGTAAGGTACCTCCACTTGACCTCCAAATGGCACAACAGCCTAAGACAGAAAATAGTGTTAAAATAATGAAGCTCATTTACAAACAAGAATTCTTTCTTCAACATAAATTGTATATGTGAGTCACATGCACTCCCTAACATTTACACCATAAAATTACGTTATTTCAAAACATTAATTGTGACATAACATACTTTTTGATGTTTTCGACCGCTGCCCTGAATGTACAGACAGAAGTTTTGCTTTACGGCAGTATGCTACACCCTGCCTAATTACTTAAACAAACCCGTGATTTTAAGACTTGAGCCATGGCAGATCCACCAAAGGAACCAAAGAAGACTTTCAGAAGAAATTAGGAAAAGGACCTGGGCTGCAAGAGCTGAAGGTTGCAGAGCTTCACCGCTGTAGAAGGGTCGTTATGATGATTAATGCCGGAGCATTGGGTCTGTGACCCGTTGTGAATCAGGGGTAAGGAAAGTTGAGCTTTGAAGCTGAACGCTGAAGCTCATGACCAGGCTGTTCCCCTGTTATCCTCGATTACAGCTCACCTCCCGTGGTTCCTGCTGCTTGCTCGCTCATAGAGCAGCAGGCTGGGAGAAGACACAGGTGAGAGAAAACCTCCTTCCCTTTACTGCTGTGAAAGATCTTTTTAGTAAAACAGGTACACAGTTTAGGTCAAAGTAAGATTGGCTTCTAAAACCCAGTTTTACAACTTTTCAGCTTTGTGTGGTCAGCCACTGAGAGTGAGACATTAGAGATACTGCAGGATTTATGGATGCTGCACTAGCCGCTACTGGGTTGGTAAGTAATTGCTCAGGGGTTATTTGGCAATGATGATGTGATACAGTGCTGGGAAAACTATTTGATGGTTTACCAACTGACACTCTGTTAGTTTGATGTTTTGTCCGGCGAGGTTGTAAAATTGTCAGTTTACCTCTTCAGATGTGCTCCATGGAAATTTGTTTTGTGTCATAACAGTGACAATACGCTGCAAGCCTTGAGAGGGCGACAGAGAGCAAATATCTACAAAGTTATGGAGTTGTCTTTAAAACAAGTATTCAGTTTCATTCAGTAAATTTACTCACTGTGGGTAGAGCAGACACAAATTTTACTCAGGTAAGAGTAGCAATACTTCATAAAAATATTACTCAAATAAAAGTAAAAAGTACAGTTTAGCAAAACTACTCTAAAAGTACTTAAAAATAACTCAGATGTAACTGAGTAAATGTAACTAGTTACTACTCACCTCTGGTCCCAAGTCTGTTTTTGAATAAAAAGTCAAGAGAAGCTTGAGTACCTGAAGAGAAGCCACACATACATGGAGAACCCCAGGAGCCCAGGACATTTTCATTGCAAGGCAGTTGTTCCCAACTGCTTCACAGTGTAGCCAGTAAATTGTTGTATTTATTAAGGATGCCAATAGAACTGAAATACATTTACTACTGTTCCATACATTTTTCTTTAGTTCTTCCACAGTGCTAGAAAAACAGATTAAACTTATCAAACATCAATCAGAAACGAGTGTGATATGACTTTTAGTTATGAAACATTGCACTGTGCTTAAAAATGTGAAGAATAAGCTAAATAAATAAAAGGTTTTGAGGTTTTGTAGAAGCTAGATGTCAGTAAATATAAACTTCTGACAGGCGCTAAAAATGTTTAGGGTTCTCTCTTATATAAAGTAAACATGTTGGGGGGGTTAACACATTGGCAACCTATGAAGCGCAGACGCAATATACACCTCCATTAATATAAATAATGACTGCTGCTTCTTACAAAAGCTGTGGTTTGTTAAAAATATGTTGCCATAACATTCCAATTACCTGAGTATAGGATTTATAGCAGCATACACAGTGAGGAAAAAGTATTTATCACTTGCAGTGCTGTTGTAGACTTTATACTTTGTGTCATCTAGCACTGTAAAACCCATTTACCACCGCTATGTACCATCCTGTTTCCTCCACAAGTTTTTAAAGCGATCCTGTTATGGGAAACCCTACCTCTGCTTGACACGCTGAAACGCTCCACATATTGATTTCCGTACCAGCCGGGCTTCCTTCTCCTCTTAGAGTGTTTGCATCCCAAGGAGTCAGTTAATGGTGTGTTACTGACTCCAGCCCAGTGATCCTTCACATGCTGCGCTCACACGGCCCTCCCTTTGCCCAGAATATCCATAAACCCTGTGATGGCCAGCCCTACTCATAATGTATTTATGAATGCAGCCCAGGGGAGGCTTCTGCTCGTTGTATTGATACACATTTTAGAGGTTGCATTTTCATCACTCTACTGCTCCTTTCCCTCCTCTATTTCAACCACAATGGTGATCCTGTTGGGATGAAATGTTTGCATTAAATTGTTAACAATACTGCAACCCCTTCTTATCCAAGAAAACAGAGCAGTGACAGGAAAAACAAAATCAACACAGCTGAAATGCCTTGAAATGTAATTCACCTGTCCTCATTTTTAAAATATAATTAATGTATCATTGCTAATTAAATTCATGCTTTAAAGAAATTTAAAGACAAAAAAGCTCAGTACCCCGCTTCTCGCTCAATGACTGCTAGAGATAGGCACCAGCCTCCTCGTGACCCTTTGAGGATAAGCAGAATAGATAATGGGAAGATGGATGGACTTGTTCTTTGCACCGAATTACACAGATTATAAATGGGTGAGGAGTTATAAGCATATTTTAGTGTATAATGAGGTCTGAAAATGTGGAGCACCATCTCTTATATTATATGCACATGTATGGTTTTATGGTTTTGCTAACAAACTAAAGGAATTCAAAAGCCTCCTTATAACAATGAATTACAGTCTCTATTTAGATTAGAAAGCAAGATTTCTCATTATTTGTCTGTCTCTTGAGCAAAAATACAAATGACCACTTGAGTTTCTTATAGTTCAAGGTCAGATCCCTTCATGAATTTCAAATTAATTTGGTTCTTTAAATTATTTATTTGAATTATACATTTCATAGGGTGGGAAGATAATAAAGCACACCTACTATGATTTTTAAAAAGAAGAATTTGTAGAACCACAGTGCTGGTTTTGTGGAACCTCAGTGCAGCGTTTTGACACTGTTCATTATAAAATAGTACTGAAACAACTGGAGAGCTGGGTCGGACACAGTACTCGGCTACTTCTCAGTCCTACCTGAAGAACAGGGATTTATCTTTTTTTCAAAAGGAACATTTTCATATAAAACACATGGAAATTACATGTGAGGTTCCCCAAGGCTCCACTCTGGGGCCTCTTCCATTTAACATCTATATGCTCCCAATAGCCCAGTTTATAACAACCAATAAGATTAATTACCATAACTATGCAGATGATACTCAGCTTTACATTACAATGTCACCAGGCGATCCAAGCAATAAAAAAATGCACAGAGCCAATCAATAACTGAATGTCCCATAACTTTCTCTAGCTCAACAGAAACGAAACAAAAGTCAAAGGCAGCTATAAAGAAAAGGGTTTTAGGTTTTGATATAAAAGATCTTAACAGTTTAGCAGCTTTGCAGTCGTCTGGATGTTTGTTCCAGATTTGTGGGACAAAGAAACTGACAGCTGCTTCTCCATGTTTAGTTCTAATTCTAGGGATGATTAGTGAGCTAGAGTTGGAGGACCTGATTGGTCTCCTGGGTTGATATATTGACAACAGATCTTCAACATACTTTGGTGCTAAACCATTTAGTGATTTATAAACTAGTAGACGTATTTTAAAGTCTTTTCTCTAAGCCAGTGTAAAGACTGTAGAACTGGGGTGATGTGCTCTACTCTCCTGGTTCTAGTGAGGATATGAGCAGCAGCGTTTTGGATCAGCTGCAGCTGTCTGATTGATTTTTTAGGTAGACCTGTGAGGACGCTGTTGCAGTAATCAATCCGATTAAAGATGAACACATGGATCAGTTTTTCAAGATATTTTGTGACATTATAGAAGGCTGACCCTGTTATTGCCTTTATATGACCCTGGAGGTTCAGGTCTGAGTCCGTTATTACACCTAGATTACACGCCTGAACAGTAGTTTCTAGTTTTAGTAACTGAAGTGGCACACTGACTCTTGATCGTTCCGCTTTAGGTCCAAAAATAACTACCTACCTTTGATTGAACCTTGTTTCACATGAAAGGGCACTTAAAGGTTTGAATGGGTCTCAGCACAGGTCAGCAACCTATAGGTCAGCTAACATCTATTAGGAAAGACGGGTAATTTAGCCTTGGGAGGATGTCCGGAAAACACCAGTTTCTAAGGTGTTTTATCTGCTTTCCCTCACCAATGATGGGGGCAATACATGCTAAGCTTTCTAACTTTGACTTAATGGAATGTTGGGAGTGACTAACTTGTGTAAAGTGGAGTTGTACTGAATGATTCAGACATAGGCCATGATGACTTGCTTGGTCTGTCTCTCCTTGCTGCAGCAAGTAATAAAACTTAGAACTCAGAAGAACTGTTAAAACTGTTTTTGTTTAAAGTTAGCTTTTCTCAAAGCTGCCATTTCATGTTCAACATTTTTTTTGTGTTACACTTGATTCTTAGTCGCTGTTTAAATAGCTTCCCATATTTTCTTAATGCTCTTGTTTTTTTATATAGTCTACATACATTTTATTTTTTTGCAATTTAATATTTTTTATAATATTATACATTATTTCTCTACCACCAAATAATGTAAAGCACCTTGAATCAACTTGTTGTTGAAAGTGTGCTATATAAACAAAATGTCCTTTCCTTGCCTTGCCTAGTCCCTGTTTTTAATTAAATAAATACTGAAATACTGAAACTTATTGTGGCTTTCCCCCAGTTAAAGCTGCATTCTGGATAATTTATTTATGTATCAAAGTCTTTACATCTTTAAAATGATCTGGGGTTCAGAATTTTTTAATCCAATAGAATTCAAGTTTCTGCCGTGTCGACTGTGAATCTACGTGCATGTGCATCGCAGAAACCTGTGGCGATGAGGCTGCGCAGACAGGTCTCTCAGCATCTTCCTGTTTACAGTCACCATAATGGCAGAGAGCGGTCATGGAGAAGTCACAGCAAACTTCTGCTAAATAGTTAGCCATTACCCCAGCTACCCAGGGCTACATAAACCTGTGGCTCTGAAACCCTAACCCGGGCTTTCCACCGGACGCATCAGCAGCACGTTTCACTCGCATATTCTGCTGCCTGGCCCTTTCCACCGGGAGTGCATCAGGCACATAGCAGCAGGGAAGCAGCTGTCTCCAAGAGAGCAAGAAACAGCATTTACTTTGGCTAAGTTCATTGTAGTTTAGTTATTAAAACTTCAAGGCCCATTTACTTTAGCTTGCATAGCTGAAAGTGTGGATACAGAATGGGGGTGTACACGTTCAGATGTAGGATTAACTTACCATCTTGCTCCATAACAGCAGATACATCACTCCATGCTAAATCCTTCTTGACGTTGTCTTTATAAAAAGTGTGACTGGGGTCATACAGGATTCAGTGTCGTCGTCATTGATGAAACGCAAATGAGACTCTACAGCGAGGTACTGACTTCTCACTGGGCCGCAACTGGAAAGCAGCACGTTTCCTTTATTTTTTAAAATTTCTGGATGCCGAGCCTTCTGATTTCTTGTCTTCCCCTAACCAAAATGTCAAACTTTGTGAGTTTCAGAGACGTAACGAGTAGAAAATAGGACTGCCGCGTATATTTAGAAAAGTGCTGCAACATGACGCTCCTGTGACGGGGAGAAACTCGTGCTGTATTCGGCTCCAGTGGAAAGGATTCTATTGACTACCGTTGTGGCTATCAGCTGTGTATGACGTGCTGCTGCTGTAACGTGCTGCCTATGCATCTGGTGGAAAGGAGGGGTAAGTGTTAGTTTCTGTGAGTTACCTGGTGCTCATCAGAGCTGGTAACACAAAGCTTCTTTGAGACCTACTGAGCAACAAACCTGATATTTTTCAAGATTTCCTTTGTGAACTCATTCCCTGTGTTTCTCCAGAGGATTCCAAGTTCTCCTGTGATCACCTTTGAGCCTTGCTTTCTCCTACAGCAGTAAGGACCATAAGATCATGCCTTCGACACACATCCGTTTCATTACAGTGGAAACTCACTCTAATGTCTCACCGAGTGCTGCGCCAATGGAGCAGATACAACGCAGCCGAAAGCTCGCTCCTGTCGGCTCGCTCCTGACAACTCGTTCCTGAAGGCGGTGGTTTCTCAAAGA
Organism: Apricaphanius iberus; assembly: GCA_028564705.1. Classification (NCBI taxonomy): domain Eukaryota; kingdom Metazoa; phylum Chordata; class Actinopteri; order Cyprinodontiformes; family Aphaniidae; genus Apricaphanius; species Apricaphanius iberus. The sequence goes on from JAPXFQ010000269.1 coordinate 3,086,780, forward strand.
CTTTTTCTCTACCGTCTCGCATCCATTAAAAAAAATTAAATGAGAACTGAGGCAGAACAAATGGATAATGGTGTAGCACAACAGATAAACAGGTAAAAGTGTGCATGCGCATGCAGACTCTCAGGATGATTTACAATTAGGAGGACCAATAGTTTAAAGTATCCAGGCTGGAAGAAAAGGATCCTCCACAATACCTTATATATATATCCTGTGGGGTGATAAAAAATTATTCTATTCTATAATGAAAACAAGTAATATAGTTGTTTTTTTTCTTTTTAAAAATATTTTTTTTTTGGTGCAAATATGAGGTGCTGTTTGTAAAGTTACTCAGTCAAAATGATCAGAAATTATTTTTTTTGTTACCCTGTTTTAAAAGAGAGAAAATGAATGTTAATTTCTCTGCCACATTTTCACTATGTTAGTAATTTATTTATTTAAGTTTCACAGCTTATAACTAAACATTTAGTTAGCAGGGTAAATATTTTGTCTGAAGTTAAATATTTAGCTAGCAAACTAAACTAGCTTGTTAAATATACATTTTTGAACTAAATATTTAATTTGGAGCAACATGTTTTGCTAATATGCAAATATACTTGTCAGTATGTGGAAGTGGACTGTCAAAAAAAGCTGATGTTACTTCAAAAATGGCCCTTATAGTAACAATGTTATTTATTTTGATTATGTTTTAAAAAAAATTCTTTGAAATACCAGGATTTGCACAAAATTGTAAATTTGTCTTTGTTCAGTGACATCTTTAGTTACTCATTGCTTTAGTCGTGTTTTTACAAATTCTTATTTTTTTTTACTCAGGATTAATATGTTGAATGGCTATTTTTATTAATGCTTAAGTAAAAATAAAACAGCTCCACTCTTACTTTACTCTTTAAATTTTGAGTACTCTGCCGATTTCAGGAGATGATTTTACAGTGTTCTAGTTTGAATGCAACCGAGATAATTTTGATTAATACTGTTTATTTTTGTAGTATTCAGCTCCAGTCTGAACGATCAGCAACATTAGCCAAGTTCAAATAAAACTACTTGAACTGTAGAAGGCGCTGCTGCAGGACTTGCTCTCATAAAAAGCCAAAAAGTGAAAGGAAACCTCCAGTGACAGGTGCGTGAGGAGCAATTTCCCCCCGTCACTTCATGTTTTGTATCATCCTACTCCCTTCTTTATCATTATGTTTGAATTAAATGGTCTGTCCAAAGAAGGAGCTCTCTCCCTTTTCAGTTATGTAGATGTCAAACCCCAGAGAAAATGGCTATGATGAGATTCTCTGCCCTGCATAGGTTCTCCTTAATGACAAATATGTAGAAAAAAGGAAGCTCTTTGTAAATCAAGCCTAAAGTCCCCGTTAGAGCCAATGTTTCAAAAACCTGCTGATGAAAGCCCACGGGTCTGCCTTGTGTGGCTGTGACTTAATCAAAGTGAGCAAGTTCTGCTTTGATCAGCGCATGTGGCATCTCGTTTTAAATCCACACCAGGAGTGTCAATTTAAACACCAATTTGGTTGTCATGAACAGAGGCGTACTCTGAACAAGGACAAAACCTTTTGATGTTCCAATTTGCTTTTTTTCCCCTTTTTTTTCATGGACATGGAAAACATTTGTGCTGGCAATATTCCCTTTGACAAGCAGCCTGACGAGTCTGTTGATATTTCATAAGCCGGGGCAGGTCATCGTAGTGAGGCCATTATCTTCCTAGAAATATTAAAATATACATGAACTGTAAAAGGCAAAAGTTGTAAGAAAAACCTTTGACTCTCTATAGAGCATGTCCCAGATATCCATAACTTAAAATGTGGGTTACATTTATGAAGTTGCATTTATTTATTGCATAAAAATATTATTCAATAAAAATAAGGTTTGTGATTTCATTTACAAATGTAGCATTTGGCATCAAATACATTATTTTTCGCATATAGGCTACAGTTGATTTGAAACCAAAATGTTCTGTCTTTGTTACTCAATGGTATTATATGTAAAGCTGTTTATTTTATTTGTAAAATGGTTTCTTTAACAGTTCAGCAGTTCAAAATAATCTAAAATTAAAATTTAGCTTCATATTCAACCATCGATTCTTCCTTTACGTAGTAGTTTAATTGTGTGTGTTTTTAGTCTAGTGAGTTTGTTACTTCAGTATTTTGATTAGAAAGTTTATTTCCTTTTTGTTAATACTTTTAAATTGAAAAAACATTTTGATTGACAGGACCAAAAAAATACGATCATAATCTATCTTTACCAGTCAGTTTTTTATGATATGATGTGATATGATAATGAAATATTTAGAAGTATTAAATTTTTATTCATTTTAATTCATATTCAATCTAAACAAACTGAACAGAGAATCAACATTGTGCCTTCACACACTGAGCAGATCAACAAGCTACACATCAAAACTAAATCAAAGTTTTGAAATCAGGGAACATTTCAGTAAAGGAACCTATCAAAATGCAGCAAGACTTTCTGATTAACAACGGCTTTTCTGATCACTTCAGCAGAAGGAAATCCCCACATGCGCTCCTCAGTAACTCTTCAACACTCTGTCAGCTCCTGGATAGCGAAAAACCGGGTCTGGGATGATGCTCAGACGATCTAATGGGAAACTTTTTATTGATTAATTTCATGAACTATGCATAAAGTTGAAAATGTCTGCACATCCTCACCAAATGATCAGGGGTAGGTGGTTTACAAAAAACAGCCTATGGAAAGTATTCAGTAATTCAACCCCTGACCTTGGCTAGGAAATAAGCTGACATCATTAACCATTACTGCAACTATAAGATAGGCTAACTATAAATAAGAACCGGAGCTATGTAAAAGGCTGCTGTCTCTCTTTGCACCTAGGTTACACACACATCCGTTGTGTCCATAAACAAATAATCCCTTTAATTAGGGGTGTGCGATATGACGTTTTAAGACCGTTATACGATCTACACGTGTGGCGATCTGTCATTTTTGAGAGATCGTTTTATCCCGATTCACAGTTCCGCTGCTGTATTTCTCGCTCTGTGTGCGAAGAAAAGCCTTCGCTCTCTCCCTGCTCTAAGCGAATTACCCTCAACCCCTCTCTTCCCTCTCCCTTCGCGTGTGGACAACATGTAAACAAGCATGGCGTTGCCGCGAGCGTAAATGAGGAACGTAAATGAAAGAACATGACATACAGTAAATGAGGAGAAAGTATCCCAAACAATACAGTGAGAGCCAGCTGGTAGCTGAAGCTATAAAGCCGACTGCAGCGGTGGTGGCTACTGCTTCTTCTTCTTAGTTCTTCTTAGTTCAGCAAACGCTAGAAAAAAGAATCATACAACGTACTCTCTACGACACAAACGGCAAACAATCCGCGCTACGAGTTGTCCAGCTGCCTTTTTCCCCCCAAACACTTCCATCTAGGGAATATTACGAATATGTTTGGATGGATGGAAGAATAACTATACCTGCTTACACTAGACTCTACCTTCATTATCTTATGTAGCAGCAGCACTTTGTATACCGTTGTGTTTTTACACTACATTGTTATCACTTACGTTTTTATTAGGCAGCTCTATGTGTGCCTGTTTATAACATCAGCATTCTGCAAAAAACATTTGAGTCAGTTAAAGCTAAACATACCCCGTTGTATGAGCATTATTAATTGGCGTATTATAGATTGCACAATACACCTTGCACTATATTTGCAGCTGCATTTTAGTCTATTATTTTAAAAGGTTTCATATTTTATTCTATTTGCTCAATATAATATTTTTTAACGAAAGTAGGTCCATGTTTGCTTTCTGTTTTGTTTGACAAGTCAAGATTAAAATGTTATATAATACATTTAAATACGTTTATGATTTAGATGTATTTTTCAATGAGGTTATTTGAAAAATATTTATATATATACTGTATATACATACAGTGTGTATGTATATATATATATATATATATATATATATATATATATATATATATATATATATATATATATATATACAGACTTGGACAAAATTGTTGGTAATTAATGGTCACAGAAATAACTTTAATCTGACAAAAGTAATAATAAATAAAAATTATATAAATGTTGACCAATGAAAGTCAGACATTGCTTTTCATCCATGCTTCAACGGAATTATTTAAAAAATAAATGCATGAAACAGGCCTGGACAAAAATGATGGTACCCACAACTTAATATTTGGTTGCACAACCTTTTGAGGCAATCACTGCAATCAAATGATTCCTGTAACTGTCAATGAGACTTCTGCACCTCTCAGCAGGTATTTTGGCCCACTCCTCATGAGCAAACTGTTCTAGTTGTTTCCGGTTTGAAGGGCGCCTTTTCCAGACAGCACGTTTCAGCTCCTTCCAAAGATGCTCAATAGGATTGAGATTATAGCAGCTACTGGTTATCTTTTACATTGTCATTATTCAGTTTATCCTTTGGCCTTTACAGAAAAACAGGGCAAGACCAGACTGCAATAAACAGATATGCAGAGAGGATCATCAGGACTGAATTTCCCAATATCGACAACTTAAGAAAACTCTAGGGTCAGGACAAAGGGCAGCTAATATCTCTGCACGCCCCATACATTCTGAACACAAACTAGATTTTTTTTTTTCCAGGTTGGCACAGCTAGGCTCTATTTGCAAAAAAAGCTAATAAAGCTGATTATGATATCAGGGAAATAATTAATTTTATTTTATTTTCTGTCAGTTATTCCCTTCTTTTCCTCTTCTGAGAGAACAGGGTATAAACCAGGGCATTGTCGCCCCAACCTCATCCAAAGACCATAGTGGAAACTGAAGCTTTGATGGTCAGCAGAGCTTAAAACACCTGGATGGTTGTGAGGTACTTACACTTCATGTATACAGATGATATAGAAACGTGAACCCCATAAAACATAATCAATTACAGTAAAGCATATGAATTTCAGTTTTATCCAAATCCAACCATAGATACTCTACTATGGTCTCATCTATTCTAAAAATGTTCCAAAAGTGGGGTGGTTTATGCAAATGCAACTGATGTGGCAAAGGCTGGCTATGATTTATAGCCTACTCCAAAGCGGCAGGATGGCTGACGTCTGCAATAAACGCTGAGCAATTAATGGAATGCCTGATTCAAATTCAAGTGCAGTGTAAAGTTTGAAACTGAATAGGGCACTCCAAAAACTGGTTTTGGTAGAAAACTAATATTTTTACTTAACATACAAAAATGCAAAAAATAATGACCAGACATTTAGACAGCACTAGTTCACATTTCCTTTATACAGTTTATCAGCTGTAATTGGGCCCTAAAAGTTGGGCCCAGCCCAATCCCAAAGAGTATATTTTGATTGACAGCTTATTAAAGCCTGAAACCGATTACAGCCCGACATTATTCAAAAGTCACACACCAGGGTTTCCCCTAGAAAAAAATGGTACATGACAACACAAACCTGTAAAAATATCAAGGCATGTTGTTTAATCTTTTTTTTTTAAAGTTTGCCGTTATATGAAATAAAATGAATATTGTCAATAGGCTACTGCACAAGCCTTCCCTCTTTAAACATGAACATAAATAAACTGAAGGCCCATCCATTATCAGATTAAATCATTTGCAAACAAAACACATCTGGACTAGGACGTACACAGCATGCTGCTGACTTGAAATCGACTAATGTCTGTTTGAAAGATGGAATGAAAACTATGAAATCTGAAAACAAACTGAAATATCCCTGTACATGGATTTTGACATTTTGCTTTTTATAGGGTGACCATAACCCAAAACCCAAAAAGAGGATCTTGACAGTGGCTGAAAGAATAGTAAGATCATCAGCTTTAAAAGCTTCTGTTGCGTAAAAGTCTGTCTTGCCTGCGTGCGTTTCTGTCTGCACTCTTGACCGCTTGCTCTAGATTTCAGTAGATTTGATCTGATTTGTGGGCATCAGGGAGCTGTTATATAAATGCAGAAGACTTCTGCAACTTGGGATGTCTTGTAATAGTGCATTTACACTTTTGCATGTTTTCTGTTTTGATCTGAGAGAAGAGTGGGTCTTTCACATCATGACCCATGCGGTGTGCATGCAACATCTTGACAGGTAGATTGGAATAATGTTAGTGGACCAGTGCAGCGCTTTATTATGATTTTTTGCCCCAATAAGATCAGCTGATCGCTAAAGCAAGAGACCTGGTGTTCTGACAAAACAGCATACCATCAGAATGACTTACTTTCGGTAAATGCGCAGCAGTAAAAAAAATTACTTTTCCTTTTGGTGTTGAAAATCTGTTTCCTCTACCAACATGCGCTGAAAGGCCACTTAGCAAAGAGGAAACCATTACTTCAAAAGAAACATTTTAAAAAACGGACTGCAGTTTGCAAATGTACACATGGAGATAGTATATGTAAACTTGTAATTTCAAGACATGAATAATAAATCTCTGACATATTCTTTCTCACAGTATTGAGGTATTTAGCAAACAGAAATAATTATGTTAAATCTAAAGGTTCTAAAACAAGAGAAGATTGTCCTGATTTACGTTTAGACAGTGAGAAAAAAGGTATCTTTTTATGTGGCTTTGGTAAAGTTATAATTTGAACTATATGTTTGCAGTAGATGCAAACTGTGCACCAGTTCACTCACAGAGCTTGAGATATTAAGTAAACTTTTACATTTCTCTCATTTTTAGCCAAGCTGTCCCCAGGCAATTTGAACCTGGGTTAGACACAGTTTAAATTATGAAATGCTGAACAAGAAACTATAAAATGTACAAGCTTGAATCTCTCTGGAGTGCTTGCAGACATTCATTTACTGTTTTTTTTTCTTTGGGGTGTTGCTTACAAATACAAACCCTCCTTTTGTTATTTACTGTTGAATAATCTTTGGCCTTCCTGATGGTGAACAGTCTTTTAGTTTGCTTGGCATACTGTTCTCCACATGTTAAACTGTTTAAGGTTTAAATATGACTCCGACAACCAAAAAAAACAATTTCTCATTTCCCTAAACTGCAAAATACTTAATAAATAATTGGACATAGTTGTAAGTAGCTCATTCCTGATGCTTAAATTAAACATCAATGGAAATGGAAGCTGACAACGTAGAAGTAGCTGCAGGACGCCATATTGCCTGCTAGCATTTGTTTTCATGAGCCCCATTAATGCAGAAATTCATGTAGCTTTAGGAAATTTATATTTACAGATGACTGTGCATGAGCACTCTCCTTTTTCCCTGATGCTCAGTAAATTTTAACATTATCATACAGTATGCTTCCGCACCCTTTTTTTTTTTCCAAAGCAACACAACTATAAGCTGGGTTACGTTCAATAAATCTCCCCAAAAAGCCAGAGGAGCAGATAATGGTAGGAAAACTGACGAATGCCAGATTGTTGAGTCCTTTACAGAGGAAAACACATGGCAGAGATGGAAATGACAAGGAGGAGCTTTTTTTCACTCTCTCTCACTGTTTGTTTTCCTCCAGATGCTCTGTGACAGTCATCCCCGGCCTTTTACAGCAATCCATTTTGACAATGATTAAACATTAACCATCCCAGCTTGTGAACGACAGACGGGAAGTCTTGGAAGTTTTTCCTGACAGATGCCAGGGTCTGTGATGTCTCACAGTGCAGTAATTTCACTTGAAGCAGGAAGTCAGCCATAATGTAACTGAAAGATTAAACAGACTATTTAGATTTCAGAAGAAAAGTGCATAACATACAGCAAAAAACAAGCAAAACAAAAATAATAAAAAAAAATTTTCCTCTGTAGAATAAGAATCCCTTTGTGCATGTCTTACCCATGAAACATTCACCTTACAAACACAAACTTTACTAAAGCACTGCTCTAATTAAAGTGCTTAGTGACATCCGCATAAACACGTACAGCTGGACCTCCTTGCAGCATTGAAGACTGTTGACCATAACATACTAAAAAACGGACTGGAATGCTGAATCAGAGTTTTTGGCACAATACATGGCTGGTTAGAGTCTTACTCAACCAGAGTGGGTTGGGTAAGACCACAATGGTAGAATCACGGTACTGGTTCTTTTGGACCTCAGTGCAGCATTTGACACTGTTGACCATGAGATATTACTTAAATGCCTGGAGAGCTGGGTCGGACTCTCTGGTACAGTAATCGGCTGAATCTAACTCTTACCTAAAAACACAGGGACCTCTTTGTGCCAATAGGCAACTTTTAATCAGAAAATACAGAAATCACATGTGGGGTGCCCCAGGGATCCATCATGGTGCTACTCCAATTTAATTTCTACATGTTCCTGCTAGTCCAGTTTATAACAACCAATAAAAATATTAACCTTTTCTGTACAGATGATACCCAGCTCTACATTGCAATATCTCTAGATGTAACTTTCTTTTTTCGGACCTAAAAAGGAACGATCATGAGTAAGTGCACTGCTTAAGATAATACAACTAGAAACAGGAAGGCAATCATGAAGTCAGCCTTCTAAAACCTGAAGAAAATTTCTAGGATTAAAGGACTAATGTTGCAACAGGACTTAGATAAACGGGAAATAGTGCAGGGCATTCTGGGTAAATAAAACCAAAAATGCTCAAACACAACTCCACCTTGTTTCATGCTCATGCTGAGCCCATTGCTCCAATGTATTTGCTTGGTACATATGCCAAAGACAAAAGAGCAATCAGAGGTGGAGAGGTAAACAAGTTGCTGAAAAAGTTTGGTTAGTTTGACGAAGTGAACTGCAGCAACTAAAAAAAAATCAACAACATTGCTATTTTTTCCCCAATTGAACCAAGTCTACTGAATTATCAGGTGTGAAAAGGACCTTAAAGCAGAGGTAAGGTTCTTTTGCATCCTGGACCTTACTGTTTGCATGCAATAAGTTCATACACTCACCCAGATCATTTTGGTACATCTTGAAGACATCTTTCAGGTGATATTTAGATCAATTCACAATCAGCGTATACCCATAAATGGGAGTTGTTGGGGAACCAAAAGTGCAGCCTCTAAATAAGGCATTATCTGCCATACAACTAAATTTCATCAATGTTTTGTTATTCATTTCTAGCACTATTCCCCTCTGAGTTTGGGGTGTCAGAAGTGCTTTGTTGTTGTCTTCAGGGGTGTTTGAAAGTTGTTTATTCAAACTTTCATTCTGTACTCTATTGCTGCGGTCGGTTAGACAGAACTTGCTACTGCAAACATCAAAATGGTTTGCACTTACGTGTTTCCTAATTGCATAAACAAAATGACCAAGTGGACTAAGGCCAGTTTCCACAGGCTCACTTTTCGCAATCTGCTCAGTCATGCTTGGACCACAAATTGAATGGGGAACAGCAGTGACATCATTAAAATCGTCGGCTGGTGTTGACTGGAATAAACGCTTGTAAAATGACAACTTTGTTGTTCGAAGATAACAACAGAGCACCTCCGGGACGCTTCGAGCTCAGGAATATGTCCTAGGTTACAAAAAAAAGTACTTCCACGTTAAAGTAACTATTTTTCAATCTTCTCCATTAAAGCTGCATTCCGGAGAATTTGTTATTTATTTAAGTTTTATATATCTTTAAAATTAAGTGGGATCCTTTATTATGATAAAAGGCTAGTTCTACACAATATTTGTTATTTTTCTTAAGTCCATCCTTCCTCCCATAGACCCCTGTGCAATGCAGACTGACCGGAAAATATTTTTAACAAGTAGAATTCAAGTTTCTGCTGTGTCGACTATCAATCAACGTGCATTTACATCAGAGATGCTTTTCAACATGGAGATAGGCTACCATGGAATGTTAAAAGGCTTCAAACTGACGCAGCTTTGGACACATTTCTGCTGAACAGGTAAGACAGTCATATATTCAGTAAAGCAAACCAATATAATATTTCATAGATAAAGTAAACAATGACATGATGTGAAGTTAAAGCAGATGCACATGTTCAATTGTATAGGAGGGGGACAGGGTCAGAAAGCTGGCAGGAGGCGGGGAGAAGGGGTGTTTTGGGAGGGGCCTTTTTATGTTGGTATATTAAAAAAAAACTCTTTCCCCAAAATAATCCGGACTGTGGCTTTAAGTAGGGACTTCCACACTGAACACTGTTTTGCTTAGGCTTAGTTTATGCTGCTTAGGTATTATGCATGAACTGAACAGAGCCCAGTTAGAAGTAAAAGGAAAAAGCAATAAAAAGGCAGGTTGTGATCACCAACAATAAACAATAAACCATCTGTTTAATGTTTAAGTACTGGCATTGCAGTCATTATTCAGGGGATGCACCACATCAAGGAGAAGTGGCTGTTTGGTTTGCCTTACAGGAATCTTGAAGGGCATAAAATACATTTTATGAGACATTAATACATTAGTCACAAAATATCTGCGAAATGTTCTCACATCAGATTTTGCTTACCTATCCAAACAGACTAAAATATTCCTTTGGGCATGAGCAATTTTGTTCAGTAGTTATCAATTGAAAAAAACTACTTACAACAAATCCTATGAACATTGTGTCCATAAATTAAGAATAAACAGAAATCTGTGGCTATGTGAAAAAAGAGAAGAAAGTGTGACAAAGTGAGGCCAAAGTCACAGCAACCAACACCCAGTATTATGGCTAAGATATGTCGGGTCATGTTAGATTGAAAGTTTTCCAAGTGTGAACACTGAGAGACTCTTTGCCATGTGAAGGTCAACACGGAGAAGGTGAAGAGGTGAGAGGTCCTAATAGGAAGTGAAGCTTAGAGCAAAGTGCCGTGACTTCTGATAAAAACACGTCACATTCAATCTCGTCTTCAGTTTCACTGCGAATGAAGCACTCTCACTGGTTTACATTGATCTGTTGTCTCTATAACCAACACAATCCTTCACACTTCCATTCACTAGTCAGTGCTTGTTCACCTAGTAAACAGACTGACCCTCGGACAGCCACTATTTTGGAGAAGGCCACATAGAAATATACTAGCATACTGTGAAAATCTGTTGAGAGATCATAGTTTAGAAAATATTCAAATCAATTCTGTTAATCTTTATATTGAAGCTTCACCTCAGATGCCATCTCAAGGCACTTTACAATAAGAGTCATTTCAATTCAGTCATACATGCATTCCAGTCAGTTTAAAAGCAGTGGCAACTCCAGAAATTTTTCATAGGGGTGGCCAGATGGGGCCACTTAAAATTTGGGGGTGGATGACCAAAACTATGAACTATAATTTTAGAATTTTATTCTACTGTTGTAGTAAACTAGCCTGATAGTATCATAAAGACTTAATGAAACTCCTACTGATATACTTTGGTTTATTGTGTTATATTCAATGTTACTAATTATATAATGTTGAGTTGCACAACAATTTGTTTTATTTTGCAATTATATTTAGCATAAGATGTACATTTATTGTAAACAAAACGGTTACTGGGCAAAGCAGATAACTTTAATGTACTCTCCATTTTCATTCACCATTTTATTATATTCTAGATTTTTGGAGGCTTAGAGTCAAAATCAGTTATTCTGATAATAATAATAATAATAATAATAATAATAATAATAATAATAATAATAATAATAATAACATCCTCTCATAATTATCAGTTATAGCTGTAATAATGGCCTATAGTTATTTCTCTTTAGACTAATAAAACTATAAACGGGAACTAATAAACAAGATTCACAAAGCTTTAAGGGATTATGTCATGATCTATAATTTATTGCAAACACACTAAACAAGACTTACATTTCTCCAGATGATGTTACCATCTAGGGTAGCCTTTCATTTCATTACTAGGGCCACATGATAGTAACTTCATCTGTCGGTGCAGGAACATGTCGAACACCTTCTTTTCTACAAAGTCCTGCCACACTTCTGTGGTTAATGTTGTTGACTATCCCTGGTCTGCTGCAGTCCGTTTTTCCTCATTATTATTGTATTCTGTCACTAATCATGGCCCTGTATCCTTGTTATGCTGCTGTCTGTTTCTTTCCTCCATCTCCCCCTCACTGTTGCTCTCCTGTGTTCTATTTTATTCCTTATTTAACTTTTTCTTCCTAAAATAAGAAGATATGCCTGCTTGGCTGTGTATTAGGGATGAAATGTGTAACTGATGCAACAAAATTTTCGAATGGCCAGTGGCGCCACTGTTGTGCCCCGTTGGATGTGGGTGTTAAAATAGTTGAACACAGTGGATGTCTGAAAGAGACATATTTAAGAACTTGTAATAGTGTGTTACAGTGCCTACAAAATAGGTGTGCATGAAACCACGTGGTGGTATCCTGTAGTGTTCGATGGTATTTAAACACATTACCGATCGCACATAAGGATGCTCCTGAAATATAGTACTTGCAGTATGTTTTGAGTCTGCCCTGATGACACCAACAGAACCACCTCATTTGCCATACACAAAGATGAACCCCTAAGATTCCCAAACCAGACACCTTCTTCTCCACGATTTCTCCTTCAGATATTGGTCTGGAGCATTCTGTATATAAATGTCTTTTTCAGTGAAGTTTTCTATTCTCTTGGGGATTGACAGCCCTTGTGGGGACCAAAATCCCAGTCGCCACAAGTTTGAAGGCATTTTTGAGGCTCAAAATGTGGTTTTTAGTGTCAGGGTAACAATTAGGTTATGGTTAGGGTAAGGGTCAGGGTTAGGCATTCATTTTGATGGTTAGGGTCAGGGTAAGGGGCTAGGGAAAGCATTATGTCAAAGTGTGTGTGTGTATGTGGTGGGGGGTAGGGGCATTATTTTTATTTAAAGGTACAGTATGGAATATCGGCATCTTGTGGTCCATGAGGAAAAACAACGTAGTCCACTCACCCCGCTCCGTCTGGGAATGTCATGTAGAGTTTCCCGTTACGGATCGGCTAGAAGAAACACGATGGTGAGTGAAGACGAGTTATACACAGTAAGTGGATATGTACTGTAGATAAATACATTTCACCACAATATCCACTTGGTAGGAATTGGAAAAGTTGCTTGAGATATCTTTAGAGACGACTATTTTACTGCTAGCATTATTAGCTCAACCTCAGCCTTTAACCCAATCGGTGTCAGATTACAAATGGCGGCTCGCTGTTTAGTGTTGAAGAATTGGCAACCTTGCCACATGTGATTTGCCCTGCAATTAGGTAATATGTTAGCAGGACAATAATTGTAAACAATGACTACGTCCCATAGCAGTGTTTTTGAAATAATGGCTGAGATCAAAATCTGTTTCAATGTAACCTTCGTTCCAATATGTTTGTGACATTAGACTTGTGTGATTAATTTAGTGTAAAATTCTCAGCATTTTTGGTGGTACATTATATGCATCTGGGTCAAATCTGTCCTTTACTTTGACCTCCTTCCAATGTAGTACATATCAGTGGTGGGCTGTCAGGTATGAAGGTATTTTTGGTGCAAAAGTATTGCAACTAGGAAGTTGAATTCACGGAGAGCAATTCTGTAGAAGTTTTGTAATTGTATATTTTTTCAGTCTTTCACAAATAGAAAACAGCAGTTAAACTTTTTCAATTTCTTAAGTAAAATGCACAAATTGCATTATTTTGTCACACTTTAAAAACAATGTTACATTTACAGTTTTACGCCATTTGATCCAAAATTAATGGTGCAAAACCCCTCCACAAAAAACCCACATGTATACTGTTTTTGTTTACAAAATGGCTTTAAATGATCAGCTAGCTTTATTTGATATGTACTATTGGGACAAAACTGCACAGCATATAATCAGAATGTGACTGTGCAATTGTGTTTTTATGAAGCAAGTTATACTGTACATGCTACTTATGGAGTTTATGAAGTAAGTTAAGATACATCTGTTCTATTATAATGGTATAATACTGGTTAGTAAAATTAGTTTTAAAGAAATTGCAACCAGTCTTGAACACTATAGTTGATGCATCTCCAGGTAAGACAATCCCTAAACTCAAATAGACTACCTATCACTGAGAGCATAACCATAATATAGTTCAGTTTATACATGAAACTATAGACTAGAATTATATATAGTTGCCACCAACTTTGTACATGCTGACAACTACCTACAAAATCTCTCCTAATTTACTGCATCATGAACCAAAAGACGACTAATACAAGAAATTCCTTATGCAGGATAATTCTTTTCCACATACATAATCAGCTGGGAAAAATGTAAGATCTAGGACGTCACCTTGTTGTTTGAAAAGCTCCTTTCAAGTTCAATGATTAGACAGACGTTGCATGAGAGCTTTCTTTTCCTTTCTTGCTGAGCCGCTGATTATGCGCTGAGGTATGCTTATACTCATTTAATATCATACTCCATGTATCCATGGCCCCATTTACATGATTGATTTTGGGCATCTCTACCAGCTCAGGCATGCATTTGTGATGAACTGCACAGTGATTTAATGCTATCTTCTGCTGAGGAGGGAACTTGGCAATCACCTTCTTCAATAAATAACATGACACATGTATTATGCATCTGTCTATCGCATGTAATGGATACTCAGAACTGCTCTAATTTTCTTTATCAATCTGATTGTTTTCCTTGGTAGGCACCTGACTGTGTCAATTTTTCCTTCTCATATTAGGTAGTTGTTCCTGGGTTTGTAATGCTGCATACGTTTTTATTATGCAAAATTAACTTTGATATTAAGAAGGCTTGGAAATTTGACAGAAAAATGTTTACTAATGTGACTCTTATCATCATATTTTGTATAATCTCCTTATTTATAACAAATTCAAAGCAGGATGAAGCTAAGTACCCGCATGGTGCAATGAAATGAAACCCTGGCTGTCTAACAGGTTTAGATACATAAACAACAACAGAAAGCGTATGAACCAAGTAGGAAAAACAGATAAAAGTAAGCATTATTCATATTGCATTGATAATTTTTGTTGTAAATAGTTTTTTTAAATATATAAATGGTAAATGGCTTGTATTTGTTAAGTCAAACCTGGATTACACAGAGAGGAAAGAGCCAAACATCCACTGCACAGTGGCACAGTGAGTGGCACTGTTGCCTTGCAGTAAGAAGGTTGTTGGTTTGAATCCCAGTGTAGAGGGAAGGTTGTGTTTTTCCTACTTGTCACTAGGGGTAATGTATATGTCTGGAGGTGTGTAGGGATGTGTGTGTGTGTGTGTGTTTAGGCGGAGCTATGAGTGTATGTTTGGGTGTCTGTCCAATTAGCTGAATGATTGTCTAATGAATATGAACTGGATCTGCCTTTGAATCTTGTTGGTTTCTTTGAGACAGAGAGAGGGTAGGAAAAGGTGCCAATATTTCTGTTCTCCGTAAAGATTCATAATAATTAAGTCCGGTTCTGCAAGTATATCAACATGATATGTATACCAAAGGATATGTTTTATAGAAAGGGCACAATAAACCCCCTTGAATTGCAGTAATGACTCTTTTGTGTCCTCCTTGGATTCAGTGTGTCTGACAGATCCCTGTTCTCTCCTGTCAGTGAATAATTTGGATAATGCGCGTATACCCGACATGTTCTCCCCTGGGGGTAAAAAAAACAACCCAGGAGTGTTAGGTTTATAGGTCTCTCTAAATTGCCCATTTATGTACGTATAGCTATGAATGTGTATGTGCATGCTTGTTTGTCCTGTCTGTCTTGCCCTCCGATGGACTGGCGACCTGTCCAGGGTGTACCCTGCCTTTAGCCCACTGACCGCTGGAGATAGGCACCAGCCAACCCCATGACCCACTGAGGATAAGTGGTATAGAAAAATGGATGGATGGAACCATACAGGGCTACCTGTTGCACATATACAATAAAAGTGTGGCACCACCCTCTGAGTGGTAGCTGGAAAAGAGAGCATGGTGATCTGAGAGAAGATATTTCACCTTACATGCTGAAAATAAAAATAAAAGCATGGAGTAAAGCATTGTGGTGGTGCCTGAGTGGAATTCAGCTCCTATAGTCTGGGGGGATATTTGTCCCTCTCATGTAGGGAAGCACAAAACAGAGCAGAAACTAGACATTTATATAGCGCTTCACTTGGTCCCTACTGACCCCAAAATTACTTTATATTACATTCAGTAATCCACCCATTCACACACTGGTGACGGTCAGCTACGTTGTAGCCACAGCTGCCCTGAGGCGCACTGACAGAGGCGAAGCTGTGGGACAGTTAAGGCGACCCTCTGATTACAAGACGAACTCCTGAGCCACATTCGTCCTTCTGGCATTTACATCCATGGGGTTGCCCTAGCATAGTAGCCTTCCGTCACTCCATAGGTTGAGTAATGTTTTATACCAGAGGCCCTCCTTGAGATAAACCCCCAGATTATCTCCAGGGATGGAGGGAGCAGGTTCCAAACTGGTAACCTCCGGGTTTGTGACCAACCTTATCCACCACCCAAGCTACAGCACCCATAAAACCGTTACATTTACTGTATAAGCTTAGTGTTTGAAAACTAAAATCTCCAATTGTGGACATGAATAGTCTGAGAACAATTAAAAAGACCATAATAGGAAAAAAAAAAAAGACTTGTGGTATTGTAAGAAAAAAACAAGTCCTAAAAAGGATGGAGAACCACAAACTTTGAGAAAACTCTCCCGCTCATTATTCTGACATTTAACAAATACAAATTGGCTATATTTACATTTAAGATTATAAAATCTTCATGTCTTGTTTTGCATAGCCAAGACAGCCGTTTCAAAGTTGCATATTTAATTGAAGAACAAGAAAGAACTAAAAGATCATTGATGGACAAATTACATAGTAACGATGCAGAAAAATCCTGCAAGGATCAAAGACAAATATGGTGCTTAAATGCAGAGGCAGGGTGGTGAAGTGACAGGAGAACCAGATGAAATGATCAGGGCGACCGTGGCGCAGGTAGTTGCATTTTGTCACATAATCTGTGGGTTGCCGGTTTAAAAACCCTGCTCTGACATTTTGAGTTGTGGCGTCATTGGATAAGATACTCCATCTGCCTTGGCTGCATTGTGGTGGTCAAAGGGCCTCGCCTCTGTCAGTTTGCCCCAGGGCAGCTGTGGCTACATTGTACGTTATCCCTGCTCTTTCAGTACAGCCAATCAGTACCAAGGAAAATAAATGATGCAAACAGCAGCCAGTAGCCTGTCAAGTGGCATTGCGCCTAGATATTTCCAATTTCCTTTTAATAGTTTTAGATATGCTCTACAGAAAAATCCAATTGGCAGATATTCAGCAAATAAAAGTTCAACGGAACCAGAGTTTGATCAGAAAACTCAGTATTTACTTTAACCTGGAATCTACAGAGAGCAAAAGGAGTAAACCAAACCAAGTTTAGAGACAAATAACTTTGCCAAAAATATACTTGAGGAATTCAAACTCAGACTAAAGCTCTGCTGGAATGGGTGATCATTGGACAAAGTCAGGTGGTCTGAAGCAGGATAGCCACACCCACGAGTAGGGCTGAACAATTAATCGTATTTTGATCGTGATCACGATTTTGGTGGCCACAATTAAATGAACCTGATCGTGAACAATACTTAAATTCAAAATGTGAGCTTCACTGCGTGCCTCATCATCATACACTGCCTCAAATAAAAAACAAAACAAAATAAAACCAAATAAAAACCAAATAAAAACCAAATAAAAACCGCGCACATGCCACTCAGCGCTCATAATGGCTGCACTACGCTTGCTACATAGCAGGTGGAAAGGAGTATTTGAGCAATGTAGTAGATCCAAATCTCCATTATGGATCTAACTAGTAAGCAGAAAGTTCCCGAAATTGTACTACCGCCACATTAAGCAGCCGGTGGATGCTACGCTATCCCACAATGCAGCGGACGCCCCGAAATCATAGAAGAAGGACCTATCTAAAAATGGCTACAGACGAACTGTCAACCATTGATACCGCCAAAGTTTCTGCAGATAAATGTACATGTAGCAATGTTACTGATTACTGTAATTGTTTTTTGACTGATTAAACATTTAAGTTGTTAAGTCATACCAGACAAAATAACGGCTAGAGGACAGCGGGACCACAGGCGAACGTAACGTAGACATCTGGGTCAAAGGACATGCAAAATGGTGGAGCAGTATGACTGATATAATGCCTATTACGCAATCGTTTGCTATGCAGTATTACATTAACAGGTGAGTAATAGTTGCTACGTAGCATTCAGTAAATGCTAAGGATTTGGATGCAGGGAATGTCAAAGGCCTTTTCTGTATAAGCTGTAATTGTTTCCTATAAATTGCACTTTGAGATTGCACTCTGCAATAACATATTAAGCTTGTACTTTTAAATATATATATATATGTATTTATATATATATATATAATATATATATATATATATATATATATATATATATATATATATATATATATATATATATTGGAATTTGTTTTTGTTAGTTTTTTTGCATTATTAATTATCTATTCTAGTCTAAAGTTTTATTTTTCACAAA
Organism: Apricaphanius iberus; assembly: GCA_028564705.1. NCBI lineage: Eukaryota > Metazoa > Chordata > Actinopteri > Cyprinodontiformes > Aphaniidae > Apricaphanius > Apricaphanius iberus. The sequence goes on from JAPXFQ010000269.1 coordinate 3,105,095, forward strand.
AAAACTTTACATTTTTAAAAGTTTATAATTGGTGCAATAAAAATAGATATTCTACAGGACTGCATGAATGATCGTGATTAATAATCGTGATTACAATATTGATCAAAATAATCGTGATTAATTTTTGGGACATAACCGTGGAGCCCTACCGACGAGCAGAGATCTTCTTTTCAGGGAAGAATCTTATTCATGCACACAAAACAAAACCAGACACCAGGATCCAGACACACACTTCATATTTCACATTATTTACTATTAGAACATCTGTATAGAAATATTTTGTCCTTATTTTTAATTAATGCTCTATACTAACTCAACTTATTGGTGCAGAAACGCTGTGAAATTTCCCTCTGAGGGAAAAATAAAGTACTGATTGTATGATGGTTTACATTGTATCCTTGTTGATTGCAAGTTAAATGACAAAGAAATGCAGACAAAATAAGTCCACATTTTCTTATTGAAGCAGGAGATGTTGAAGCCGTCCTTCAGACTTGTTAACTGGAATAACATTGTATGTTTGTACACCTAAGAGCTTGTGCCACAGCACACACAACACACATAAGAGAAAATATTAGCCCAACACATGACACAGCTGATTGCCTCTCAGGCTCAATCACCAGTCATCTTGCTATCTAAACTGATTTCCTCATCAAATAATAACTCATATTTCCCTGGAACACCTCAGGCTGTCATCTTTTTAAAAACCAGCAAATCAGGTATTCGACCATATTACTCACACATTAATGAAATGATCAGCACCACCATGGAGCCTTAATGAAAAGTGATCTGGTGCAAAGATCAGAGAGCCCACCGAGAGCTCTGATGCTTAAGAGACAAAGATGAAGAGGAAGGTCGTTATCAGAGAATGGAGCCAGATTTATGGCTGGTAATTAATGAGACTTTCCAAGCTTTCCTTGGCAGAAACACATGGGGCTCGGTCTGTTATCCCAGGGCGTTTTTGGGAACATGTCAGCATATTAAGTGGTTGACATTTGAATTTATCATCAACACTGATTAGCCCAAGATTCTCAGAATGCATTTAGAAGTCATGAGAGATGTTTAACTTCAAATTGTATAAAGAGGGATGGGAACCATTGGAGGACGGGGGATGAAACATTAACAGAACCTTATTTATGCAAATGACCTCCTGTTTATTCTGGAAGCCTTGTTAGTTTTTGAAGATTTGCATAGTAACCATCCTGAAGCAAACAGCAATGGCAGTGGTCACAGTTTAAGAAATCATAAAATAGAGCCTGAATAAAACAAGTTGATTTTCTTTTATCTGAATGTTTTCCTCCAATGCCTAATTTTAGATTTAACAAGCAATAGTTAAATAGAAGTTACATTTAAACAGAGTCGCCCATAATAAATTCTTTTTTACAGAGACTATTTTGTCTTCCATTTTCACTGCAAAGAGATCAATTGCATACTTTAATATCTAAATTCCTTTTTATAGACATTTGCAGTTTTGATAAAAGCATTTGCCCTACTGTAAATTTTCTATTTGACTTGATTTTTTCTTTTTATCAAATTGAAATGTTTCTGATGAAACAAATTTTAAAAGAGGACCAAGATAGTATCTCCAAAAACCTGTTTTTAAATGATGGTTTTATTAAACCAGGAAAAAAAGCTATCCAAACTATCCTGGCCCTATTTAGGTAAAGTTATTACCTTCCCTTGTAAATTCATGAATTACCTTCATTAGCAAAACCCTTTGAATCTAAAGAAAATCAAAGAAAAAATGACAAACAAAGTCAATGATATCTATCAAGCTGGGAACGATTAAAAGGTAATTCCTAAGGCCACGTTGACACTGCCAACTCACATAAAAATATTTTATCATTTTAACGATTTTGCCCATATACCAACCATATCAGATTTTTTTCCCACAGTCTGAACAACACAAATCCAACTTTTTCAAATCAGACCCAGGACACTTTCATATGTGGTACTACTGATGTATATCTGATGTTTTGATTCAAATTCACTCTGGTCATGTGACATTAAATCTGTTTTGTACGCCACTGTCACTGACATCTTGTCCTCTGTGCATGCGTGCCGCCTTAGGGCTGTGAACAGTTATTGCTGGAGCAAGTTTAGCTGTCGCATTTTAGTGATAGTGTGAAAAAACAATACAAAATATGAAGCAGAGCATCGATCCAAAACACAAGCAGGTTTACATTTGAACGACTAAAATCAAGAAGCAAAATTACAATCTTTCAAAACTGACAGAGATGGTGTGGCATGACTTTAAACAGGTTGCATAGGCTTAAAATCCCTTCATTGGGGTTGAATTAGTAGATGAGTGACTCAAAATTCCTCAATAATAAGCGAAAATAATAATTTGTGCTAGTTCAAGATGATAAAGGTGGTTGTAGGTTTACAAAGTAATTAGTTTCCACATAGGGTCAAGTTAGTTTGGATGGCTAATCCCCCTCCTGTTCCACTATTCACTTTACTTCATCCAGAACCAAACATTTTCTACAGTTAAACCATGGAATTAATAGGAGGTCTCAGATTGGGAGCAGGTCAGGTCATTCAATACTATAGACTTGCAAATTTCATTGTGGTAGTTATGCTGAAAAAAACCCTGTTTTGAAGGACAGATACTCAGAAACACTCTGGCACTTCTACTGAAAGGGCCTCAGATTCTCGAGAAGAATAGAGAAAATAGTTGTTCTACTTCACTAGTGTTACATCCCCCTCTTATGGATTGAATGAAAAGGCCGTCGATCAGTCTTAAACAAAAAAACATGTTTAATTGGATGAAGTAAAAAAAAAGCCATGGCTGGACCCTCCTGGAAAAACAAAGGTAATATACAGATAAAGAACTTCCTCCCTAAACGGCCTTTAGTCAAAGTAAGCCAGTAGTCCTCCTTTAACAACAAAGGAGCGAGAAAGTAAAGTATCCCTTCTTTGAGGGGGAAAATAAATAAACACATCTTTAAAAAAAAGACAAAAATGGACTTAAAGCAGCCTTCTAAGGGGATAAAAACCCAATAGTCAAGAAAAAACATCCTTCAACCAAGCTCTTACACAAATAAATGCAGTGCTCACCTTCCCTCAAGAATAGCCATGGCTCAACAGCCAGGGTTACGCGTGTGGTCTGACGTAAGTGCTCCACAAACTGCACACACACAGCCATCTCTGAGAGTGAGCTAGGTCTAACTTCCGCTGCAGGTTTGTCACTCCTAAAATACTCTGGGCCTTCCCAACCTGCTAAATGGGAGGTAAATGGGGGAATTGTACTGCCATAAATCAAGAGCATACACCTACAATGTGAGAGCAAAATTATGTGACTTCACTCTCAAAAACTGTAATGCTTGTGCTCAAAACTTTTGCTCTTTCTCAAATATTCTCTGTTTTCCTTAAAACCCGTAAAGCTTGCTTTCAAAACTCCCACTCTCTTTCAAATATTCTCTGTTCTCCCCCAAGTCTTTGTTTAGATTCAGATTTTATGCTTGTTGCTCACAGATTTTCTCCATGCGCTTGCAAACCTCTCTTCTCCTAGCAACCTTTCCAGCCAATAGAATGAAACAGGGGCAGTTGGCAGTATGTTTGTTTTGTGAATGTGCACTGCACGGCTGCTCATCACAGTAAATTTACTGACCAATCATAAACATTTCTCGGTGCATTTCACCCACTAAATAACAAAGGTGCCCAATACTTAAAATACATTTAAAAGTAAAAAAAGAAATCTGCAGGTATATAAGTCCGATCTTTGTTTTATAAGCCACACACAAACATTGTTCTTTATCTGCAGTATTTACAATGGGGAAAAAAAGAAGACGCTCCTTTGCAGCACTACGCTGTATCCACACGCCTGTGATATATTCAAGGAATGTCCATAATGTATGGTGACTTCCATAATGTAGGATAGTTAAAACCTTAGAAAAACCACTTAAAGTGACAGTGTGTATTTTTTTGCAGGACATCTTTGAAAATAGCAATTAAAATATTATGTAATAAAAATTACCATGTACCAGTTACCATGTAACTTTGTGGTCTCTGCGCTCCTCTGCCTAAAGTCAGGACACATACTCATGGTTAGGCGTCCTTCCATTATTAAAGCCCTGACCTCTGTAACAGGCTGCCAGAGGACCTCAGGGCTGCAGAGAACATTCATGTTTTTAAGAACAGGCTCAAGACTCACCTTTCTAGCCTAGATTTAAACTGATTATTGTCTGTTTAACTGCTCTGCATGTTTAACATAATACATTTTGATCTTATCATATTTATCTCCCATTCATGTTTTAATTTAACCTGTTATTTTAATCTTCCCTCCAGTGTTTCCTCTACGTGAGGCCCTCTGCATCGGAGGCTGTTGTCGGCAGTGGCTGCCGGGGTGCGCTCCAGGTAGCACCAAGATTATTTTATGCATATTTCCGAGGATGTTGTGTGACCAAATATGGTTAATTGAAAGGAATATGTGTATGAACGGCCACCACATATTTGATAAATCCAGATTTTGACTGTTTGTATGAAAATTCTACATTTCATATATAAGATAGAATACAGGAGAGTAGGATATCTTCCCAGAACAAGGTCGCTAAGATGCCCATATTCTACTAATGCTGTTGAAATGCACAGGACTTTATCATGGTCTCCATTAAATGTCAAGTTGCTGTAGGAAAACTGTTATCTTGAAAATGTGATATCTGAAAAGTATGAATTCTGTTTTTAAAACATCATATATAATATATATGGTCATTGTGGTATTGTACATGATTACTAAATTTTAATAATTGTAACCCATGGGGATTATAACCACTCCGGTGGAAACTAATAAGGAAACAATAAAGATCAAAACTCACTGTGCGCTCAGCACGTCTTCAGCAGGTGTAGATGCACTGAGTGCGCGGTGAGTAATAATGTTATCTTTGGGGGGGGAAACTGGTAAATATTTAGATAACTGTCAGGTTTATGGCTATAGAGTGTTATTTACTATTAGTTTATATTGTGTGTAAATTAAATTTTTCTTTGTCAGTAATAAACTTATGTTGAATCAGGTGGCGCAAAGTTAAGGCAGTTAAACCTTTCAGAGGCACTAAAAATAGCTGTTAAAATAGCCGGTGCAAACATTTTTATGCTTATTAAATCATGTTGCACCTGAAATGCCTACTGATTTGCCTATTCTCCCCCCAATATTTTGCATCTTCTGACAGAAATCCTCATATTAACTCATAACAGAGAAGAAACAACAAAATATTTGGTGGCCACTGACAGAGTAGAGGCAGAAAGGGATGGAAGGGAGAAAGAAGCAAAGAAAACACTATTAATGGAAACCATCAAGGCTTGCTGTGAACCTGCATTTTGATAATAAATGGTCATTCAAAGTCTGAGCAGCAAAAAGGCAGAAACATAATTCGATTCTGCCTGGCTAATGTGATGACACGCACCACATTTACAGCCTGAATCAACACCATCATTCTTCACGTGTGGAGAATCTCCTGAGATTAAAGCCCCTTTTCAATAATAAATGGTCCCTGTTATAAGAAGATACATTTCCAGCTCCATATTTTTTTATTCCATGAGTGTGCTAAAGTAGATTCACAGTTCAATAAAACCTCTATTTACCTCTTGGAGGATGATATCCAGACCCGCAGCTGAACCCGGAAAATGAAACAGGCCATGAAATCTCTTGGCTCTTTAAGATCCCCTTCTTCAAAAGCCACATTTTTCCCAATATTCAGTCTTGAATGCCTGACGAGGCAGAGATTCCGCATCTTATGAAAGCAAATCTACTATTGTGATTTCTTGCCTTTAATGAAAATAAAACTTGTATACTGCTTTGGAGATCACTATAACAGTGTTCCATATCAGAGAATTTTATTGCCATAAATCAAGATGAAAAACTTACAATTTGATAGTGGGATTATGTGTCTTGACTCTCAAAACTCACTCAAAACTTCTGCTCTTTCTCAAATATTCTCTGTTCTTCCAAAACAATCTGTACAGCTTGCTTTCAAAACTTCGACTAACTTCAAATATTCTCTATTCTCCCTCAAAACTTCATTTTCACACTCAGATTCTATGCTTCCTTCTAACAGGTTTTCACCTTGAACACAAACTCTCTCTCAAAACTGCCCTTGCAAACATCTCTACATTGAAACCAAAATAACTTTGATTAACAAGCAACAAAATCTCAACTGCAATATTGCATGCAATCAGATAAAAAATAGGCTACTTTTGCTTTGCAGGGTTCCCATTGGATGATATTTATATGTTGCAATTTCCAGTTAGATATCTTTTAAGGTTGTGTGGCCATAGTGGCATTAATTTGAAAGGGAATAGCATACAAATGGAAGACAAGTAGGAGAAGACATGTGGCAAAGGTCACCAAGAATAGGGCTCGAGCTCGAACAAGTGCATTGAGGGCTGAGGTCTCTGCACATGGAGCGCCCGCACTAACCGCTCCCCCAGTTAGATTGTAGATGAACGTCAGGTTGTTGTTAATCTGGATGGTACATTATTAAATTAGGTTGTTGTAAGGCAATTTAAAATCTCGCTCTTTGTGCCCCTTTTTAATTTTGAGCACTTGCCCCTCTATAGGTCTCTGCATGGCCCTGTTAAAAGACCTCAAGAAAACCTGACAAACAACTGATAAAGACCATGGTAAATTATATCAAAAACTATTGAGAAAAAAAAGGAATGAAAAGTAGTTTAATACCTTTTGGTGAAGTATTGTATGAGCAGTTCTTTGAATAAAAAATTTATTTGAAAAAAATCTTAATCTCTAAAAGTTCAAAAAAGGTGCCACATAAATGCAGAACATTTAAAAACTTTACTTTGTCTGGTTTAATAAATCTGCACCATAAAGCAAAAAACAGCTTTTCCCTAAGACTCTGAAATGCTTCCACTATAATAGCATGTCACCATGACCTTGCTGGGGTGGTTTTGTTCATGCCCCAACTTTAAGACCTGTCATTCATAATCGGGAGCCCAGAGTGTTATTTATTACACCCTGTAGACTTTGCTAAAAATCTGTAGAACATTCCCTTTCTGGTTTACTTGCTTCTACCGTGTGGCTGACTCTTCATCAAGCCTGAAGGGGCCCATAAAAACCGACAAGGTCCAGCCTGTCAAAAGGTCGACTGGACAGGTACATGAAGTGCTCTTGGGAGTTAACAAATTTAGTTAGTTAAAACTGGGACATAAAAAGAAAGTCTGAGCAATAAAAAATCTAAACAAAATTTTTTTTATTTACAAGATAGCAAAATTAAATGGAAACAGGCAGCCTTATTTAAATATTTCACATTTATTGGTAATTTCATTTTAATAATCAATTCCCATTGCTGTGCATTAGGCTCCAAGAAACCAATTTTATTGCAGTATGCTCTGAATAACTATAAGTGGTCATGCAATTTGTAGAACTAAAAGCAGCAATTTAATAACACTTTTGTTCATGTGGGCATGAAAATCAGTTTGATTAGACTTACAGTGTGTTACTAAACTAAAGTGCTAATGGCTTTTGAAACACACTGTGTTTTTTCCTCTACAACAATTATTGATATACTAACACAGTAAACCCAATGGACCCATAAAAAAACTTAACATGACGTCTGAACGGCAGCTTCTCCAACTGTCCTTCAAGCTAAAATAAATTTAATCCACATGAGCAACACAAATCAGAAAAAATAAACTCTTTGAAAAAAGTTACAGTGGATATGAATGCAAATGAATCCACAGCAGTCTGTTCCTCATGTGCATTATCTACATTGGACTGCAAAAATTGCTCTGTTTTAAGAACCCAAGACAAACACAATATGGAGCTGGTGTGTTTTTATAGGTTTCACTTAAGTTTCAACCTCAGAAACTTATTATATTAAGCCTCTACCAAAAGCAAAGACAATCCAGGGAAGATAATAATGATGAAAGGAGGTTGAAACCATGTCTTAGTTTTACATCTTCAGTTTCGACTAATTTCATGAAAATAGTGGGGAATAAGCTGTAACATATGGAAAGCTAAAAGGTCCACATGTTTAGTTCAAAGACCCCTGGGAACATCTAGAAATTATTATATAAAAAATGTATCTGACAGTCAATGAGTTGTATTGCAAAATGTATCATGCCATGCGGGTGGTGAGTGTTTTATTAATGTTTTTAATGAAAATCGTGATAGTTTATATAACAAAACCCCACCCGATGCGATTCCACCCACACTAAAACAGACACCTCTAGAAAAACTAAAATTCAACAGAGTCACTGACATACTCATATGTCAATTTTTTTGTCTACACTTTAAAAACGCTGTACAGCTGGATGTCACATTAAAGGGCTAGGTCATGACTTCTCTTGAGTTAAATATACAAATATATTAAAAACCAGAATCAGATGTTTGGATTTCATTTTTGACCTTGGCTGAAACTTGTAGCTGTTTTAATGACAGTATGCTTTAATCAATTCCATGTTGTTCCAAAATATGATAGCATGAAACATAGAACTAACATTTCACACCGAGGCAAATTTGAAATTCTTTGTCTGATCTTTTACCTAAATTTTATTTTAGAATTGAAAATCATGTATGATCTTACATTGTTCAGGTCCATGCCTCTATCCAGGGGCATCTCCAGCCTTTAAGGAGTACCTGGACTTAGAACAGGCAATATGTGATATTTTGAAAAAATATAAAAAGGTGTTACAATTAGGGATGCAGCAATACCTGCCCTGGTCTCAGGGATTGGGGCCATCATTGTTCTAATGTACTCATATTGTTATCGGTTAAAGTTAACTGATACCATGAACCGAATGTGAAAACTCTGCAATAATTTCACAGAACATTTTTATTTTTCACTTGAAATGTTTGTTTTGTGGTCACTTTATCATTTTTTCTTTTTATCTAATTCATTATCATTTGTTGTAACAAGCAGAGAATAAAATAAAACCGGTCTTCCAATTAATTGCTTTGTTTTGTGTTGTAGAAATATCAGCATTGGTACTTGGTATCGGCAAGTACTCACATCCGAGTATTGGTATCATATCGGTTTGAAAGAAACTGGTATCGTTGCTTCTATAGTTACAATCGATTAAACACTATAAGATACATGGTAAGATGCCTAAATTATCATTTATTTTCAATGCATGTATGTCAAAACATTTCAGTATGTCCTTGAATAATAATGATGGTCAATGTTTTTTTTTTTTAGGAAAATTACATCTGAAAACTGCTCAACCAAACTAATTTAGTGAAATAAAAATTTTCTTCACTTTCTTCTGTTGGTCTCCCTTTTCTCTTCCTTACTTTGAATGTCTTTCTTTTTCCCATTTGTCTTTGCTTTTTCCATCTCTCTCCTTCCACCAGCGAACTCCCCCAATTTTTTCACATTTATAATTAGATTTGCTAACAAACGCCACACAAATGCTATCACTCATACACAATTCCCCTATTGCTGTCGCTGTCTGTCCTTTATCTCTTGCTGTTGTCTCTCCTCTTCTCCCTCTCATCGCTTGGTCCTCTCTCATCATTAGTATTGTCCTGGTTAGTCTGTTTGGCTCAGTCAATAATGTCATAATGATGAATGAGCATATAAAGCAAAGGAAGGCATTCCTTCGTCCATTTATTATGTCCTCAATGATGCACTGTTATTGTCTCGTTTTGAATTTGTTTCTATCTATATTCTAATAGGTATAATAATATGAAAAATGGAATTAAAAGACATTTTCTCATTAACTATCTATAACACAATTTTAGAATATTTCATTGTTACCAGTTCATGTGCCTAATGGTAATACTGGTGCTTCTGCTGGAGCAGCTGCTATCTCCTTTCTTCATCTCTCCAACCCTCTAAAAAATCATGACATCAGAATTAAGTGTGTAAAGTATGACTTTTGTACACTAATAACAAAAACCGAAAACTAAATATCCTTATGTAAACAGCTGGGCTCCACCAATTCATAATGCATCAAGAATGTTACAACAGTGTTTACTTGGCAATCTATAACTTAAATAACTGTGATCAGTTTCCATGTTTGATTGAAACCCCTTGGCCACTGCTGCTGGCTCTCTGTCTGGAGCTAATTTTTTGCTTTCCTCTGCAAAATTATTTAATGAAAACTAAGAAGGCAACAAACATACAGAAAACAGGCCGCACCTTTAGTTATACATTATGTAATACAAACAAGTGGAACAAAAAAAACCAAATCAAGGAGTTTAACAACAATGGAAGAATTCAGCCTTCCTGTCTAAAGCACCAGGTCTCAAATGGGGAATAAGGTCTGCAGGAGGAACGGGAGTTAAATACATTAACAGTGAAGAACAATATCAATGTTATACTTGGCATTGCTATATTAGTGGTTCCCGCATTAATTTTGCTATGATTTTTTTTGGACTCTGATCTGTAATAAAAAGGTTATTTTGTTGATTTTGTATTCGTACATTTTCATTCAGTTCTGAAGTCAATGTCCTTACTAAGGATAACAATTTTGCTATCCACAGGACAGCTAAAGAAAATGATGCATAATAAGCCACTGTTTGCCTTTGTGAATCACTCCTTAACTTTGGCCTTTCTCTAGAAAAAGTGAGCAACAGTTTATTTTTCATATTTCTTCTAAGATCCATTGATTTCTGTCAGTCTTTGAAATATAACTAATTTAAGTATATATATTGTCTGGTTTGGCGCTGTGCAGTTTTCTGTGCATGTATTTGTTCTGAGCTGACTCGTTAGGAGAGGGGAGGGGCCATATGTCCACGGTAGCGACTGACTACGGCAAGCCATAGTATGGCAAAGCATTAACATTTGCCATTTACTTTAACACCTTAAGGAGGCAGTAACACGTGCCTTATTTTTGCTACTAATGGCTTCCCATAACTGGCTGTAACCTAACACTGAGTCAAGTCAGCGGCAGTGCTGATCAGAGGAGAAAACAGTCGACCCCTGTTCTGAGTGATTGAGAGAGGGGAGAGCCTGTAGCTGGTAAGTGAAACATCCGGGGCTTGAGTAAAAACATTCGGGGCTAAAGCCCCGGAAAAATAGGCTGATGACGTCACTGCCTCTATCCTTCTCCATGAATATCTCTATCACTGTTGTGATAAAAATTGTCCTTGTTTGCCTTAATTTTTAAGTCTAGCTGCTAGATCATCATGGAGAATAGTTGTCCTGAGTTGGTATTAACCCAATTGTAAAGTTTAAGTTCACACCACCCCAAATGGCAGCGTCAGCAGCGGCAAGATCACATGTTAAGTCTATGGTTGAGGCCATCAGAGGAGCGTTGCAGTCTCTGTGGCACTTTGTGTGCATTGGCTCCATCAACTTTTAAAGCTTTCCCTGCAAATACAACACTATTGATCATTATTAATTACTATCAATACAACACAATATTACTTCAGCACTGCCTCACCATGAGTATTTTACCTGGAGCAAAAGACAGTATATCATTGTGGAAAAGTTAAAAAACCAAGCCAGAAATACATTATTTATCCAATTCATTATTTCACCTTATTTTCTGGACTATAAGTAGTACTTTTTTTCATAATTTGGCTGACTCAAGGGCACTCAAGGCTCGTGTGCCGGTATCTGCTACACCTATACCACTGAAAATTCTATGTTTAATCAGTAGCTTACAACCAAGAAAAAAATGTACACAAGTGCCTTCTAAAAAAATATTCTGCAGATTACATAGTGCAAGTAGTAAAACATACAGCTGAAAACTTGTGAAGGACTAGCGAGAAGGGGAAGTTAATTGTTCTGCAATGAAAAAAGCAACAAAGCAAACTGTGTAAGGTTAAAACCTAAAATCTTAATGACCACAGCTAAAGGGAGTGGTTCACAAATGGATGCTCAGACAACAGGTTGCTAGGAGAGGCTTATGAACGGTGCAGTTACATCTCCAGGTCCAGATAGTTGCCAAAGCGATGCCTTCCTAGTGTTACAGCTTCATGCAATGCAACCAAGCCTCTATCAGAGGTGACCCAAAAAACTGCCAGCAGACTTCCAAGCCAAAGTTGACAAATTCTGAGTTTGTTGAAAAGTAAGTCATTTAGCACAATGTAAAACCGGATCAGATTATTAACATTAACAAGATTTCCGTCACATTTGACATCCCCATGGACATAAATGTGGCAGAAAAACGGCAGAGGACTTTGAATATAGTGACAACTGGTCGTGAGAAATCACACTTTACCGTAGTATCGGCGTGTTGTGAAGATAGATGAAAAACTGCACCAAAGGTCATTTTCAAATTAACATTCCAAAAATCCAATCCCCCTCAGTTATCATGTTCATAAATGAGAAAGGGTGTATGGATCAAATCAAATCAAATCAATTTATTTATATGGCGCCGATTCGCAACAGATGTCATCTCAAAGCACTTTACAAGAAAAGTCATTTCAATACAATTATACAGACACTCCAATCAGTAAAAGAGTTTTCTATTTAAGGAATCACAGCAGTTTGTTTCAAATCATTGATGTGAGGCTGCGCCCCGTGCATGCAGACGCCAACCACAGCAATATCTTAGCAATGTAATTGTAACATCACTCTTCTTTTTTTTTTTTTCGATCACTAAACACCCAACCTGAACGCTTACAGGATGAAACAACACTCATTGTTGGGACAAGGGGTAGGAGACTCAAAGATAGCGTTTTTCCAAGATCGGTTAAGTGTTTGAAAAAAATAAAAATCATAGGAAGCGCGGAGAAAAGCTATTTTTAAAGTAAACTATTTTCCACAGGTTGAGATATGTCTGAAGTGCATTTAAGTAGTGAGAGAGAGCAAGACTTTCAGGAGATAAGAAGTAGTCTGAATAGAGCCTAGTGGTTGGTGGTGTAATTGATAATCCATGATAATATATATATATATATATATATATATATATATATACATACAGTCGAAACCAAAAGTCCACATACACAACGTGGAAACGCACATCTCCTTCCCTCTACCACTGTCCAACATGAAATCGGAACAAACTTCTCCCACTCCAGGTCAACTACAATCAACACAACCATTTCTATCCACCAAATCCCAAAATACAAAGAGGAGGATTTTTTCCCCCAATCACTTCCTTCAAAGTCAGAAGCCTACATACATTTTATTAGTATTTGGTATTATTGCCTTTAAACTGTATGACGTGGGTCAAACGTTTTGGATATCCTTCCACAAGCTTCTCACAATAGTTTGTGGGGATTTTGGCCTATTCCTCCTGACAGAACTGGTATAACTGAGCCAAGTTTGTAGGTCGCCTTGCTCGTACACGTCTTTTCAGTTCTGCCCATAAATTTTCAATGGGATTTAGATCTGGGCTCTGTGATGGCCACTCCAAAACATTGACTTCGTTATCCTTAAGTTACTTAGTAACCAGTTTGGCAGAATGCTTTGGATCATTGTCCATTTGAAAGACCCATTTGCGCCCAAGCTTCAACTTCCTGGCAGATGTCTTCAGATGTTGCTTCAATATTTCCACATAGTGTTCCTTCTTCATAATACCATCTGTTTTGTGAAGTGCACCAGTCCGCCCTGCTGCAAAACAACCCCACAGCATGATGCTACCACCCCCATGTTTCACAGTTGGGATGGTGTTCTGAGGCCTGCAAGCTTCGACTTTTTTCCTCCAAACATAACGATGGTCATTGTGGCCAAACAGTTCAATCTTAGTCTCATCAGATCACATGACATGTTTCCAAAAAATAAGGTCTTTATCCTTGTGTGCATTAGCAAACTTTAGTCTGGCTTTTTTGTGTTTCCTTTGGAGTAAATGCGTCTTTCTTGCAGAGCAGCCTTTCAGCCCTCTTCTGTACAGTACTCGTTTCACTGTGGATAATGAAACACTTTTACCATCTTCAGCCAGCATCTTCACAAGGTCTTTTGCTTTAGTCCTTGGGTTGTTCTGGACATATCGGACCAAACTGCGTTCATCTCTGGGACCCAGAATCCGTCTCCTTCCAGAGCGATATGATCATCAAGATATGATGAACTTTTGTCTTACGAAGAGCACTAAGCATCCGGATGACTTTGTAAGAACAAGCAAAGGCCTGCTTGTGATGGACAGTTTCTATACTATTCCTTATCCCTATGCTATTGCAGATGAACCCCAAACTCACTGCTCATTTAAATACAAATTTAGGAGTGGGATAAGAAATAGTTAATTCAATTGGGTTACATGGCTTGTCCGGCAACAATCAAACCACACTAAGAGATTTTATCCAATGTTAACTTAAAATTTATTGGTTATTACTCTAAAATATAAAATTTCAACAACCAGAAACCTATCCAAACATTTTTTAATTTTAATATATTTATTAGCATAAAAATGTATCACATTACAGTTTTTTATTATTATCAGTGATTGTTTTTGTAAAGGCAAAGTGTGTGAGTTTCGGCCAGTAGGGGGCAGTGCATAACTAAATTATCACAAGCATGCGGTATCTGTGTCTTGGAGTAAGAAACTCAACAACGGAGATCCAACTAGTGCTGTTTTCAAACGCTCAATTCCCTGAGAATGATCTATTTGCAGCAACATGACGAGCACATCAGTCTCTCTTTCATCGCTTGGAACTAGCAAAGAGGTAAAAATGTATTTATGGCAAAACTTTTTTGCATTTTGAGGGGAAATCAATGTTTTAATAGCGGCTGTGGTCCATCCGGGCTCTTGTAGAAGGAAAGACGTCATCTAATATGGCTTTCCCCTGAAAAGAGGACACGCTATGTATTTTAAAACTGATTTGATGTAATATTATTACATCATATTTCAATGGTGCTTTTTAACATCCCCTCCAAACTGTAAAATAAAAATTTGGAAGAGATACGTAGACAACATACTAGAAATAATACCCAAAGGACAAACAGCAGGATTACACAACATCTAAACAACCTGTTCGAAACTAAAAACATAAAGTTCACATATGAAGAAGAAAAAGACAACAGCATAGCATTCACGGACATGAAAATAACCAGACAGCTAGACGGAACTCTAAAAATAAACACATACAGAAAACCAACACACAATACCTGCTATGGACATCAGAACATCCCACAATACACAAAATGTCAGTCATCAGAACTTTGTACAATCAAGCTAACACGATAACGAATGAGCAAGACCGTAAAATAGAGGACCAACACATACAACATGCACTAAAAAACTGTGGCTATCCAACTTGGGCACGGAAGAAAGGAAAACAAAAAACAAACAAAAACACAAACAACAAACCAACCAAAAGAACAAAAAGTACAGAGAAATCGGAACAAAAACCAGTCATAACTCTCCCTTACATCAAAGGAATAACAGAAAAAATAATAACAGTAATGAAAAAACATAACATCAACACACCAATGAAACCATACATGACAATAAAACAAATAAAACAAATTGGCGCACCCAAAAGACAAAATACCATCAGAAGAAAAATGCGGGGTCATCTACGAAATCCCATGCAAACTGTGCAATAAAACATACATAGGAGAAACTGAAAGTCAACTCAACACACGAATATTAGAAAGAATGTGAGAAAGAAACAAAACGAAGACATGCAAGAGCAACAAAACAAGAGGCAGAAACTACAATAAAAAAAATCAGCCATAACGGACCACTGCACAAGAGAATACCATATCATGGACTGGGACAACACAAGGATCATCAACACATAACAACAAAAATACGAAAGATGGATTAAAGAAGCGATAGAAATAAGAAGACACACAAATAACACCATGAACCTACTCATTGGACCACAGCTGGGACTGCATCGTCACCAGGGAAGAAGCAGGCAGCAGGGGGCCACATCATCCCCTGCTGCCCACACATAAACGGAAACAACAACAACAAAGATGACAGCTCTGATGAAGGCGGAAGTGTATCGCCGAAACATGTCAGGTAATATTTCTCCTTAGAAGAACTTTAAACAAAACAGAGTTCTACTATTTTCAGTGTATTTGGTAAAAGTTATCTAAAGGCAGCAGTAATTCAGTCCAAACTACAGTTACAACTGCAT
Organism: Apricaphanius iberus; assembly: GCA_028564705.1. Taxonomy (NCBI): domain Eukaryota; kingdom Metazoa; phylum Chordata; class Actinopteri; order Cyprinodontiformes; family Aphaniidae; genus Apricaphanius; species Apricaphanius iberus. Next base: position 3,121,023 of record JAPXFQ010000269.1, read on the forward strand.
ACAGTAGTTACAAATGGATTCTGCCTTCTGTACATTTGAAAAGATAGCTAAATCACATATAATGTTCAATTTTTAGCACCGGTACTCTTACAGCTGCACTCACTGCAATCATAGCTCACATCTCCTCCAATTTTCACCACAGTTTCTTTTACTTTTCCACCTGCCTCTCAGGAAGGATCTGTCTGTCTGACTGCATAAAAGCAGCAGTAGCATCCTCACTATCCCTGGGTTTCTAAACAAACATCCTGTTCTGAAGGAGCTCAAGATTTTACACTAATGTGAGGGTAGAGGAATAGATGGGGGCAGAGGAATTTGCATCTGTCACATTTGAATCCCTGAGGGTCAAGGGTCAGGTATTTACATTGAGTTGAAGGATGGTACCTTTTCATTGAACTTCATCTGCATCTTTTAAGAGATAAATATATATAATTTCAGACTAAACTACTTTTTTCAAAGCTTAACTTGGAATGATTCATACACACGCAAACAAAAACCGAATGAATGAGGCACAGCTGGTATAGATCCTTAGATACTTTTTCCTGTCAGTAATCACAGAAAAACAATGATTTTATGTTACAGAGGTTTCATTTTGTAGGTGATATTTTCCCCCTAGTGTCTCGGAGAAATTCAGTTTTAAATACTTTTATTACTACGAGGAAAATAATGAAAGACTATCTCAGATGTAAAATAGACATAAACAAGTCAGGCATTAAGACAATTCCCTTTAAAGAATTTTAATGGTGCTTCTATCAGCAAAGATTAGCGCTATTAAAAAAAGTACCTTTTAATATGTTAGACATTTGATAGAAAATATAATCTAGCACTTTTTGGATGTTATTGGTGTTTTCTGAATAATTATGTCTGTGACACATTACCCTGACTGATTCAAAAATGTGTTACTTTTTTTTGAAAAATTAAAGGCAAATTTTTCCTTATCTACGTGCAGGAAGAAAATAATAACTTTTCCGTTGTTTGAAGCCTGATGACCTGTCGGCTGCTTGTTTGACAAATGGCATCACTAACAAGATCTGACATCCATCAGCAAAATACCACCACAGCGCCTGTAAACACAGACCGCAAGCATTTCATTATCCTCAGATTTTTCCTCTACTGAGAACAGACAAAAGTTCAAGGGGAGAAAATTGACAAAAGGCAGAGCTAAAAATGGAACATGACTGACACTGATGAGCTTACAGTAAGACATTATTTTCAGTGAAGTAAACAGACATGTAAATGATCAAAAGAGAAAGTTTTTTTGTCACAGCTGATCAGATAGTCACTCCCTCATGAGTTGGAGACCTCACATGCCTTTTAGTTGTTTGACCTCAAAGAAGAACTTAAAGAGTAACTAAACCCCAAGACTATTTTTTTTTTTTTTGCTCATAAACTGTATAAATGGGTCTTTACCAATGCAGCCGTTCAGTTTCAGGACATTTTTTTACGCTTTTTGGTCTAAAACATGTTAGTGCTGCCCCTTCTGGTTGATGTGTGCCCACTGCATTTGAGTTTTGTGTCTGACTGAGAGCAGTACATCTTTTCCTCGATCTACGTCACAGGCATGGTCTCACAGAGACGTCTTCAATCTCTCAGACACACTCGCAGCGCCTTGTGGCAAGTTGGATTGCTAGTCTTGGCTACCCGCACAACGCAGCAATACTGAGAGAAATGGAGAAAGCTGAAATCCAAATATTACACTATAGAGGACCAAAACGGTGAAGCGGTTAAAACCGGAAAATGTGGAAATAGAGCAAACAGACTAGATTTACATCAGCCACAGAAAAAAGACTATGGAGGGAGAGGCCACAGCTGCGCTGGAGTCGACAAGGGATGTTTCAAAGTCTGGGATAGACATATATATCAATTATAAAATGTTACCGTTGGTGTAATGTAGCATTAAATTGTCCTGAAATTTAAATAGCATCCTGGATTCATCGTTGGACCGGGAAGTAAAATACCTTTTTTCTCTGTAATCCCACCTCCTCCTGCTCCCCCCCCCCCCCCCCCCCCGATTAGATTAGATTAAACGGAGCTCGTGCAGACTTTAGACAGAGCCCGAACCACCGCAGCTGAGTAAGCAGATCTTTCCAGCCCAGTAAATAAAAAAGTCATGGGTGTTGTTTGTACCAGTTCACTGAACATTCTGGGATGCTGCAGATCAATTAATGTTATACGATCACATAAACTGCTTGATAAATGGCTGACACACCTTTGATTAGCATGTAGCCACTTACTTCTCTGTCCATCAGGCGTCTCTGTTGTTGGAAGTGATCCAGTTGCTGTTCATTAGGAATATAGAATACAGTCCTGTAATCCATGCAGCCAAACGGGCGTTTTCACAGAGCCATTTTAGAAAGTAAAATTCCAACAGGTGCCTCACTTAAAGTCAGAGGCTTTAAGGGAGTTAAGACCAGGGCATATATATTTATGTGTGTTACATAAAATGCATATAAACACAGTACTTTAGGGCTTGTTGTTCAAACTTAACAAAATTACAAAGTTGATAGGGTGTAAATACTTTCGTAATACGTTTTATATGCAGGAGTTCAACAAAAGTCTCAAATTTTTACATTAACACTCCATCCATCATCTTCCGCTTAACACTCCTGATAACATTTTCTTTCTCTTGGAGAAAAATATTCTCAACATGTAGAATAGAGATTGTCATACCAATGATTTCAACGCCCCCTTTTCTTCACAAGGTGAAACCAAGCTCTTAACAGTTGAGTATGATACATTTTGGATATGCTAAGTGCCCTCTATCTGTTAGTCAGATGACCAATTGGAAATATTGCAATTAATCCCAGAATAAAACAGGCACCTGGACAACCAAACCTCCTCAAATTATTTAATTTGGAGAACCATTGGCTCTGCTCTAAGCTTGTATCCATATAGGTTGTGATCCATATTTAAAGTTTATAGTAGACTGTTTGAACATAGATGCACTCTTTGTCTTTCTTTGTTCAGGTTGCTTCATTGTTCTTTTCTAACAAACGTACAGGAGGATATCTCTTTGCAGGCTGGTAGAGTTTTATTGTACATTGAAGATTGTTCTGTCTCAGCCTTGAACTCCTTCAACAGAGCGAAGCTCTATCAACAGAGGTCAGAAAGGGTTTTAGAGCAGACAGAAGGCTATTTTGTGGCCTCTAACTAAATTTGCTGAGTATTGAAGGTCACATTTTGCATCCTCTCTGTGAAAAGGCATTGAGTTTTATCTCTGAATTGCAAATATGAACGACTGCGGAATTGAGGTCACTCAATGACAATATGCCGCATTTTTAAAATGGTAAATGGCCTGTAATTTTATAGAGGTTTCACAAGTCCAGAGGACCAGGAAGCGCTTTCACGCTACATTCAGTCATTCACCCACTGACGCACACATTCACAAAATGAACATGTACTTTTTTGTGTTGTTTATGTTTTAGTTGTTTTTTATTATAATGACATAATAATAATATTATTCTATTACTAATTACAATTAGTGGAACTAATTCAGCTTTATTCCAGCATCTGCAGATCAAGCCTTGGTTCTTAAAGGACCCCAGTCCCTCCAAAATCATATCAGAATTGTTCTAGTTGGTTTTTATTATATATTTCAGACTGAGTCATTGTGAGCTAGATTCAGCTGCTTAAGTTTACCATCAAACTCTTCCATGTTAACCTGGCAGTTGCCAAAGGTATTTGCTTTGCAAAGGTTCATCTTTCCACAGTGTATCCTCTGGTTTCTAGTCGTCAATTTTAGGTTCATATTTAAGCACTTTATCCATAGAAACTTACAAATAAGGATACATCAGTGCAGTTAAGTTAAGACTGGTTTAGTTTAAGTTTATTTCAAATCAGAGTCACAGCGGCAGGGCAATAGCGACAGAGTAGACTCACCAAGGCTGGAAACTGAGAGATACTGGAAGAACATATGGAAAAAGGTGGAAGCACATAATAGCAGTGCTCAATGGCTGGTCTCTGAGAGAGGAGCACAGCAACATCAAATGTGTCATATACCAAGATGATGTTCTGTCCCCACTGCTGTTCTGCATAGTTCTGGACCCTTTTAGACAAATAATCAAAAAGACTGGCTATGGATACAGCCTCAAGAATGGGGCTACAATCAGCAACCTTATCTACATGAATGACATCAAGCTGTATGCTAAGAGTGAACAGCACATCATCCCCTGATCTAAAGCACCAGGATCTACAGCAATGACATCGGGATGTCATTCGGGCTTGAGAAATGTAGTAGGATGGTCACAAAGCAAGGCAAGGTAGTCCACACTGAAGGGGTCTCACTCCCACAGGGAACAATAGAAGACACTGAGGACAGTTACAAGTACCTGGGAATACCACAGGCAAATTCCTCACCGGTGATTTGAGAGTAGAAAGAGCGACTAAAGCTCCGGTCCCCCTGCTTCATCTATCTTAGCCATGTTCGACTAGTAGCTTAGCTAATAGCTTTCTTGCTAACTTGCTAGCGTCAGCTAATGTGCTCTATAGACGTGTGCTTTGATCCCGGGGGATGTGATACAGGCAGTTAAAATCTTCGCAGGTGTTGTTGGGAATTTTATGAGAACTGGTGAGAGTTACTTCTTAGGTAAAATGCAAAGTGTGGTTCCTTGTGATGTTACAGTTGTCTGCTAACTGTTGCTACAGTGTCACAAGTGGGATGCACCATATGTAAACATGGCAGGGCATTATTGAAATGTCGTAACGTAATTTTGATCGATATATATCTCCATCCATCCATCCATCTTCTTCGGGTAGCAGGGGCAGTAGCTTAAGCAAAGAGACCCAGACTTCCCTCTCCCCGGCCACTTAGGCCAGCCGGGAGACAAAGTCCCTCCAGCGAGTCCTGGGTCTTCCCCTGGGCCTCCTCCCGGTGGTACGTGCCCGGAACACCTCACCAGGTAGGTGTCCAGGAGACATCCCGACCAGATGCCCGAGCCACCTCAGCTGGCTCCTCTCGATGTGGAGGAGCAGCGAATGACCGAGCTTCTCATCCTATCTCTAAGGGAGAACCCAGCCACCCTTTGGAGGTACTGATCCTCATCCCAGCTGCTTCACACTTGGCTGCAAACTGCTCCAGCAAAAGCTGTAGATCACATGCCAATATCATCCGCAAAAGTAAAGACCCGATCCAGACGCCACCTAAACGATGCCCTAAACACCTTGCCTGCACCTAGAATTCCTGTCCATAAATGTTATGAACAGGATCAGTGACAAAGGGCAACCTTGGTGAGTCTAACTCTCACTGGACATGAGCCCGATTTACAGCCGTCAATGCGAACCAAACTCTGACACCGGTCTTCGGCGTTCTACAGGCTGGGGAGCAACATCCATCTTCCTTTGCTGGCGGAGGGAGGCCCGAGTTTCTGGCAGAAACTTCCCCCAAAGGAACCGAAAGACCACTCCAGGTGAATCTTGAACATTGATGAACAAAGACGTTGTTTATCCCCAGAGCCCGATGAAACCCCTCTGAGTTTCAGGCTGCCGACCGCTGAGAAATAGGAGCCGAGCCATGTGTGCCGAGAGCCGAACCAACCAGAATCTGCATTTAGCCACCGAGCGGATAAGAGGTGAATGCCGAACTGGAGAGCTCCAAAAGGTACTGTTAAAAAGGTGAATGCCGATGATCACGCAGCCAGCCAGGAGGAAACCAAAGCGAGGCGCTTCCCACCGCTGCTAGCCAGATTAGCTATCCTTTGTTAGCCTGCTGGCTAACGCTCTTGGGAGACCTACCTTCCCTGATCGACTCGCAGCAACCTGGACTTTAGTCGTTCATGAGGTCTGTTTGGGCAGAGGCAAATTAGTTAGGCAAACTAGTTTTAAAGGTTTTTATTATTGTTAACTTTTTAAGTTTCATCTGCTATCTTTGGGTGAACCAGGCCTCGGCCTAAAGTTTTAATCAGAGTAAAAAAAAAAAAAACTTTTCCCGACAAAGAGTCGTTTTAAATACTGTAATTTGAGCTACTCAATCAGACAGATTTTCCCTGTTTGTTTAATGTTTAATAAATGTATTTGAGCCACTCTAAACTCCAAACATGCGTCCAGAGAGAGCTACAGCTAAAGAAGCCCACGTGTCGAGTTAAGCCTGTGTTTCATAAACAAAGATCGCTATTAATTGTTCAAACAGAACTCGGTTTAAAAATAGATTGTTTTAGAACAAAAATTAATCTCATTAGCCGTGTTTGAACTCTCCTTATTTGATCAAAATATGGGAATTAGATTGTTTTACTGTCGTGATCAATGCATGAATTAAGTTATCCTCCAAAGGTTAATTACTCTTATCCAGATCATTTTTAAACATAACATGTCTTAATCCAAAGAATGTTTTGTTTTCTTACATTGCTTAATGGTTTAAAGGTAAACTACTGATGCTAAATTAGTTAAACTAATTACAATTAGTGAAACTAATTCAGCTTTATTCCAGCATCTGCAGATCAACCCTTGGTTCTTAAAGGACCCCAATCCCTCCAGAATCATATCAGAATTCATAGTTTCTCATCTTATTACATATCCATCTTTTTGTGTTTTAACTATTCATTTCTTTTAGTCAGTAGTGTGTTATTTTCAGGTTTCAGTGATCAAATTGTTTTTCTTATTTTTCGTTTTATACATAAATCTTTTACTGTTTGAAAGTAACTATTGTCATTTCTTGTTCAACACACACACACACACCCATACACACATTGCAAGGTTTTTGGTCAATAAACGGTAAACATTTCATTCCTTCAGATTATGAGACTGATATAGAGATTTGGCTATTAAAATAGTTCCTGATAACAGGTGGTGCCCCAAATAATAATAATTTTCCCTAAATTATTAATTTTATTGACTAATGTGATGGAAAATTTATTATTATGATTCATCTGTTAGTATTATTATCACTGAGAGCAGAGGGTGTGAAAAACAGAAGATGCAGTTGGGCCAGAAAGTAGGTGTTGAGTTTACATGGGAACCGAGGTTAGAGAAAACCTCACTGCCTGAGAAAATTGATTCTTCTTATATACTTAGTTTTGAGAGTTTATCTTATTGTGTTACGATTTAACCCAAGCTATTGTTATTGTTTTTTATTTGCCAAGATTCACTTACTCCCAGCTAAAGAGCCAGGTGCCTTCATCCTCAGAAATTCCCACCCTGAGAGAATAGTTTTTTCTTCAGAAAAGATAGAGACAAGGTTGCTGTTCTTAATAAATACCTGTTTTCATTTGAGCTGGGACGAGGCAGCATTCAGCATTCACTGTGATCTGTACTGTTCTCCTGTATGATCAATTGGAATATTATTAAACCTCTTTATTTAAAATGCCTTTTCCCACTACAACTAACATAAGCAGTCCTTTGATTACTCATAGCCAAATTTTTATATTTTTGGTAATAACCCCAACACTGGCCAGTAGTCAAAAAGAGGAGCCAATGGGACCAAATAGTTTAGACAATCAAGGCAGTACGTTGGCTTATTTTAGCTTATGGCACTGGTGCAGAAGAAGTTGCTAATTTTGTAGCACGGACAAAAATAGTTGTAACATCAACACAAAATCTATAAAAAACTAATCTTCATTTCTTCAAAAAGAACTTGTGGAAATATATATTTTTTGCCTAAAATATAATGTTGAGAGAAGGGAAATTATAGAAAATTTACAAGTCAAATTGTCACTGGACATCCAACACCTTTTAAACAAATAAATAATAAATGCTGAGATATATTAAGAACTTTGAAAAGTTAGGAAGAATATTTAGTAGGCCTATGCAGCAAATGTTGCTTGCCATTGACCATTAAACAAAATCCATGGCTTATATTATATTTTCAGTGTATTTTTGTTCACAGTTTTAAAAGTCCCATCATATATTTTGAACATTCCTTGAATGCACCACAGGTGTGCAGCGATGTTTGTGTGTGGTTTGTAAAAGAAAGATCAGTCTTATATATGTTCAGATTTTCTTTCAATTTAAACAAGAAAACTACTTAAATTGTGAGTGGGTGAAATCAACTGAGAAAGGTTTATGATCAATCTGTTTATGTAACATAATCAAGCTTCATGGCATTCCCTTTTGGAGATGTAGAAGGACAATCCCAATGCAGAGTCTCTAAACTGTAATATTTTATTACTAAATGTTGTTTTAATTGCAGGAGTTTACCATTTAGAATATCACCAATACCCAGGCCCACACACCTCCACATTTTGCTTGTGCCTGTCCATGAAAGTGTTAGTTATGTACTGTAGATGTGTCACTCATAGCCAGGCCCATATACACTCATAGCGTGTATGTCTATGCAGGCATAATTTTTTCATCACATGAAATGATACTCCTGTCTTATCCCGGTACTTACTCATGACACATCTTTTAGCCTCTGCAAGACTGTTCCATAATATCACTCAATCCACCGAAATACACATAGATTTTAGTGTTGTCCTTACTTTTGGCTGATATAGTTTATTACTTCCTCTTATACTATATTTGTGATGAGAATCTTTATCCTGAAATAGGTTTTGAATGTAGCCAGACAGAGCAATTTTTGATGCTTTGTACATAACTTGAGCTATTTTACAATTTACTGGATCATGTCATTTGAGGTGAAATGTGCTTAGGAATCATGCCTTGGTGTGATCATTATATTTTCTATTTGAGCAACTCCCATAGCTCCTTTGATGTCAAATTAGTTTTATAACAACTTCCCCAAACTTCTGTACAGTAAATTAAAGGGGGGATATTATGCTTCTTCCAGGCAAACAGTACCATTCTATAGCTCATTGAAATGAATAGTTTACCCTAAATCATTCTGAAAATCCCCTATATATCAAAACCCACCTTAACCTCACCTGCAACCATAAAACTCAGTTCACAGTTTACCACATGGTGACTTAATTAAGCTTTCTGAAACAGGCCCCTGATTAAAGCAGCAAATGTGTCTTGTACACTGCCACCACAAAATATTCCGTTTTTATCTCATTAGTACACAACAATATCTTCCTTAAAATCTCAGATTATTTAGCAAATATAACTGTTTTTTTGTAATTTTTTGAGGAGATGAAGTTAGTAAGTGTGGGTAGAGGATGCAAAATCTACAACATTTATGGAGTGAATTATTTAGTTAATCTTTGTGTACACATATTCCCTGTTTTGGCAGTTTAATGTATGGATCTAACAATTAAAAGGCAAAGCCTAGGAGGAAAGAAAAAAAAAAGAAAACTCAGCAATGTAATGTGTTTGTAACTGTCATTTAAATTAATGGCGATTTTACACAGTAGATAACATGAGCCAAGGTAGAAAACCCTTAAACATCACAGCCTAACGACTCTAAAAACAATAAATACACATACTGAGTAATATATCATCCTATGATGATCCAATTAAAGTAATGTTTTTCTATGAAATACATTGCAATCAAACAAAAATAATGTGTCTGAGAAGACATCTTTTTACTTGGCTCTGAACCTGCTTTAACTCAGCCAACTATTTGTCAACTGCAGCTTTAGGGCCAGTCTAAACACAAAACCTGGGAAGCAAAAGAAAACACCAGCTTGCTGTATTTGTGAAGCAAAGACTTTATGAATAATACAACTGTAGGCAGATGTGCTTTTTGCTCAGGAAAAAACTACATTTGGACTTTTGAAATTTGTAGAATGTCTCCAAATGGTTTAACTGTTTTATGTTTGTCACTTACATGTTTATAAAAATGTGTTGCCAATAAGCAACCTGTGTTTACATTTTTATCTTCACTGGTTTTATTTAAATCTCTAGAAATATTTGGTTCATTCAGGTTGATTTATTTATTTATTTAATGAATGAATGAAGGCTGAACTGGGGCCCGTTTCAGAAAGCAGGTTTGATAAACTCTAAATCAAAACCTGAACTCTAGGTTGGCCAATTCTTAGTTTCCGGCTTCAGAACAGATGTTAAGAATTATTTTAATCAATTCTGAGTCAAAGTTAGCCTGAGTTACACTCGTGCGTGAGGATATGAAAAGCCGTCATCAATGGGACACAGATAACATGATTCACCATGGCACAAGTGAAAAAACAATTATATCCCCCTACTTCTTCCCAGTGGATTTGTATATATTAATGATTGGATGTGTAGATTGGATGTGATCATGTTAATACCTGTTTGAGCTTGTAGGAAGTTTGATTGAGTCAGCAAAAGGCTCATGGGAAATTGTATAAATTGAATAAATATAACTGTTTGTTGTCTTATAAAGTGTGAAAATGTAAATATGTACACAAATATACTCCACATACCCCTTTTAGTTGCTTGTTATTCAATTCTAATTCGTGATCTTTCAAATATAATTTAAGCACCATGAGGGAGGAGTATATAAGTCGAATAGCCTATATATATACATTGTGCTTGCAAACATTATGTAGAGTTGCTGTAAGAAATATTGTGTCAGAAAAATGATTTTTATGGTCATTGCATGGAACATTAAGTAATTTTTTGTATAAGCCATTTTCTGGTGGGATAAACTAAAAGGTTTGAGGGTGACCTTATGAAACCCTACCCAAACAAAGAAAAAATTTAATATTTAGCCATACGATCATTGCCATAATTTAATAGTCTATATGAAAGCTAAAACCTAAATACCTCCTATAACTGCATGTCTAAAAAATGTGAGTTTTCTGGATATGATCAAACTTGACCTCTAGTGTAGGCCCACAAAACAGGTGGTGGTCCACCAACATAATATGATAATCCTCTCCTATCTGAGAATTATGCAGAAGATATGCACTTCCACATCAACAGCTTCTTCAAGAAACGGACACCCGTGTCTACCACTGCTTTCAGACTGTAGGCTTCAATTTAAGAGCAGAGAGTAACTTAGAGTTATATGAAGCCATCTTGGCAGCAAGCAGGTCATGTTCATGGACTGTGTTGCCCGGGTAACTGAGTCCGAGTTTTGCTGAACTGGCTTTGTGGAAACGAAAAAACAGAGTTTTCCTCATTATAGACATAATTAACTCAGGTTTTTCACTAAACCCACTTTGTGAAACAGGCTCTTGGTCCTCCTATTAAATCTCACATTTATGTTCTGAAATAACTAATACGTAGCCTCGAGCCCCAGCGTGGCTGCAGCAAAGCAACATTTAGGCTGGGAATATACTTGCTTTTTAACATCTTGTTGACACAAGCAGCAGACTGCGTTTTGGGCATGTACTTGCTTGCACACTGCATGTACGACTGGAGAGTTCCACTAGCGTGCAGAGTACAGAACTTAGACCAAATTCCATATTTGTAGGGTACAAACAAAACAAACATGGTTACCATAGAGGAGATCAACAGCTGATTAATTTTCTCAGTACGACCGAAAAAGACAGCAGCAGTGTAGTTGATGGTATGTAAGACCATATGTACCACCATTGTTGCTTGTCTTTCTACTGCTTTTGTTGCCGTTAAACCTAAAGCACTCTACAATCCCTCTGGAGGTAACTCGTATATTGCCACATGCAGATATGTCACGTTAATTTCAGAGGACATGCTAAAACAATGCTTGAAACAAATGCAAGCTACGCAAGGCAACCATGAGAAACATGCGTACAGATAATTCAAAAGGAAGTATATTCCCGGCCTTACACAGTCCATAATGAAGGATGGAGAATAACCGCTATATAAGACGGAGACAAAGTTTCTGTGTAAGTGACAACAGCGAGTACCCCCTCTCACTTACACACAATTAGCATGACAACAGTCAGGCAGGAAATTAGATAGCCAGTGTGGAGATAACAAATGCCACTTCTCTGCTAATTTAAACACACAAACTAAATTATTTTTCTTCAAAATGAAGAATAATTCTGAGACGCAATATTAGCAGTTGTAGAAGTATAGTTATCACAGCAGTAAGTCAGTTAAGTTACTTCACTATTCAGTAATAAGTTGAAATGAGCGAGACAGCTTCATAAATGGCTAACACACATTATCATTAGCATTTAGCTAGTGTTTTGATTTACTTACGGCTCTGGCCACTCCATGAGGCATTTTTATGTTGCGAATTGTGGCAGTTAACAAAGTTCATCTCTCAGAGAGTCCACTTTGGTACTAGCCAAGGTTTGCAAAGCAGCCATCGGTGAAGTAATGGACATAGACAAACATCCTGTGGTCGGTTAGTCGTTGGATCCCAGAGATAAATTCCAGCCATTTCCGGCGATTGGACTCTTCTTTAGGAATGCTGGGTAAATTACTGTACCTCTTGTAGTGAAATGTGCATTTTCATGCTAAGGTAAAGCAATACAAAACAATGGTGCTTACACGTTGCTTCAGCTGCTTGCACCTCTGAAAGGGGGTGTAGGTGTGTGTTTTTTCTGCAGGTCCAATGCAGACAGGTCGGGCACTTCCTGGTTTGACAGGCTTACATAAATACATAAAGATGTTTTAAGTTAGACGTTTTCCAGGAGAGGGTGGAGCAGTTGCTCAAACAGCAGGATTCAGGGAGATTAATGAGAATTGCATTAATTAAACCAAAAACCACTCTGTTGTTTTTAAAATAAGGAAATAGCAGTAGCACATGGTTAAAAGTTCTGTAAAGTTGATTTTGCATGATATAGGACCTTTGACTGGTTACACAGAAATCCGTTTATAGAGCTTAAAAAAGAGCTTAATTCACCACATGGAGTAATGATGGCTGGATGATATTTATTAATGTGTAAAGAATTTATATAATAAAAATGTCTCCTGATGGAAGCATACACTATCATTGTAATTTCTGGTGAAGCAGCACAAACCTAATCACTGTCTCTATAACTACTCAGATCTTTCTTCTTTTTTTCTCCAATGGTTATGTGCTATGATTTGTTCCTATTCTCTCAGAGCACCACCTCCACTTCCCCTGAAAATCTTCTGACATTTATTTTGTAATCCAACCCAGGAGCATTCTTGGTCTGGCTCCATATGGCAGGGAGTTGAGGCAGCTGCTGGCTGGCCCTTAATCACCACATACACTCAACAAAAATATAAACGCAACATCTTTGTTTCTGCTCCCATTTTTCATAAGATGGACTTAAAGATCTAAAATTCATTCCAGATACACATATTACCATTTCTCTCAAACTTTGTTCACAAATCAGTCTAAATGTGTGATAGTTAGCACTTCTGCTTTGCTGAGATAATCCATCCCTCCTCACAGGTGTGCCACATCAAGATGCTGATCTGACATCATGATTAGTGCAGAGGTGTACCTTATACTGCCCACAATAAAAGGCCACCCTGGAATGTGCAGTTTTTTGCTTTATTGGGGGTCTGGGGACTCAGAACCGGTCAGTATCTGTGTTACCACCATTTGTCTAATGCAGTACAACACATCATCTTCACATAGAGTTTATCAGATTGTCAATTGTAGCCTGTGGAATGTTGGTCCTACCCTCTTCAATGGCTGTGCGAAGTTGTTGGATATTAGTGGGAACTGGTACACGCTGACGTCTACGCCGGTCAAGCACATACCAAACATGCTCAATGGGTGACATGTCCGGTGAGTATGCTGGCCATGCAAGAACTAGGACATTTTCAGCTTCCAAGAATTGTGTACAGATCCGTGCAACATCGGGCCATGCATTATCTTGCTGAAACATGAGGTGATGTTCATGGATGTATGGCACAACAATGGGCCTCAGGATCTCAAAACGGTATCTCTGTGCATTCAAAATGCCATCAATAAAAAGCACCTGTGTTCTTCGTTCGTAACAGATGCCTGCCCATACCATAACTCCACCACCTCCATGGGCCACTCAATCCACAACATTGACATCAGCAAAGTGCTCACCCACACAAACGCCACACACGCTGTCTGCCATCTGCCCTGAACAATGTAAACCGAGATTCATCCGTGAAGACAACACCTCTCCAACGTGCCAGACGCCATCGAATGTGAGCATTTGCCCACTCAAGTCTGTTACGGCGACGAGCTGGAGTCAGGTCAAGACCCCGATGAGGACGACAAGCATGCAGTTGAGCTTCCCTGAGACGGTTTCTGACAGTTTGTGCAGAAATTGTTTGGTTATGCAAACCAATTGTTTCAGCAGCTGTCTGAGTGGCTGGTCTCAGACGATCTTGGAGGTGAACCTGCTGGATGTGGAGGTCCTGGGCTGGTGTGGTTACACATGGTCTGCGGTTGTGAGGCCGGTTGGATGTACTGCCATATTCTCTGAAACGCCTTTGGAGATGGCTTATGGTGGAGAAATGAACATTCAATGCACGAGCAACAGATCTGGTTGACATTCCTGCTGTCAGCATGCCAATTGCATGCTCCCTAAATGCTTGTGGCATCTGTGGCATTTTGCCATTCCAGGGTGGCCTTTTATTGTGGGCAGTATAATGTACACCTGTGCACTAATCATGATGTCAGATCAGCATCTTGATGTGGCACACCTGTGAGGTGGGATGGATTATCTCAGCAAAGCAGAAGTGCTTACTATCACACATTTAGACTGATTTGTGAACAATGTTTGAGAGAAATGGTAATATTGTGTATCTGGAGTGAATTTTAGATCTTTAAGTCCATCTCATGAAAAATGGCAGCAGAAACAAAGGTGTTGCGTTTATATTTTTGTTGAGTGTAGAACCTGGCCAGATTACACACTGACACACTTCAGAGAATTAGAATTAAAATGAAGCACGCAACTGCAATAAAAAAATAAAATAAAAAAAAGCATTACCACCTGCACTCCTGTAAACCCTGGCCAGATTACACAATGTATCACATACACATGCAGACCAGAATTTACATGGAGGTTGACATAAGGCTGAGCGAGAACACAGGATTTATGGATAAAAGTTGCTGAAAATATGGCAATGTAGAAAGTGTACACATTTCAATATCAACAACAGAATAAACGGATTTCAAGCATGTTCAAATGCTGTCTCTATGATTTTCTGTACTTCTGTCACTTTCACTCTTCATCAAAGGTTCCATTTTTGCATTTTGTCAAAGACTCTACCACTTCAGAAGAAGAGTTTTCCGTGCTTACCCAAACTGTCATTTTCAACCACTCCACATTTTGTTCAAAGAAAATGATGAAGTGCTCCTTGTTTCTTGGATCGAAGTTACTTTCTATGACCCCTCACAGCCTTTGAGGTGGAAGGCACATTGAAAACTTGCAGCTGTTTGGTTGTCATTTTACTCACAAATGCATTTTCACATATGCCATCTGAAGAGGAAAGATAAAATGCTAACCTTATTAAAGATTCTCATCAATCCTGAAAGACTTTTTGGGGAGCTTTAATGCCTCGATAAAACAGATAATTTTGTCTGTTTTTGATGTTAAGAACATCAGATGCTGACACTCTCATGTAATGAATGAAAAGATACAAAGGGTATACACATCTGCAAACCAGAACATTGATCTTACAAGTTTTCTCCAAGATATAACAACTAGCTTTGTCTTTTTCCAATTAACTACCGTTCATCACAATATTTAGTTTGAAGTCATTGCTGAAATTTGTGTGTGTGTTTGGCTGGCAAGCTTGTAAAACCGTCAGTACACTTCTTCAGATACGCTCCATAGATATTTTTTTTTATGACAGTGACGTTATGATGCAAGCCTTGAGTGGACAACAGATAGCAAATATTTGTAAAGTTACGGACTGTGTCTTTAAATCTCTCTCAGGCCAGAAGGGAGATGTATACCACCCCTTGAATCAGTTCTGAGTTGCTTCTAGGTGGGATGGGTCCTGAATAAAACACATACCACTTCATCTGTCTCACTCAGATTTGGGTGTTTTCCAGTTTTTCTACGCTAAGTTTGCTCTTGGTGTTGGAGCAATTCCTCCCATCTTTAACACCCTGTCCCCTTGTGAAAAAAGCTTGGTTCTCACTGCAGAATTTCCATCCTTGATGTGGTGCAGGGTTATGAGTACTGTAAAGAAAAACTTTGATGCACCCAATCGTACATACAACCTTGCTCATGTTTCCCCAACGGTGGTATAAAAATGGAATCCCCCACTGTATTTTAAATCAATCCCTTTGCGAATGCCCTGTTCCACTCCTGACACATTGACTGCTCTGTGTAACAAATGGGGCCAAAGCTGAAAGTCCAACCATCTAATTTATTATTAATTACTTGATTTCTGCCTTGTTGTGGTCAGATACATTGATACAGTGAGGGCTGACAGTGAAAGCTCCATTGTGCCCGTGATCAATACATCTCAGCTAGAGGCTAAATTGGCACAAGCCGAAGCTCAGGATATATGGCACCATCAAAAGGGAAGCTCATTAATCAGATCCAGTAATCTACTCTATTATCTATGGGTTGGTTGCTGACTGGCCTGAGACAGATCCTTATCTGTATTTTGTAATGCCCATGAGAATAGGACACTAACCAATGTGAATCACTCTTATGCCAGTGACCTAAATATGTGCCTCAAGTGACAGAAAGCTTCCAAGTATAAGCTTAACAAAAAGACTCAATGGCACTTAAAGAATATGTAAAAAGCTTTTTATTTTCTCAGCAGGTATATTTTTTTGGCTGTAAAAAAATATCTGTAATTATGGACTTTATTGTCTATACTGTCTGTTATGGGAAACATTAACTATACCCCATGATTTAGCTTTAATTTTCAAAGTACAGTGGCAGAAAAATATTAACAGATAATCAACGAGGGCTTTTGGATAATTTAAAACTCTATCAGTGCAACACTTAGTTAGATGTTGTCTAAATTTCTTCCTGGAGATGTTAGAGACTAATTTCAAGTCAAACCAGTCTACATTTTTTTTCTCGTTTTCATTCATTTCAAAACTCCACTTGCCATCTTCAGGTTATAATTTCTTTGCTGCAAGGTTTTCTATGTATGTAGGGCTATAATAAGGTGACAGGACAGATTACCATAGCAGACATTTGTACAGTTAATAATTAAAAATCTATCAGTCAAACACTTTTTAGATCACAATACATTACTAATCTTAGTTCAAATAATTTTATATTGGTCACATTCCAGCTTCCATTGGAAAAGCACACAGGCAAATGAAACTACAAACATCATAGACATCAATAAAAATGTATCTTTGGAGATTTTGTATAAATCCTCCGTTTTTTGCTACAACTGTAGGCTATAAGAGAAGCCATCTGCAATTCTTTGTTAACTAGGTTCTCAGGTCTTAAATGTTTAGGGGTGAAGTCCTGTTGATGGATAATTGATCAAAGCATTCACATCATTGAAGGGTCTCATTTAAAATGATTGGGGAACCTCTGGAACCTGGGTCAATCGTTCAATACCCTTTTATTTGGCATGGTTTTGACAAATTAATAATCAGGGTTTAATAAACAATCAGAGTTTTCATTATTAAAACCTCAAAGGAAAACATCAGGTAACCAATGGCATTTCTGTGATAAAGCTAACAGCAAAACATTTATACAAGCCATGATGAGGGACAGCAAACACAGCATGAGTGGTAAAAAGCAGGCTAAGATAGAATGATAAGCGTCAGTCTGTGAAAAAAGGTAGGCAAGGCAATTGTTTTTGCATAGCACACTTTCAACACAAGGCAATTCAAGGTGCTTTACATAATTAGAAAAATGTCAAAAATTAAAACATAGAATCACTAAAAGAAATCTTAAATGAACATTCATAAACAGCAATTTATGTAATTAAAATAAAATAAAAAGTTTAGTGATTAGAGCATAAAAGAAAATTTATGTAAAATTATGAAAATTAAAACAGAAGATGTATCAGTAATTAAAAAGAATGAACGCCAAAATTGTACCAGTTACTCATAAGCAAGTCAAGTCTAAATAGATAAGTTTTAACTTGATTTGAAATGGTTGAGTGTCTCTGCAGTTTTGCATTCTTCCGGTAGTTTGTTCCAGATATGGGGAGCATAGAAACTGAAAGATGCTTCTCCATGTTTGGTCTGATTCTAGGGATGGTGAGTAAACTAGAGCTGGATGATCTAAGTGATCTGGATGGTTTGTACCACAATAGCAGGTCTCTAATGTACTCTGGTGCTAAACCATTCAATGATTTATAGACTAACAGAACCACTTTGAAGTGTATTCTCTGAGCTACAGGGAGTCAGTGTAAGGACTTTAGAACTGGGGTGATGTGTTGTACTTTCCTAGTTCCAGTGAAAACACGAGCAGCAGAACTATGGATCAGCTGCAACTGTCTGACTGATTTTTTTAGGTAGACCTGTGAAGATACTTTTACAGTAATCAAGGCAGCTCAAGATAAATGTATGGATGAGTTTTTCTAGGTCTCCTTGTGTCATCTGTCCTTTAATCCTAGAAATGTTCCTGAGGTGATAGAAAGCTGATCTTGTTGTTGCCTTTATTCCACACTCTTCCTTTTACTTGAGATAGATTGTGAAATAAGGTTTAAGCAGTATTTGCAGAATGTTCTTTGCCAATTAATATGGAAATCATTGCTTTGCTCATCTTTCATAAGCAAAAACACACATGGGAAATAAGGAAAGAGTTATGAACAATGAAGAAGGAATGGTAAATTTGAATAAATTCCTTTTCTACTGTATTCCCGGTGAGTTTTTCGTATCACCCCAAAGTGTGGTTTTGGGGAGAAAGGGATCAATGTTGGTTAACACAAAAGTGACTTGCCACTTATAGAACCTATGCCACCTATGGTGAGGGCAAATTATTTTGCACACAATATCTCAAAGAATTCCCAGCTCCCCAAATTTCTCATCACTTCAATGCTCAAGCCTCCCCTTTCGCTCTTCCCTGAGTCATTTGCTGCTGCCTGCGAACAATGTTGTTTTTCTTCAGAGATCGATTTGATAAGTTCACAAATCCAACCTTTTGTTTTCATGAATATCTACCTAAATGGCTCTGCTGTTAAGAAAATATTTTTAAAGTACCAAACCTACCAACATTTCTTTAGAGATTCTACCTGCTGCTGTTGTTTTAGAGGTTTTAATTAGATGTTAAAAACTACCAATAACCAAATTGATAAATACAGTAGTAGTCTTTCTTTTCTCTTGGAATTTCTCCTTCAGTTTTAAACATGCAGTTATTTAACTTCTAATCATGATAAAAAATACATTTAAACAATTGCAAGCCATCATTTAATTCCTAGTTCTTAGAATATTCTCTATGTAACACTTCAGTCCTTAATAGAGTGGACCCCTGGTATTTGCGGGGATTAGTAACCACAACTGCCCTTGAATTGCTATAATCTGCGAGTATTTGAGACCTCCATCTTAAAAAAATATATTTTGCTTAATTTATTGTTCAAACACCAAATACACTTTAAATCCATTAATAATGACAAATGAAAAACTTTTAGCAGTAGTGCAGAAGCTAAGATTGACAGTCTTCCTTATTTTCACTCTTTGGTGTACTGTGATTCAGCAACAAAGAAAACTAATGGAGCTCCCTGATTGGCTGCTTTTCAAACGCCATCCAATAACGTGTCGAGTAACTCCCTAACTCTGTTTTCTTTTTATTCTTTTGATAAGCTAAAAACGCAGAGGTCCACTGTATTACAGAGAAACTCTAGTCAGTTTTGAGACCCAGTCGCAGCCTTGAATCTACCACATCAAAACTTTATACCGAGAGATAGATGTACTATTTTATTTAAGCTTGAGCTCAGCGCTGCTTTCATAACGAGACTATCCTTGTCACCTCCAGGATCTGATTGTTGACCCTTAGTAGTTATTTTTCTATATATCTGGTAGATCTTCTTTGGTTGAATTTGTAAAGTGTTTTTTTTTTTATATATATTGTCATTACAAGTCACAGAGTTACTCAAGGATTAATCTTCGGGCCAGTTTATTTTTACATGTACCACTCTTGATTTGGACTTTAAAGCTAGATAAGATATACTTAAAGTTCACCAGTTTGGAAATGTTCCAACCTAAATTTAGCCATTAATAGGATGAGCTGGTGGTTAAAAATTTATACAAATCTCCTGCAGAGAATTTCAACATATTTTCATTTGCACTACATTTTCTAAACATGGTATTTATTCTGTCTATGTCTGACCGTGCAGCCTTTATTGCTGTCAGATTCATATGCCCTGTGAGGGTTCACATCACAAGCATGCACCTGTCATTTCTAAGCCTCACTGCTGCATTTCCCAGCTGTTCCTTCAAACCCAATGACAGCTGGAGCACACAAATGTAGCCAAACTAATACGCCCCGAAGGATAAAAGTAGGCTTGAAACTTGGATTGAAGAATGCCCCATTGGACCAACCCTGTTGTCACAGCAAACCCAGTTATCTTTGGGATCCTCTGACAAGCTATTTTTTTTTACTTTTCGTGACTTTACAAGAGTCTGGATGATGGAATTTCAATGTTCTGCATATGGCTAGAGATCCATAGAATCTGTCCATCTGTTGAGTCATAAACACTAGAGTGCTGCTTATTCTTCTTACCTCGCTGTACAGGGACTGTGTTTCCCTTTGCTAGACAGACCCAAGTATTTGTGGAAAGAAAAACCAAAGCACAAACTGCTGTTTTGACTCCATTGTTATTGTAGTTTAGTGCATCACATTTGTCTTCACACTGATATGAAGCCAGGGTACGCTTTTAATTTTAATCCCAGCCACCCATTGAAATTGCTGGTGGTGTGAAACCCTCTTCAGAATACACTGGACCATAAACTAACCAGACTTACCACACCCTACCACTCAGTGGAAACAAGGCATATAGTCTGTGTTGCAGTGTTTTCCCTGTTGCCTACGTTGTTCCTCGACCTAGCCTCCATGTCTGAGACCTACTTTTCCCTTTTGAACAGAGTCAATAAGAGCCCGCTTTCTTGTTGGAACACTTTAACCACCTTTACCACCTTCCGCTTTGCTCAGAGAAGCCTCAAAGCACCAAGGAGAAGGCTCTGATCTGTTCAGTTATTCAGCACACAGTCCTGCTGGGGAGCAACTTCTCACGAACCAAATAAGACAAGGCAATTTACTGTTTCACCGAATCTCTTTATTTATCATTGATCAAACTGATTGATCCACTGCTGTTCTTTCAGATCCTCCACAATAACCCATCTGCTAACCTAGATGAAGGAAAAATGTTCTTATTACAATCCATTTGCTAAAGCTGCTATCTCTGTCCATAGTTGTTTTTGTTCAATTTTTCAAGTAAGTTATTTTTTCTCACTCCTGGTTTAAGTCTCTTATTAATGAGCTCTACATGTTTAAATGTTTCTCCCAATGTGACCTGTGATTGGTTCGTTCTGTCTTTGCTGCTTCTTAATAGTTTACTCTGCATTTAGGCCCTTCAGCCTTTAATCTCTGACTGCTGGCACATGGCTCTCATAGTAATCATAGTGATTTTGATACGAACATGTAATTTTATTTTAATGAGCTTAAAACTCTCCCAAAGTCAGTTTGATTTTAAGATTTTTTTTACTCCAGTCAAAGCATTTGACCTCTTTGATGTTTTATTATTTGACAAAAATAAGTAAAATATTCTTGTATCAGCTAAAAAGGCTTAGAACATCGTGTATGTCTGTTAAACTACAAGGGCAAAGTATTGGTTAGAGGACTGTTTGGGGAAAGCACTGAAGTGTGTCTGTGTGATCTTTTCCTTCATGTTTTTATTCCACCAGTATGTTCCGACATTCTGTGACATTTAGACTTTAAAACTTAGGGGGATCTTGTTGGCCTCATTTTGGGATTAAAAACTTCCTTGAGACTTGTATTTGCATATTTTAATAGTGTGAAAGAACTAATGTGTTTAAGACCAGAATTATTTTTCAGTGCCTTAAAACATATATAAAACATTTATATAAAACTATATTTTGGCAGGATTATACATATTTTATTGCCTTGAGATGTAAGTAATCTGGGAAGACAGATTTCTCCATGATGAATTTACTTTGTACTGAGCTCCCTTGGTGTATTTTTTTGGTAAGATTATTATTTTTAATTGTTTGGCTCACACTGTATTGTCCTTATGGCATACATAGAGTAAATAAAAACATGTCAGCACTGACATCACCGTAACCAGTTGTTGAAAGGGATATATTCTTTAGGGAAAATGCTGAGCCAGACATTCAATCATTTTGTATCCATTTAATCCTTGCAGGACATCTGGTGCCTAGCTCTGGTTTTCATTGAGCAAGATGGAGGGTCCACATCAAGAGTCAAAGGGCAATACAAAACCACACACTACACATATTGATGCACAAACTCAGACCTAAGGACATTTTAGAATTAACCTAAAATGCACATTGTTGGACTGTGGATGGGCGATGCGCTGCACTCTATTGCATTGTTGCCCTGCGCTGCACACAGGGTGTTGCTTTGCTGCTGTTTACTAGATGTCAAAGTAGAAGTGTAGTTTTATTTTGTTTTTTAAGTGTAGGTGTACAGAACAACAGAGCTGCCATATTTGGTATGTTTCTGTGCGTGAACAAAAGTGGTAAAGATTGAGAAGATACACAAGGAAACAAAAACTACTATGCTGTGCAGAATGAGCGTTCATCTTTAAACGGACTGAGGAGGATGAAGATTAACCTAAAGACTTGAGTGTACACTTTTTAATCGTCTTTTTGAGACTGAAACTGCTGCTTTTTACTTTTATTATTATATCGGTCTTTTTCAGACATGTGACCTACCTAGAAACCACTAACTGCTGGTGCCATCTTGAGTGTACGGGTCTGATGTTGCTAAGGGAAGCCACAGTGGATATACCCTACTAAGACCCGGCCATTTATTTTTGTGCATGGCAGTGAACATTTATTTTTTGATAATATCTGTCATACTACATTTGCCACTAGGCAAGGACTCTATGATTACTAGTGAAGACAAGTGGCGCTCTCAGATGATGTGACATGTTTGGGGGTGTGGCCTCTGTTAACCCCTTTTTTTCTTGGTAAAAATTGGCTGGCGTCTAAGCAAACACATTTTGTAAAAGAAAGAAAGGTTAGAACATTTTTATATCAAGAATGCTCTTTTGAATTTTTGATTAATCTTTAAAAATGAACACCTAATAAGTAATTTGACATATTTTTATTGTATGATCATTTCATTTTACAAGGTAATAAAGCAGTTAATCAGTGTTCATTTTTGTGCCCATTGGGACTTTGTACTTGTGTTTTTTTAAGTGGAGAGTCTCCCAGTGGCATTGCCCTATCAGGGCCAGAAATAACATGTAGGGATATGGATTATTTCTACGCTTTGAGTGGGAAATTAATGGTAACCCAGGGAGATTTGTTACTATCAATATACAGTACCTATAAAAAACTATTAACCCCCTTTAGAGATTCCAATATATTTCAAGAGAGGTCCAGCCAATTGGTCCAAGTGGTGTCAAAATGACTGGAATGGAGATCAGCTGAGTGCAATGATTGTGTCTCAAGTGATTGCAGTTACACCTGTGTGTGGAAGATCACAGGTTACCTTTGGACGTTAATCATCAGACAAGAGGCTCTGTTTAGTGGACATCACCCATTACCAGAAGCACACCATCTCAACTGTGAAGCATGGTGTTTGCAGCATCATGTAGTTGGGAGGCTTCTTGGTAACAGGCCTTGACAGGCTTGTAAAATGTAGAAGATAAAGTGAATGCACGCAGCTTTAAAGAACACTTCATTTTCCAGTAAGACATTGATGAAGCATTCAGCTAAGCTACACAGAAATGGTTTGAAGGAAAAAAGGCAAATGTTCTGGAATGATCCCGTCACACCATATACCTCAATCCGATAGATAATTTGTGAAAGACCTTAATAGGCACTGTTCAGACCAATCACCACACAACTTCACAGAGCTGGAATAGTTTTGCAAGGGAGAATGGAAGAAAATTGCAGCATCCAGACAGACTTGATGCTGTGATTGCTGCCAAAGATGCATTTACTGAATACTGAACCAAGGGTGGTGAATATTTAAAAGAATCGCCTGTTTTATGTTGGATATTTTAATTGTCATTAGCTTGTAGAAACCCGTTTTCACTTGATATTAAAGTTTTTTTTTTATTGTCTTGTAGAAAAATGTATTTTGTTGATAATTGATCATATCTTTTTAAAAGCAACAACAAAGATAAACCACCCAAGGGTGAGAACTATTTCAATACACAATGTATCATTTAAAAATGTGTTCTATATGTTGATATTTTTCAAAGATTTCTGATGAGCATTGTATCTTTATAATTAGTCATTTAATCTTGGTCTTTATGTTATAAACAAAGACTTGTTGTGCACTAAAGTGCACGTGTTGTCAAAACAAAACAAGGTAAAGATAAAAAAATCTTAGCAATGTTTGTTTTTTAACTGCTCCACCAGCTAATTTATGTGCAAAAAAAAATATTGTGTAAAAAATTCAGAAAACATTTATTTTCTTGGGTCTCAGGAGGTAAATTAATAATAATTATAATTTATTTATTTATTATTCAATAATAAATTATAATAAAATTGATCTATTTTGCCTATCAGAAACCTGGTTGCAGCACGAGGATTTTGTTGTTATAAATGAGTCAACTCCTTCCCATTATCAAAATGTTCACATTCCTAGAGGTAGGCGTGGGTAGTGGGCGAGGAGGAGGAGCTGCAACCATGTTTCATTCCGATTCGCCCTATACCAATTATTAACTACAGTTCTTTTGAACATCTAATCCTTAGTTTTTCTAATCCAAGATGCAAAACATTACAACCACTTTTGTTTGTGGTTTTGTATCGTCCACCAGGCCCTTACTCTTAATTCTTGGACCAGATCTCAGATTTTTTTATCTGATTTAGTTTTAAACACTGATCAGGTAATTATAATAGGCGATGTCAATATTCACATGGACATTGAAAGTGACACACACATTCTGCTCAACACACTTTAGACACTGTCCTGACATATGACATTGAGTGTGATAAACTAATAGTCCTCCCACATAACCCAAACCTATCTGACCATTGGTTGATAACCTTTGAATTTACTTTTCCCAATGTTCTAACATCTGAAAGAAAAAATCATTACAGTAGAACTTTATCAGATAGTGCTGTAACAAGTTTGAAAGAATCTGTTCAATTCTTGTTTTCCTATGCGTCTAAGAATATCACAGTGGACAGTAGTAATTTCAACTCTAACCCTTCAGAAATTGATAGTCTGGTTCAAAGTATTACTTCCTCACTGCGTTTGGCACTAAACGGTGTAGCCCCTTTAAAAAAGAAGGCAATCAGCCATAGGAGGATGGCTCCCTGGTTTACTGCAGAGTTGCATACCTTAAAGCAGAATACTAGGAAACTGGAGAGAAAATGGCCCTCTACACACTTAAATACTTCTTATCTAACCTGAGAAATTACGTTTTTAAAATATGTTTTAAAACGCCCTTCGACAAGTTATATATATATATATATAACTATATATATAAATATATATATAAATAAATATATATATATATATATAAATACATACATATATATATGCTTCCAATTGGTACAATAATTAGACAACATAGCATGAATTTCCACAGTTCTGCTGATGATACACAATTATATTAATCCATAAAACCTGATGAAATCAATCAGTTAGGTAGATTACAAGCATGTCTTGAAGACATAAAAACAGGGATGACTCTGAATTTTTTGCTTTTAAATTCAGACAAGACAAAAGTTGGAGTTTTTGGACCAGAATCTTTAAAAAGAAAACTGCTAAGTCATTCACTTCATCTGAATGGCATTAATTTGGCCTCTGGTAGTAATGTAAAGAACCTCTGTGTAATTTTTGACCAAGACATGACATTTAAATCCCATATTAAACAGGCTTCTAAGATTTATTCTTCACCTCCAGAATATTGCTAAATTTAGAAACATCCTGTCCAGGAGTAATGCATAGAACTAGTCCATGCATTTGTTACTTCAAGGCTGGACTACTATAATTCCTTATTATCAGGAAGTCCAAAAATGTAATTAAAAGCCTTCAGTTGATCCAAAATGCTGCAGCAAGAGTTCTAATGAATATTAAAAAGAGAGATCACATTTCTCCTGTTTTGGCTTCTCTCTATTGGCTCCCTGTTAAAACAAAATAGAGTCTAAGATCCTCCTCCTTATAAAGGCCTTAATAATCAAGCTCCATCATACATCAGATATATCTGATTGTTCCATATGTTCCTAACAGAGCACTTCATTCTCAGAATGCAGGTCTACCGGTAGTTCCTAGGATTTCTAAAAGTAAAATGGGAGGCACATCTTTTAGTTATCCGGCTCCTCTCCTGTGGAAACAGCTCCTACTTTTAGTCCGTGAGGCAGATACTCTGTCTGTTTTCAAGACTAGGCTTAAAACCTTCCTTTTTGAAAAGCTTATAGTTAGAATGGATTAGGTTATCCTGAGCTATTTTTTTAGTTATGCTGCTATAGGTTTAGACTGTTGGAGGCCAGACTGACCACTTTTCTTCACTCTTCAACTTTTCTCTTCCACTACTCTCCAGATATATTTTTCTGATGTTATTGCGATTGTTAACCCAGTTTTATCTGTGTTTTTCTCCCCATAGAAGCTCCACATGGTCTGGTACCCTGCTCAGCTATAACGCCCCCTGCTGGATGGGGAACATAGGTCCAGATGATGCTCTAAGTGACTGAGCATCTTCCATGCCGTTTTCTTCTCTGTCTTCTCAGACCCCCAGACGGTCAAGGCTGATGACCGCTTGTACTGAGCCAGGTTCTGCCCGAGGTTTCTTCTTGTTAAAGGGGAGTTTTTCATCTCCACTGTAGCTACATGCTTGCTCAGTATGAGGGATTGCCGAGGAATAGCTGTGGTTGTCTGCATGATCCGGGCACAACCTCACGTCGATGACCCAACGTGATCTGCTGGGATTCCATCACATAGAAAACTTAATTGATTTGAATGTTTGCATAATTGAATTGAATTGACTTTTGTTGTAAAGTGCTTTGAGATGACATTTGCTGTGAATTGGATCTATATAAATGAAAGTGAATTGACTTGAACAAAAAAAAAAATGCCAAAAAAAACCAAAGCTCTTGGCCATAGTGGAGAGTAGGAATGCAGATGGACTGGTAAATCGAGGGTTTCGCCTTTTTGGTCAGCTCTCTTCACTACAACAGACAGGTACTGCGCCTGCATCACCTCAAATGCAGCACCAATCCTCCTATCAATCTCTCACTCCATTTTCCCCTTGATTTGTAAACAAAACCCTGAGATACTCAAATTCTTCGACTCGGTTCAGGACCTTTGGAGCCCAGCCGCTTCACAGTCAGCTGCAAACTGCGGCAACAAAAGCTGGAGATCTTTTTTTACCGACCCCAAAAGGACCACAACATCTTCAAGAAGCTGAGACTTCTTCCTTAGGCCTAATATATGGATCCATTTAACATCTTGACTCTGCCTAGAAATTATGTCTGTAAAAGCTACAGTATGAACAGAATCAGTGATAAAAGGCAATCATACAGGGACCTAAAAGCCCTTATCAAGGGTTCACAGAGATGTCAAAAAGTCATCCAAGGATGCCATTAGTTTTACCAGAGGGAAAGAAGCGGCAGACTGGCAATCGGGAGCCAGAACATTTCCCGGTACCCCGACAACTCAGCGAATGCTTGATTTCTAAATACACAGTCCGTCCAGTGTCCCATTAGGGAATCTGCCCCGCTGAACATTGGCGTAACAGAGGCAGGGTATCCGTGGGACATGTCCCCCGTGCTGTGTGCTGTGTTTTAGTGTCCTCTGTCCCTTGCACTTTTTTCAGCTTTTTAATTCACTATGGTAGAGTAGTTTTCCGATCCATCTTTAAATGCACTTCAAGCATCACAACCTAATGTGTGCAGCAGTGAATCACAGATAGGTGCTATTGCTAAGCAGAGGAGTATGTTCATCCAACCGATCCATTTCGAAAAAAGGCAAAAAAAAACTTGGACTTTTTTTTCCAAACAAGCTGTAAGTTGAGTTATGCATGCAGATAATATTGACTAAATATTGATTAGTTAATACATATCAGCATGTAATGTTAACCCCTTAAACCCTAGGCTTATTTTGAAGCTTCCGAAAAATGCTTACCCATGAAAAATGTGTATATTTCAGCAACCAAAAAGAGTATTTGAACAATTTTGGTGTCACTGTAAAGGTAACATTGAGGAGAATTGATAGATGTGTCATTATGCATGTTATCCATTACTGGTTAGGATAAATAGAAGATGGAACACAGCAGAAATGTATTTCTTTTTTGGTCTGCCTAAAAAAAAACATAGTTCTATATTGAAAACCTCTATGGATATTGCTTGAATAGCAGTGATTACTCAATAACATATAAATACAACATGTGGACATTATCTCTGCAAAAGTTGAAACTGATTATGTGAAACAGGACAAAACTAGAGAGGTTTTAGTACAGGCATATTAGGCGAGGTGTCCAGTTTGGCACAGTTTGTCCCAAACAGTGCCATTTCTATTTCTGTTGTGTAAAAGTTGTATTTTCCATTTTAATATCACATAGTGTTCAGTAGACCGAAAATAAACACTTGTGGGTATCTTTCTGGTGACATTTATCAGATATAAACAGTGAAATCAACATAACAAAGTTATGTCCATGCGTCTTGCGCCATCTTGTGTCATAAGACGGTCTTGCCGACTGACAGTCTTATTTTACTTATTTTGGGAGATGTATCTTTGGAATCGGTAGTATCTTTTCTTTCATTTGAGTGGTTGTTTGTACGTTTAGCTCAGATAGAGGCCTCGGTAGAGGCCGGAATGTGGCGGCTGGGTTGATGAAACTATGATTATACCAGTATGTTTACAAATATTTATTTACGTGGCATCTGAGTTGTGTTTGTGGTTGGTAAAAATAGGTTAGATAGCCTTGTAGCGCATGGTCTTCTGTTTAATTTGATGTGCATTATTACAATTTTTTCTGTCAGATGATGTGTTGTCTCAAGCCTGTCAAAAAAATAATTCCCAGAGTTCCCCAATTGGGGGACCCTCGGGTTTAAGAGCAACTTAACAATACTGATGTTACCTATTACATCCTTTGTCAGTTCATGCTAAGAACAAACCCAATCCTCTTTCATTTGTGTGCACAACTTTACAACTTCCCTCATATTTTAAAGACATATTTGTCATAAAAGACAGAGCGGGGCGAGAGAGGGTTTGTCCAGGTGAAAACAGAATACAAGTGACTCAGAAAAAAATGTCAATGGCACAATAGGAATTTTGAGGCAATCTTTTACACTATTTTCACTGCTACTCATCCTAATGCTATTTTCAAATTTTTCTTTCCACATTGTTTTTCCCTTTATTGCCACATTGGAAAAAGAGACAGTGAGGAGAAAAATGACCAGAGGCCATTAGTAGGAAAGATGACCGAGGGTCTTCAATGGTAAGGAGAGATTAGAACTTTTAGAGAGAAAGTGATCCATTTGTGGGAAATACCAGGCAGGATTTCATGACAGGGTTATAGCTGATATTTTAGAACTACTCCCATTCCAAAATATATTTTCTACTGTATTTTAATAGGAAACCCAGGATTGTGGTCAATCAGCTTAGTAAATCTACAGGCTGCACATTTACCATTGTAGTGGTAGATGAGGTAGAATTTAAGTTTATGCGATTTGAGTACAGGTTATTGTAGATCATAAATATTTATTTTGTAGCGGAAAGAAAGAGAAAAGGGTGTCTGGGCAAATGGGCAGTCTTTTTTTATTATGTTACACTCTCACATCAAATATACCCAACCTAACTCAACTGGATGGTGGTGGCCTGAGATGGAATCAACTTCTCAACCTGAATTATTGTCCCATCCCCCGCGAAGGACAGTCTGACTGATCACAATTAGGCCTACATTTTGCTGAAGGTCGAACCACAATTTGCTAGGACACATGCAACTAAATACTATTGGCTGTATTTAACGTAGCCTGTGTATATTATTTTGACCCTCAGTAGAAAATAAACTATTAATACCTAATTCTTATAACTGTATCCAGTTAAAAATTATTTGCAGTATGATATTTAATCACACTTCCTGGAAAGAAAATTATTCTTGTGATTAAAAATCTGAATATTATGACATACAACCTTTTGACGAGGGTAGAAAAATTATAATCAGAACTTTATAAATTCAATGACAAGATGCGAACATGAATGTTACTGCTGTGCCACCTTTTTGTCTTTGGAGGTCATCTGATTCTAAACAATTTGAAAATGCCTTCATCTTTCAATCCCAGGTAAATTCAGAGCTCTCGAGCAGATAAATTGGCAGCACCATCTGCCAAACTCATTAAGGCTGCACTGTTTATTTAGAGGCTGATGAAAGTATTACGGCAGCAGAGGGGAGATGATAAATTAGGAAATGGGTGGAAAACTGGATGGCTGTGCTTTGTTTATATAGTAGAGAAAAGAGGGTTTGTGAGGATATTTAGAGTGCAACAAAATACAGACAAACAGGTTTGGCTCGCTGGGTGTGATTGTCTGAGCTCAGAAGAAATTATGAACCATTGGAAAAAGACAAACTGAGAAGACAGAGTTGGACAAACAGGCAGAGAGATAAAAATCCACAGAGAAAGATCAAAGTATTAAAGTGATGGGAATGGAAATAGAGGGTGTTTGTAATTCGAAAAATTGGAAAAGGGTTGGTGGAAAGGGAATTAGCATTTAGAGCAAAACAGCAGTGGGAAGAACTACCAAAAAAAACCATGTTGGGTCATATAATTCTGTCAGATATGGAGGAATGAACTCATTTACATGAAACTAAAAGATTCAAAACATTTTATAGGCAACATCTAGACAAAACTGACTTGGGAAGCAGCTTGACAAATGCATTGATGCTCTCATCCTTGGTTTATATCTGAATGCTTGTGTACATCATTTTGTGTGCCTTGTGCTCTGCCTGTTGCACTGCTGGAAATCTCCAGCCTATTGGTCACAAAATAACATTTTAATCCCAAAGATTTCAGAGATTTCCTTCCGGGTGAAGAAAAAATAGAAAGAAAGATTCAATTGGCTAGAGTCATCCTTAGTTACATGTCGTCATGGGGCACCAAAGTCGATCATTTGCCTCCATTTTATCTGAGATGTTCACAAACCCGAGTGTCTTGCGTCCATGAAGCTCAGGGGCGAAATCATCATCTCAGAAGTGGGGGGGACACATTTTTCACAGGTATATTGAGTGATTTACCTTTCTTGTCAACAACAAGAACATTAGTATTCCCTTTCTCTTATTAACTAGCTTAACTGTAGCATGTAGCCTACTGAAAAGCCATCATTTAGAACATTATCTGCAGGCAACAATTACTCAACTTGCATGGTTTGTTTGGAAAAAACTCTGCAAAGTTCTTTGCCTTTTGCTGGCTCTGGCTGATTTGCTGAACATGGTTCTGACACACTGCGCAGAACTGGTCACTTAGCAGCACATCTCCCGTTGATGATCCACCAAATGCCTGGTTTAGCGTGAGTACGCTCATGGTGCATTTGAGACCGCTCGGAAAAACACGTTACTGCATGTTGATAAAGGATAAATTGGTTGTAACGGTTGTAAAAAGTGTGGGGGACAGAGGGCACAGATAAAAAATGGTTGTGGGACATGTCCTATGCGTACCCCACGTCCGTTACGCCCTTGATGAAGCTTCTTCCTTTTCTCCTCCCCAGCTCTTACAGATGACGCTAAAATCCGTTCTGAGGAGAAAAGATGTTCACTCAGTCATCCACGCGTTTGTGACATCGCGTCTTGATTACGCTAACTCTTTATTATATGGTGCTCCTTCATCCGCAATAGTTTGTCTCCAGTTAGTGCAAAATGCTGCAGCACAATTTTTAACTGGCACTGCTTTGAAGCAACATATTACCCCTGTACTGGCCAACTTGCACTGGCTGCCAATCCACCATTGGATTAAATTTAAGATCTTCTTATTTGCTTTTAAATCTCTGCATGCGATAGGGCCACCCTACTTGATGCAGCTTCTCTGTCCGTTTGTCCCAAGGCGTTCCCTGAGGTCCTCTGAGCAGCACCTCACACCTGCTGCAGGTTCGTCCTGCCCGCTATAAGGCGCGTGGTGAGCGTGCGTTCTCGGTTTGCGCCCCCAGACTATGGAACCAGCTCCCCCTGACGGTCAGACTCGCCCCATTACTTAGTATTTTTAAAGTCCGTTTAAAAACTTACTTTTACTCTCAGGCTTTTAGCTCTGCTGGAGCACTCTAATCCCTAGTTGATTTTACTTTACTGCTTTTGATGCTTATTTTATTGTATGTTTAGTTTTATCCCTTAGTTGTTTTTATTTGTGTACAGCACTTTGGTCTGCATTATTGTAGTTTTTAAATGTGCTTTATAAATAAATGATGATGATGATGATGCTGATGATGACACATCCTGCATCCATTGCATACAGTTTAAACTTCTTGTAAATAGTCTGTAGATGTTTATATGCACAAATATGGTGCATTTTTGAAATAGGCCTACTCTGTTGCACATGTATTTTGATGTCAGTTTATTATTTTTAGTTACCGTTAAGTTTATCCAATGTTAACTTGCACAACTATACTGTCTCCAATTAGTATTTTTCCGTTTTTATATCTTTTCCCTAATCTAAATATGCATGCTTCCATTTACATTTAATTCCTAATTGTATAGTGGTAAAAATGTGGACCACAAATGCTTCCGAGTGATGGTCCAGGCTACATGCAGTTAACGTATCTATGTAGGAGGAAGCCAATTCTTTAATTAGCCTCTCACACAACAAACTGGGTCTTCAAACAATGCGGATGTGAAAATTTGCAGGTTTACAGGCTTTGAGTTGTCACTATGTAAGGCTTTGCTGAACACTTGGTTCAAACCTAGGTCAGCTTGACCCAAATTAATAGGCCTGGTTGATGTCCTTAGTTGATAAAAGGTTATTTTGGAACTTCCAGGAAATATCAGTTTCCCTTCCAACAATACTGCAGTCATATAACGGCCAAAAATTTTGATTAAAAACTATGTGCATGGTTAGAGTTGAGAGCCATGGTGATGATGTCCTGAGGAATCGAAATGAAGACTGTAAGTTCATTTGTCAAGTGAAACCTATGGAAGTTCAATAAAGTGACAAACAGGCTGAGCATTTTGGAAAATGGGCGTTGCTGATTCTGTGCATACAGTGAACAGCTTCTACTCCAGCTTTAGTGCAAACAATATTTTATATAAGAAAAAAACACAATACCTGCAAATAAAAGCCAGGAATTTAAAAGAGTCTGGTGTGTATTTTTCATCATTCTGTTGTTGTTTAAGATTCTTTTGTTGCAGAATTTCCTGGATGGCCATTGTGGGGAAACATGGACCTTGGACAACCTCCAGTCAGAAAGAAAATCTGGTAAACTTTTAAAAGTTATGGCATTGAGTCTAATTACCCCTCCTTAGAAGACAGTGATGTTAAGATCCAGGCAAACAACGTCAACAATTTAGTGTTGAGCACTCTTGAATCCCGCTTAGGTACTTAAAAGCCAACATCTTACACATGGCATTTCTACCCAAGGATATCTACTTATCGCATAAAAAGAAATGAAATATACCAAGAGTATAAATAATGACCTTGGTACGAGTGGTAAAAATGTGGACCACAAATGCTTCCGAGTGATGGTCCAGGCTACATGCAGTTAACGTATCTATGTAGGATGAAGCCAATTCTTTAATTAGCCTCTCACACAACAAACTGTGTCTTCAAACAATGCGGATGTGAAAATTTGCAGGTTTAAAGGCTTTGAGTTGTCACTATGTAAGGCTTTGCTGAACACTTGGTTCAAACCTAGATATACCAAGAGTATAAATAATGACCTTGGTACGAGCAACGTTTTTCTAAAAAAGCTGCAATTCTAAACTCTTCTAGATAAGCAGATTAAGAAAAACAGATAAACCTTAAATGACCATCAGGTTTCATTGGTGATGCCCCCCGTCCTTCTTTAAAACGCTGCAGCCAAAGCTGTTAGGGTAAATATATAAACACCACAAGTGTTAATGTGATGTAGGAGATCTAATTACCGTGGGACCAGAGATGACACATTAACAGATGGCACTGGTTCAGAAACAGCTCGGGGAATATAACAACCTAATCTCTTTTCTCTGCCAGTAATACCACGAGTCTGAGGGAATTCTCCCAGTGAATGATTATTTTAAAGGAAATCCAGAGTGGGCTCCATTGTTGGCAGTTAGGTGCACTCCCAGAATGGCAAAAATGTTGGCTTTGGATGGTATGGACAATATCAAATACAGTGGTATAGATTTCAAACACAAGTTCATCTCTTCAGAGTATTTAAACCATATGATTTCAATTCCCAGGCAAGCATGCTTTTCCTTGAGCTCTTTTTAAATATATTTTGTTTTTATAGTATTTTTGTAATTAAAATCCTTTGTTTTATGTTTGTTTTATCATGTCTGAAATATTATTCCCTGTGTGCCATTATCTGTGAAGGATCCTGTTTTAGAATGGCGAAGAGTAGGACCCCAATGCAGGAAAGAAGCAGGAGGCAAGCATGTGAAAATAAACAGTTACTTAAAAAAAGGGAAATTCATCTGTTTAATGACCAATAATACACCACATGGACAAACGCTGTTGGTAAGATAAGATCATTTGAGACTGAATGAGAAGTGGCCTTTAAAGAACCATAATTTATAGTTTCTTTTAGTAAGAAAAATATAATGTTTTTAAAAGATGTTTCTTATACCTGTGGACAATTTCAACTGTACACTTCAGTCTTCCTCATAAGGTCATCCGACTTGCTGCTGTGTCCTTTATCTGCCATGATTACCATTTTCGAGGCTCCTCACACAGGAGAGGTGTAGCTGGTTGCTGTGATGGTGCTTCATCTGGTTTTGCCACTGGCTCTGGTTCAACTATTGGATGTACCTTCTCTGGTGTTGGCTCTGGCTCTAACTTGGGAAGTTCAGCTGCACAAAATGCAGGACTATCTCACATCCTAGGGACCCACAGATGCGGGGAAAGGAGGACTTACTGGAGGACGGCATAAAGAATCATTTGGGTCAATAATCCAACAACTGAGCATTTTAACTGTTCCAGTTGTACTTTCAGTGTTCCTGAACTAGGACTATAAAACTCAGTGACAAATAAATATGGTGGATTTACTGAACGTTTAGCCGGAAGCCGATAACCTTGATTAGCGGTTTCAGTGCAAGTAATGTGTGACACGTTTGTATTCTGCGACTCCATAGCAGTACACTACAAACAGTTAGTTTTCTTAAAAGTAGGTTTATTGAACACAGCTGTAATTGTGTACAGATTTCAGGTCGTCTCGGGAGAACCAGGAAGTGAAAGCCGAAAGCCCGGAATCCAGGACTGGAGAGAAGGTAAGCTTGGTTAGTTAGAGAGCTGGAAAATGTCTTTATTGAATCATTAATGTGTTTACAGGTAGGAAAGAGCAAGAGGAGGAGGTAAGTAGGATTCTATAGGTGTGTTCTGAGATTTGATGAGTCGTTGTGGATATGGAGCTGATGGTGGAGCCAGAGGAATCCAGGACAGGTGAGTATGGACGAGCACAACTTTGAAGATGAATAGTTGAATGTTGTCTTACTTGGAGGGGTTGATCATCTATCAGATAGACGGGCAGGCGAGCTACAGGATACCAGGAAGGAAGGGACTTGGTCCAGTAGGGGAAGGGTTGCAGAGGCTGAACATGGTGAACGCTGGAGATGGAGGAAATCCAGAACCGATGAATCCAGAAGCAGTGAAGCTAGGAGTTGTCTGCAGAGAGACAGGCACAGGTAAGGTCTTAAAACACAAAGGAGAGAAAGAGCTTACTCGAAAGCCAAGGAAGTTCAGCCCAAGTACCACAATTACTGTGAGAACAGACTGGCATCAGTCTGCAGCAATCGTTCCCCTTTTAAACATTGGAGCTGTTGAGCTCCGATGAGCTGCACTTGACACTCCCAGCCTGCCACGCCCCGGTGGGAAGGAAGCTGAGAGAGAGAGAGAGACACAGAACCAACAGCCACAGAATTCTAACAATGTGACGTAATAGTTAAAAAAAAGGTAATAGATAATTGAAAAAAAAAGAACAGCCTTAAATATACGACCAAAACAGTACACAGAAATATCTTCACAACACTTCACCTAGTCAAGTTTGGAGATACTTGGAGCCGTTCAGGAGGGGTTTACATCGAGTCACGACCAGCGTGTATCCATATTAGAGGAGTCAATCAGGGCAGGAATTTGCCGCCTGTAATAAGGCATTATCAGCCTTAAACTCCTTTATTTAGCCATGTTTTGTTATGAATAGTTAGCGATGTTACCATGTGAGTTCAGAACATCTCAGAGGTGCTAAGGTATTAGCATCTGAGTTTTTACAGGCTTTCAATGCAACAGATTCCCACTTACACTAACCTGGGATTTCAGTGACGTTTACATTACTGACCATTACAGCTGTAGTCTGTGTAGGTAGCGAAAAGGGAGCCTGTAGAAGCTGAACTTAGTACTGCTCATTCAGTTAGTGCAATTTTGTAACATGTAAACGTGAACCATGTTGATGTCTGCAGTAGCAAGTTCTGTCTAACTAACCACCCGTAGAGCACAGAATAAAACTCCTGCTTAGACTACAACTTGGATGGAGCACGGCAGTGATGTCATTGTAAGTGTGCGATAATGTAGTTGTATTTTTGTCTCTAAATTACCCTGGAACAGAACAGATTAACACTTTTGGGATGTTCTGAACTCTGAGGTGAGGCCTGCTAAGGTTTAATAACAAAACATAGATAATGCCTTATTACAGGGGACAAACTCCTCCTCCTTAGTTTTATAATATTGTTGCACTGCTGCACTGTTTTACAGCAATTTATTCTTTTTTATATTTTTCTAGTAACTACTCCAGAACCTTTGAATTATGTTGTTTCTCTATGAGTAATATGCAAACATCTGTGAAAATAGCAATGACTAACTATCATATTGTTCTAGTAATCTTTTAAAGTGCTTCAGGTTTTCTGAAGGTCTTTCAATGTTTTCCTTAATTCAAGAAAAAAACAAACCTGAGCTTCAACCTTGATAAAAATGGTTCAACAATATGAGCTCATTATCTGCCATGTTTTATTATCGCCTATGCTTTTAGACATTTTGAAGGATTTTGGATCTTTGTGTTACTCATTTCAATCATTGTTTTGCACCAGATCATTCTGAAGAACTTTCGAGGGAGTATTTTATTTTCTCTGAGTCAATGAAAAATACAAAACAAAACATAGTATACAAGACTAAAATGACTTTATTACCATCAAATTGATCCT
This sequence comes from Apricaphanius iberus, assembly GCA_028564705.1. Lineage (NCBI taxonomy): Eukaryota > Metazoa > Chordata > Actinopteri > Cyprinodontiformes > Aphaniidae > Apricaphanius > Apricaphanius iberus. Next base: position 3,158,070 of record JAPXFQ010000269.1, read on the forward strand.
AAAAAAGTGAAAAGATGAAAACCTGATGATTAACTGGAAGACAACACGTCTCCAAGGTCTTGTCAGGTCTTTTTAGAAGTTTCTATTAAAAACATGGCACTTGAATGCAATCTTAGTAATCTATCCAAAATGACCTAAATAAGTGCAAAAAAGTCTGACTTCTTAGAAGAAAAACATGTAAAAAAAATTAAATTGATTAAAAACTTTGGCACAGTGTCATGGTTTTACACTTCCAAGTGTTTTCAAAGCATGTTGCAGTTTTTATTTCTTCCTCTGGTAGATGAATATCCCCCCTTGAACTCGCCTGAGTTTAGCGCGATGATTGATTGCTGTGCTGTACAGACATAGCCAGGAAAGCTCAGCATTTATATGGGAAGCATCTTATGAGAACAGTAAAGTGGAACCATAAAACAATTCTGCCTCAGTTACATTCCTCTACCCAGGGTCCCAGTCATGCCTTATATTATTCTTCTCAGTCTTGCAATGTGCAGTGTAATTTCTCTGGTGAATTACCACTTCTTGACCTTTCATGGCATTAGGAAAGGGCACTTTCACACATAAACTGTGTGTGGAGATTTTCTCCAGCCTCTTTATTGGCGAACGAAAGAAAGCAAACTCATAACGACTGTTACATTAATGCAGTTTGTGTAGGAAATACAAGTTATATAGTAGCTTCTGTCTTTGTTGCAGTGGTTCTAAAGATTGCTGTGCTTTTACCAATGGCATAAAAAATGTGTTGTTTCTTGCAAGAGCAGCATGATAACAGGGACAAAAGCATGTTGCATTCGAGTCAACATGTGATAACTTTGCCAGCATTTACAGTGCTCATAGTTGAAGAATCCGATATCTCTCCGAAATCATACTAAAGACACTGAAAGGGATACCTGATTTTTCGGAAGGTGGGCTAATGGTGATCAACAACCAATCAAAATTAATTTTTCATTTTTAAAAGTCGTTTTTATCTCAGTTAAAATTACAAAGAAATTTACTGAGCATTAAAAATGTCAAAAAGCTTATTCTATAGAGTTCGGATGTCATGTGACTCTCAGAGCGTAGGCGCCATGCTGGTAGGCATGAATGTAATCAAAATGAATGTCGCCAACTATGATTTTACTACATCTGAGTTTACTTCCCATTTTAAAATGGAAGATATTAATGTACATACCAGGGGATTAAAAAGGTTAATCATGTCCAACCTTACAATGCCCCATACTACTTTTTAAAACTTTAGAAGCCGCTGGAGCGGACATTTTACTGGACCTGAGATTCCCTGACATACAATTTCCTGATCAATTTTCCCTTGTCCTACTCTGGAGCATCACTTAAAGCAGATTAAACCCTGGAGTGATATAAATAGACACAATCGGGTTTGTTATCAAGATCCAGAATCTTCCTGCAAGCATTGGACACTGGGAGGTTAAGTCCTGATTTTACTTACTAATACCAATGGACAGCTAGGTCATGTCTGTGTGCTTTCTATATGTGTCAGTATCTGACTATTAATCAATGATTGCTTAAACAAATAACTTACACCTTAGTGAGTTTCTTGCTGGGTTCACAAGACATGTAAACAACAGAAAATAGACATCAGGAAGACTGTTATGATTCTGCAAAGTTTTTACAAGATGTTAACTTGTTGCTATGTGAGCACAACAAGAGAAAAAGTTAGGGCTTAACAACTGTAGGATACAGCTCACCACATAAGCAGAAAACTTTGCTCGCAGGGTCCCACAGCTTCATTTTTGCCTGATCACTAGTGTGTTTTATTGCAATTATCCAACGTTTTCTGTGTTCTGGATCCTTAGGATTATTCTAGAATGCTCTCCCCGATCCGGTTTGAGTCTGTTGTGGCATCCGAGGGCAAAACAGGTATCCAGCATATCTACCGTTTCTAAGTTTGGGCTAGCTGCATATAACTGCCTGCCAAAATGCCTGCCATTCGATTTGAACTGTTGCATGCTGGGGGAAGTTATTTCAACTCCCAGAGCTCTACACTGGATTACATCACTTCCTTGTCTCTCTGCTTTCTGTTGTCCCTTGACAGTTAGTTTATGTACGGGTGCAAATAGTGCTATGTTCAGAATAGCTTTTTTATTGAATTCATGAACAGTTTTTCAACATCATTCATAATCTCAAAATGTAAAACTTCACAGTACTAATAAAAATCCATTTTATGTTGGGAAGGCAGCTCACCATTGTAAAAACTGCCTTGACCCCAGGTTGTTGTTTAAAACAATGCTTTCGCAGAAAGGCAATGTATAGCACACTTTCAACAGCGAGGCAATTCAAGGCGCTTTACATGATTCGGTGAAAAGACAAACAAACAAAACATATCATACATAAAGGCATAAAATAGAACTTTAGAGAAAGTAAAAACAGCAAATAAATGTAAAAGACAAAACATATGATACACAATTAAGCATTATCGTTTACTCAAAGGCAGTTCTACACAGATGAGTTTTAAGTTTTGACTCAAAATGACTCAGTGTTTCAATAGCTTTGCAGTCATTAATACTTTTTTTCCAGATGAGGGGAGCATAGATACTGAAAGCTTCTCCTCCGTGTTTGGTTCTAAGTCAAGGGAGGATTAATAGACCAGCTGCAGCTGTCTGATTCACTTTTTAGGTAGACCTGTGAGGACACTGTTGCAGTAATCGAGCTGACTAAAGTTAAATGCATAGGTTAGTTTTTCCTCGTCCTATTGCAACATTATTCCTTTAATCCTAGAAATATTCTTCAGGTGATAGAAGCTCACCTTTTTATTGCTTTTATATGACCTTGAAGGTGACCTTCAGCACCATTATTACACCGGTTTTTGGGCTTGATCAGTGGTTTTTGGTTGTAATAATTGAAGCTTGTGTTGATTCTTGATCGTTCCTCTTCAAGTTCAAAGATAATTACTTCAGTTTTGTTTCAATTCAGATGGACCAAATATATGGTACATCCGGCTATTGAGGTGCTCAATGCATCCATTTAGGGTTTGGGTGGGTTCAAGGTCACCTTGTGAGATAGTAATTTAAAGCTGAGTGTCATCTGCGTAGTTATGGTAACTAATCTTATTGCGGTTTTAATCATGTTAGCGGGAGGATTTAGATATGGAAAATGTCTAAATCTTTGGGTGCTTGTCTTGATTCCCTCTTGTTTCTATTTAGGCTGTTTACTGTTACAAGTGTCACATTTGCACTGAGTATCTTAGTTTATTCTTATATGCATTTGGATTAATTCCTCTTAGATCTGTTAGTCTCGTCCTTTAGTTTTTTTCATTTAGTTAATGATCCTTTTGAGTCATAGTTCTGCTCCCTTTGTTAATTATCTTCCTTTCATTCATCTTGCCTTATTAAGTTTGTTTTTCAGTGTTTAATATGTTACATTTTTTGCTTGATCATTTGTTTATTAGTTCAGATTTTCTCGGTGTGTTCTGCATTCATTATTCTACTTTCCTTCAGCTCCCTATTTAGATTCTCCCCAGCTGTGTTGCAGTCTTTTTGTTTTACACACCTGGTTTCCATTTTACGATCACATCTCCCCAGCATTTGAGCTCCTTGGTTTCATCCATTCGCTGCTGGATTCTTCCTTCAAACCTTTGCTGTCATTATGCCTTGTTTGTGTTTAACTGTGTCCAGTCAATTTGCCCGCGTTTCATTAAGTTAATCTTCGTCTTCATTGTGCGTCTGCGACAAAAACTGCAGAAGCGGATGAAGTCAGTAAAAACCCATGCTTGGAAAAACATTTCTCAAAATTTAATGAGCACTAATGGAAACCACAAACTCATTACTAACCGGATTATAAGGGAACAGACAGTAGGTGGTGAATCTTTACTGGCAAGTTCCCTTACAGAAAAACTGAGCACATATTTGATGTTAGCTCTTTGATGGAGTTCTCCTCCAGGCACATAATAATCAAACACTTTACAGCCATTGGATCCATGCTCTCTATCCCTCATTTACATTCATTTTACTGTTCAGCAGACATATGTTCGATGTCCTGTTTGTAGTTTTTTTCTCTTTTCTCTGATGTATCTTCATTGTTCCGTGCTGCAGCTGACTTGGCCTCTTTAACCTCTGACACATGATGAAAACAAAATCCTCATTTCTGAATCTGTGAAGCCTTGAGTCTGGTAGTCTTGCATATTAAAGCAGAAAAAGGGAGGGAGGGGAATTTTATGATTATTTAAAGAGTAGGCTTGATCCAGCAATGTGTTTGAATCTTTTATCTTTTTTTATATTGAGCAGCAACAAAAGAACACCTCATTCCTCCCTCTCTTTCCCACCTTTTATATGGAGCCTGAGCTTAGAATTTATTTCTGTGTGAAATATGAAATAATGTGTTTTTGGGACTGAGGCTTCAAAATCTTCCCTCTTATGTCAAGCCGTCAATCTGAAAGACGCTCGTGGGGGGGAGGTAAAAAACAGTAAGGTAATTTGGAGATCATCAAAGCTCAAGGAAATGCTAGTATCATTATCCTCTGATAGCAGAGCACTGATTGACTCCTCCTCGCTGAAAGCCATTAGCAGAGCTGATTCAGAGAAGACTGGGCCATGTCTTTACTGATAAGCAATTACCGAGATGTCATTCTGTCCCGATGAAGTGAGCCGTGAAATCCGCTCCTCCAGGTCAAATAAACAGAAAGTTTTAATCAACGCTCACTAAAGAAGAGCATCAAAATACAGAAAGAGGCATGAGAAAAACCAAAAAGACAAAGTTACAGAGCCTTTTACATATGTTCATATCTTTTTTTTTGCTTTTTAAACATCTATCCATCATGTCATCATTGTGTAAGGGAGCCACCAAGTTACTTCTAGTTATACAGATCCATCCATCCATCCATCCCGTTAAAATGTGTTCCTTATCTCATATAACTGCATTTGTTCCTCAGGATTTGTGCAGGAATCTCCTATTGACCCTTTTATTTAAATGAGGCATTGAATCAGGAAAATATCTAACACATGCAGGGCACTGGCCTGAGAGGACAGATTTTTGACTACGGTTATCCACAAAGGAAATGCGTTTTAGCTAAAAGGAATCCATGCACTGAGTATTGTCGGAAAAAAACCTAGTGAGAAGCACAAAAGTGTTTCTTTGTGGTCAGAGTAAGAAAGTATGCGGCACTTTAGTGATTGTGATCCTTGAGGGAATATGGAAATGTGTAAAGACTATGATAAGTGGGAAATAAGTTTGTTTGATCCATTAAAGCCTGAAGCTCTCTGTATCTGAAGCATTAATGTGTAACTCCAGGGTGTGATTATGCATTTCTCTGACGGTTTTTGCCTTTTATTGATGGTTGTCACATCAACCATTGGAAGTAGACAGCCGAATATTTAATTTATCTTTAAGTATTTCCTTCCAGAAAATACATGTCTAGATAAAAAAAAAAAAAAATCCCATCTCCATATGAAAACCAAAACTAAATCCTGCAAGTCTCTTTTAAAACTACTTCAAGTTTGAAAGAATCATATCCTACCAGAAAGTGACTATTTTTCAAAATAAAAGCAGCAAAGCAAATTTATGCAATTATTATATTTCAGGAAATGAGATGTCTGATCTTTTTTTAATCCAGGCTAAAAAATAAAAATATGGTGAACATCACTGTCACACTGCAAAAAAATGTTTTTTATTAAATATTGAAGAATGAAAATTGTTTAGATTTATTTTTCTAGGATTACTACCAACCAAAGCTGAATGTGCATGACTTTTTGAACCTCTTAAGCTTTGTTCTCTGTAGTTGAACCTCCTACCTTGAAGTTCTTAAGCCAAAAACACAAGTTTCATCTGCCATATTAGAAGCTGTTAAATGCAAAGTGATGGTGACTGCTCTTTTCTTTCCAGGTTACTTTTGCGAACATGTAAAAAAAAATAGAAAATTAAGAATCTCACCATCAGGTGTGCTTTTAGTTGGGACTCTTTCTCAACTTCACCTGTAAAAATGAAATTAAGCTGGCTAATAATTTTGACCAAAAAAAATATTATTTTTTTTCTAAGTAAGATATTTGGGATGAGACAGTTCTTAACAGTGCAATAATCTTCATCTGATCCCTTTGCACTATAACCTAAAAACCAACAAATCATAATTTCACAAAAAAACAGAGATCCCAATCAATCAAAGCTTTTTTTGGATAGTGGGAGGAAGCAAGAGTGCAGAAGCAAGCATAGGAAGTTCCACCATTCAGCCTAAATTATGAACCCATCTATCCTCCAACTATACGCACCGGGCAGTGCGGGGCTTAGTGTGGCTGGTGTATATCACATGGCCAATGGATGCATTTTTAACCTGCATTTTAGACATCAAGTCCTGGATGGCAGAAAACTTTCTTCAGCTCAAGCAGGAAAACGAGAAGTTTTAGTTATCGGTCCTGAGGTTCAGAGAGAGAAACTTTTACAAAAACTGTGATCACTGTCTTTTAATCCTTCTCTAAGTGAAGAACTTGGCTGTGACTTTTGACTCTGATCTGACTGTTTAAAAACATTACTAAAATAGGTTTTCCCATGCTCTTTCTGACCAATACGGAGACGCTAATGCAGCTTTTATCACCAGTAGAATCGATTATTGTAATAACCGGCTTTCTGGTCTTCCCAAAAAGACTACCTCAAGTTTACACTATTTACAGAATTCAGTAGAACGTGTCCTGATGAAGACCAGGAGGTGGGAGCAAATTACACCGGTCTTAACATTACTGCATTGGCTCCATGTATGTTTTAGGATCCATTTTAAGGTTATTTTAATGGTTTTTAGTGTCTTAATGGTTTTGGGCTTTCTTATCTTTCTGAAATGCTTTTACCATATGAACCTTGGTGGTCTCTCTTGCAGCCTTCTCCTTATCATCCCCAACGTCAGGACACAGACTCATGGCGGGGCGTCTTTACATTATTATGGCCCTCACCTCTTGAACAGGCTGTCAGAGGACCTCTGATCATTGTAATCTGTAAAGCACTTTGAGAAGCTTTATAGTTTGAAAAGCGCTTTATAAATACAGTTTGATTTGATATCTCCAGCGGTCATTGGGCGAACGGTGGAGTACCCCCTGGACAGGATGCCAGCCAATCACAGGACAACACGTCGAGACACAGCACAAACACGCACACAAACATGCACACACACACACACTCACACAAATACACATGCACAAACAAACCTATGTGAAAGACCAATTAACTTAAAAGTCAAGATTTTGGTATCTGGGTATAATAATAATAATAATAATAATAATAATAATAATAATAATAATAATAATAATAATAATAATAATGATAATAATACAAAAAATAAACTTTATATACATAGTCTATCACATGCAGGCTTGTTAAAGGCGGGGTACACCTTGGGCAGGTCGCCATTCCATCACAGGCAACATTGCTTCCAACTGTACCACTGTGCAAACCTAATAATAATAATAATGTTTTATTATTATTATTATTATTATTATTATTATTATTATTATTATTATTATTATTATTATTATTATTATATATCCATTCATTACCTGATTTGTTTTTTATTACCGAAACATAAAGTTTTCGACTGAGTCATGAGTGCGTCCAGTATTTTATTGTGAAAGTCTCATTCGGATCATACGTCACTCCTAATATTGACGGAGCTTTTTTGCAGCTCTTCCGTCAGTCGGAGTGAAACTTGTCTCCGGCTGGAGTGGAGCTCCATCAGGACCCGGCAGCTAGTTTAGTTACTCCTCCCGGACAAAGAGAGCGAGATGCGACGGAAGGAGAAGAGGCTGCTGCAGGTAACGGGGCTGCTGCTCGCTGCGGCTCTTTTCTTCCCCAACGTCGGCCTGTGGTCTTTGTACCGGGACCGAGTGCTGGACAGCGGCTCAACGAGCTCAGTGGACGGAGCGAGCCGGATCTCAGCACTGCTTCAGGTAGGGCAGTAATTTTCCTTAAAAAATAAATTAAATAAAACAAAAAAGTCGCATCTATATTTTATCGACTAAAAGCAAATATTAATCACTGTTGAGCTCTCTAATTGAGAACATTTTCATGGGTGAAACCGAAGCAAGAAATGCAGAATTAGGACGTTAGAAAGTTTTCGGTACAGTTTCAGCACCTTGGAGAGCGACACGAGTTTAAAAGATCAACTTGCAGGTCAACTTCGAAAATGTTCACAGGGATTTGCCTGTTCAAACTGATAAAGAATAAAAGCACAGCTTAACTCATCGCCCATTTAAACAACGATATTCTGAACCAGATCCCCCCCAGGATGTAAAGTTGTACTGTAGATCTATCCAGAACATTTCCCACTTTAGCATTATATCAGCCAAACAGATTTATTTACAGCTTTGCAAACAGTCAAATGCAAAAAAAATGCTTTTATAGAAATTAAAACAAAGAAACGCGCATGCAATCAACCAGCATTGATTGCAATATATTTTTTTTAGCTAAATAGAACAAAAATTCATGTAGCATATAGAAGTATATGTACTATATATAAAAAAAGGATTCTAGGATTCTCAGAAGTGAAAATTAATTTTCATCTTAAGATATAAACAAAGATATAACCTAAAACTAAATTACATTTATGATGATTTCCAAAATGCTAATAAAAAGCTAGATTAAATACATAAATAATATTCAATGCTTTAAAATATAAAGATCCAATCAAATTGAGGTTTACTTAAAATCTGATGAAGAGGTAAAGTGAAATAAAAATGTCTTTATAGAACATGACAGGATCGCTGAACCAGATAAAAAAAGATGGTTTTTGCTTTTGAAATCATGCCACTCTCAGCTGTCTTCAGGAATGCGTGCTCCATTGGTGAGGGCAGTGATAAATTAATAATTCCTCCTTTATCAGAGTACAAGCAGATCTAATAGAGATTAGACAAACATTTAATGTTTATTAATATTTTAGTGTTTAATCAATGCATCATTCTAAAACACCCAGCCAGTAGAGATATGCTATACATTAGTTACAATCAGATCAGAAGGTCACAGCAGATTAACAATAAATCAATTATTGTATTCAGATGTCACATGCAGTTTTTTTGAGGAAAACTGCACAGTAAAAACAAAGACTGTGTGTCAAAAATTGGGGAACCTTATCACAAAGCATTTACAGTAGTTTTGTTGCTCACTAGCAATACAGATATGATCCATCCCCTTAGTTTGAATAGAAACAGAATAAACTTAGAGCTTCTTTAAGAGCTCACATTCTTCTCAATTACAACAAACCTAAGAAGATTACATCAAGTCTTCATTTGTCTTTTAAACTGTATTTGTTTTGCTTTCCTACGATGAAAAAGGGACAAAGGGAGATGTGTTTTGTCAGAGGCAGCGATCTGGCAGAAAAGTCGGTGTCACGCTGCGTAAATGATGTTGGAAAAATCTTTCTTCTATCACAGCTGCTTCTGAAGACATGAAAAGCAGAGGCGTCTGCCTCTACTGTTTGAGCCTTTGCAGCAGTAGTTTCAGTTGATATCCTTTTCGTTTTCTGTTTAAGCATAGAAAAGGAAAGCAGAAATGAAAAATGGAGGCAAACGAAGGAACAATATGTGTCCCCTTTCAAAGGCTCCTCGTTGCTTCTTATTGCCTCTCGGAAAGTAGATAAAATCAATACCGTAATCCTATTCTGGTTTCCCCAACATACAGTCCTGTTAGATACAGTTGGAGTCAGAATTCTCTTCTTCCCCTGATGCTGCTAAAAGAGATTTGAAGAGGAAAAGCACTCCGAGAATGTAGACCTCCACCGAAGCAGCTCAGTCCCTCCCCTATTTTTATGAACTAATTCTAACTTTTTTAGACTTATTGACCATGAAAAAATACATTTTCGGATGTGTATTTATATATCATTATTACTTCAGTAGCTATTCACCAAAATCCCGATTTGCGGTAATGGTAGGCTTCGGATCACCCCCAAATTCTAATCACTTGTTCCTGATCCCATTTCAGACATTTCCTGAAGATTTCATCACTGTTTACTGATAACGTTTTGAATTATATTGTTAACTAACAGAGAAACAAACAAAGCCTGAAGAAAAAAAATGACCTCTTTGGCAGAGATAATAAACCACATACAGGGTGAGCTCACTCACACGCTCATTGACGTTTTATATGGAGCAGCATTAAAATAACACTCTTACAGATTTATTTGCACACAAATAAAGCTTATAGGGGGTACTTTTATTCAGCTCTTTTCTGTTTGTGCCACAGAATAGATTACAGTAGTCTGACACTAAGAGCATGAATTAAGGAGAACAACGGATGTGCACAGCTTTGACTGACAGTAAATAAACATCTAAAATAGGCTCTATTTACAATTTTCTCAATTCGCATCTCTACTACAAAGTAAGACCCAATCATAAGCATTCACTCTAAATGAGCATCCTATTGATTTTGTTCTACTTAAAGAATTTAAGTAGATCAAAATATGTTAGAGGCAGAATTTTGAATTGAACATGGATTTTCTCTAAACAAATACATACTCATATAAATATTTTACACAGGCTGTTACTGCCTTGTTCCTCTGACATTAACAAGGCATTTTAATAAACACAACTGCTTCTCATTTTCCTTTTTTTACACTATTCCATGTAAACCAGTAAGGGCTGGTTAGGTTTGAAAATCCCGATACATCAACAGCCTTAAGTGGTAGGGATTTGTCCCATAATTGGTGGGTTGCCGGTTCAATTCCCAGCTACATCTGTCTCAACAATTGTATGCTTGGGCGAGACACTTGACCCTGTTGCCTCCTGGTGGTTGTCAGAGGGCCCAGTGTTGCCTGTGTCCGGCAACCGTTGCTCCTGTTAGAGTAGCGCAGGGCAACTGTGGCTAGAATGTGGTAGGGCTGGGTGATATTTTAAGTGTTTAGAAAATATTGAATTTTGTTATACAAGATACAAGAATCACCTATTATGGTTTAGATCTTTAGATATTTCTCATATTACTTAACCTTGCTACACCTCCAGTCCGCACGGAACGTGATTCTCACCGCTACCCCACTACTTTATTCAGTAGTGTTGCCAACGTAGCAACTTTATTTCTAAGTGCTTTTCAGAGATGTTTAATGGCTTTTTTCCCGAAAAAGCGGCTAGCAACAAATCTAGCAACATTTCTAACCCCCCTTGGCTACTTTCTGTGAAACTTTGATGGCAATATTCTCTGCAGATTAGACCCGACTTGTTCTGCATGTGTCCTTCAGTAATTTTTGCGGAGTTATTTGCGCATATGCAAGCAGCACGATCACAGACCATAAACCTTTCTCGCTTCATTTCACCCAGCGCCATAGGTAGATGGTGCTGACTTCACTCAGTCACAACTACAGTTGTGTTACCCTTAAAGTTAACAGAAAAGTAAAAAAGAAATCTGCAGGTTTATATTACCGATAATTCTTTTATAAGCCATACAAACATCGTTTTTCACCTTAATTGTTCAAACCTGTCCTTTTTAAGGAAAAAAAGGCAGAAGCTTGTCTGTATCACACACCTGTGTTGTGTTGTGTTCAAGGAATGTTCGAAAGGTATGGTGAGCTCAGTAACACAGCACATTTAAAAATTATAACGGAAAACACTAAAAATAATATAATAAGCCATATGGTTGCCAAATGGGGGTTGACAAGCAATGTTTGATCCGTACTAAATGTACATTAATTCTTCTTTACAAAGTATTCAAAAACAAATACACAAAAACTATATTCTGTTTTAGGGTTGGACACGATAGAAAAAGAGCATATTGATAAAGGGAATAGTCATATTGATTGATAATAATAATTATTGATAACTAAGATGAAATGTATAAAATGTATTTTAAGTGCCTCCCTGGTTATTATGTTATTCTTCAAATAATTTATTTTAACTAAGAATTAAATTAAGTAATTTTTCAAATACTTTTTAGTTTTTACCATAACTAAGTTTGTAAGACAGAAATGCATCAAGAGACCTGAGTAACATCAGTAAATACGAAGAAATGTCATTAATCATTATGATATATTTATTTTTTTATTATCTTGGTAATTTAAATTAAAGGCTTATCTTGAAGCTTTTTTAATTTTTTTAACTTTTATACACTTTATTAATGACTGAAACCTTTGGTTTAGTTTCTCGATAAAGTTTATTCTAATTCAGTTCAGCTGTTAAAGCTAAGTCTAACTAGCTACTCACCTATAGCAGTGTGCAGACGGAGCCCAGAAGACTGGGGCCCAGTCGAGTCACTGAGAGCTGAAGCCAGTTGGTCTATCGTGCTTTTTAAAGTGTTTTTCACTTCTGATGAATCAGGTGGAGAACCGGGTTCATATTTTAAACGCCACATGCAGTGTGAATTGGGTAGGTTTCCTGTGTCTCTCGTAACAGTGATTCGTAGTGAGCCGGGGGAGGGGAGTCCTGTTGAAGACGACTGACCATAGTAATTAATTTGGTTTATTATTGCTGCGTTTAGTGTTTTAGTGCATCGAGGATCAGTTCAAAATGGGATGTAACATTTATCTGAGCTACTGAAACATTTTTCCTGGACAACTTCCTCCGCTGCTCCCTTGCTGTTATATGTGTAACAGTATGGTGCGGAACAGGACGCTTTGGCGTGTTGCCATTACCTGCGTCCATTCCGAGCCGACCCCAGTGGACCCCTTTTTTTCAGACTACCTCTGCCTTGGTTCTAAGCATGCCGAAGTGACCCAAAATGCCCACCTATGGACTAATTGGTCGGGTAATATGATATCCCTCTCACTCTTACACAGCAGCGGCAGCAGCTGATTTGTCTGGAGTTGTTTATTTGTGTCAGAGTAAGCTATAGTTTAAAGTTTCAAATAATGTAACTGCAAGCAGCCTAAAATTATAAAGAAATCAGTGTTAGTCATCATGTTGTCATGTTGGCTGAATGGTTAGTGTTGGTAACTGCTTTTCTGTAGGTCCAGGTTCACGTCCCGCTACTTTAGTGCTTAAAGTCTTTTTCACAATAGGTTCAGGTTCACAGACATTCTTCCTGGTTTGATAAAAAAGGTTTTTTCTAGATTTAAAAAAATATTCATATTTTATTGTTAAATTATTTTAGGTTTGTTTTAGGTTTTGTATTTCAATGAATGAAACCAAAAAAAGTATTTAATGGCCCAGCATTACTTTTCATTTGAGATCTTTCAATGCACTATTACTTTTTGTGTCAAAATATGATTCCCCTGGCTAACATTATTAAACAAGGGCCAAACCGCTCTTATTTTACATGATTAAAGGTTCAGAATATAGGGTGAATATTTACAGAAACACTTGTAGTTGGGCAGGGCGATATGTACAACGGAGTATTAGGGCCACACATGAAGAAAAAAAAATATTTTTGCCATGACGAGATTAAACTCGACATGGCGACTTTAAAGTAATCCTGTTGACTTTAATCTCGCCATGTCAACACTAACCTAGACATTTCAAGAATAAAGATTTGGCTTAAAAAGTAAATCTGTGATTTTCTTTTTTTTTATACCAAATCTGATTTCCGGTTTTAATCAGTTTTTTCCTAGAGCTTCCTATGTCCAACTAAATCCTTGTAAAAAAAATCCTTGTATCCTTGTAAAACAAGAAGTAGTACATTGGTGAAAAAAAAATCTGTTTTCCAAAAATGAAATCTTCAACAACATAAGAGAGATGCATTTGCTGAAGCTTTTGTTAAGCTAAGCCTGCCCACGTCCTCGCCCACTACAGTTCTTTTGAGATGTTAATGGGAACACAGCCTACCCGTTCCAGACCGTACTGCCCGTTACATTCTGTAACGTACTGGTCCTAGTGGAAATGCGGCATTAGTTTTACAGCGATGGTTCGCTTAGGGACCATCAACAAACTCTGTTGCAGCTCAAGGCATTTGTTCCTTTTTGTGGATTGAAAGTAGAGCAAGACGGGTGGCAGAGCTGTGTGGGTCAACGTCATTACTTCATTTGGAGTAGGTTGGGACTATTGTATTAAGGTTCCTGATAGGTTATAATGAAAAATTAGGAGGAAACTATTCTTTAATCAAACTTTTTCATCGGCTCCTTTTTTTCTGCACACCACATGTCTATATTATCATCCAGCCCTATTCTCTATTCTCTATTCTTTTCTTGCTTTAGAAATTCCTCCAGAATGAGAATTATTGTATCTTGTTTGAGATTTCACCCTGAAAAAATGATGGTAAAAAAAAAAAAAGACCAATAGCCAAAAAATTAATATGAGGTTCATGGTCACGGCGATTCAGCAGAGAAATACGTCTGGACTCCCTTATTTTTCAAGCATTAGTGCCCTTTTTACTTCTTTAAATTAGATGTAATAATTTCTTTGCTTTTAATCTCTTATTTCAGTCCTAAATCTTAGCTGTTATTTATTTATTTTTTGCAAGATTTGATTTCATGCTACTGTTGTACGAATATGACCTTTCTTGTATTTTTGAAAAATGTTGTTATAGCAGTGGGATTTAATAGTAAAAATGTTCTAAAGGAAAGTTGTGTGGCAGTAATACATTTTGTATTCTTGTTGGATGCAGAGCTGCTCTAGATTAATACATCTATTTAACCACTTTTCATAATCAGCAAACACTGAAACCAATCAGAGTTCCTTCTCCCCACAACAGGAGGAGAACCTGTTAGTTTTAGCATGGGGCGTGCTTGTTGCGTCTGTTTCTGTAGACATTCGAAGTGTTTTTCAATCAAATCAACAGATATTTGCTTAATGTACATGTTGTCTGAGCAGAAAAGCAAATTCACTGAAAAAAAGCCTCAATAATTATCTTAGGCTGACTAACTTATTTAGCAACAGGTCGTAAATCTGGGGTGGCTGGCTGGTGATGGCCAAAAAGTTTCTTAACCCAACAGAACCCTGATCTGGGTTTGCTATTTCCAGATAAGAGGCATCCAAACCTCCTGAAGGTTTTGTGTGTTCACCATGAAAAGGAGAGCTCTCTGAAAACAATGGCTTATGTTTTAATCTATCATTTTCTAAGAGAGCAACAGAGAGACTGCTCTGAGTTTCACAAGTTGGAGTCTCTGTCTAGTCCTCTGTCCACTCTGCAGCTCAGCAGGATTCTACATATTGGCTCCTTTTCGAAATGATGGGCTTTACAATGTTGTCACTGCACTGTTTGTTATGGAGTGTGGAGTCCTTCTCTGTCGGGTCTTCTGCAGCCTGGAGCTGGGCAAAGAGTGGATATCTTAGTGGGATTTCCACGTTTTGTGACAGTTTTGAACAGCTGTGAGCAGGGTTTGAAGATTCTGTTCCGTTGCCCACTATGAAACTGCTAAAAAGTTAATTTTTTTCTCACTGTCGTTCAAAGTGCGGTAAAGCTGGGAGGTGTTTTGCAACATGTTAGCTTTTTTTGTCAACTTGAAATGAATTTGTCTGCATATTTGAGATTGAGAAAATGTAAAGACAGTTTGGTCTCAGAGGAAAATGTTTTTCATACATCATACATCTTCTTTCAGTGTTTGTATTTTGCTTGGACAATATGTATGGACAAAACAAGCTGTATAATCATTTCCTTTAAAGGACCTCTTGTGCTGCTGGTCTTAAAGCACAAGGGGAATAAAACGTAGCCAAACTGTATCACTTGTGGTTTTGTTTAAACTGACTTTTTGTCAGGATGTGTGTATCAAGGTATGGACCCAGAGTCCCGATGACGTTCCCTTGAGGGAGCTGAGTCGGGAGGGCGACCCGAATGGCGTCTTCTGGCCGGACGAAGGACTGGCGGACGTCCCCTGGCAGGACGTGGGACCGATGGACGGCCTGAAGATCCTCTCCCGAGGACCTGGAGGTCCAGCGGATGGCTGAACGGACATCCCTTTGCAGGATGTGAGACTGTCAGACGTCCCCTCTCGGGACGCAGGATGGGCGGACTGCCCAGAGATCCTCTCATGGGGACCTGGAGACGAGGAGCAGGTCTGGGATCCCGGAGACGAGGAGCAGGTCTGGGAACCCGGAGGTGGGGAGCAGGTCTGGGAACCCTGAGGCGGGAAGCAGGTCTGGGAACCCTGAGGCGGGGAGCAGGTTTGGGAACCTTGCGGCGGTGCAGCGGCGGCGGCTTGAGAAGCGGCGGCTGAGAAGCGGCGGCTGAGAAGCGGCGGCTGAGAAGCGGCGGCTGAGGACAGGTGCAGCGGCGCATCCAGCAGCTCTGGCGGAGGCAGCGGCAAATCCAGCTGCTCTGGGATCAGAGACTGAAGGGGCTCTGCTGGCTCTGGGGGCAGAGACTGGAAGAAGGAGAAGGATGAACAGGCTGATGTAGACGGCAACTTCGGTGCCGAACAGGCTGAAGCAGACGGCAACTTCGGTGCCGAACAGTCGAAGCAGACGCCAACTTCACCGACCCGGAAACCGCTCTTCCTCGTTGGCGCTGCAGTCTGCGGCGAGGTGGTTGAGGAGCCTCTTGCCTTCGGCTGTGTGGCTGAGATGGCCGCTCATGCCTGCGTGGACCGGTTCCGGGTGCGCAGTACGCGAGCCGATGAGCGAGGACCGCTGCTACACATACCGCTCCTCACCGTCCTCCCAGTCCGAGGGAGGATACTCCGGCGCAGCTCCGCGGCGTCCGTGTCGCCGATCGCGGCGAGGAGCTGGATACGCTCTAGAGCAGAGGTAGTCGAACTTGTCCCCGTGAAAGAACTGGAAAAGTTCATCCTCGCTTACATAGAGGGGACCCAGCTCTGGGCTGGCAGACGCCGATGTTGCAGCCGCAGCTGGGCAGTTCCCAGCGAAGCAGTTGGAAAAGGAGCGAAGACAGCCGGTGAGAGGCTCGGAGGCGCGTGGAGCCAGGAGACCGAGCCGACGTTGGTGGAAGCTGGCTGCCTCCACGCAGGAGACAGCTCATCCTCTGCTGAAAGGAGGGCGTCGTCGGCTGCCTCCTCCAAGTCCTCCGCATCGAGCGAGTTGATGGTGGAGCGGAACTGAGGAAGGAAGTCCAGAATGTAATCCTCCATGGCAGAGAGGCGAGCAGAGGGACTGGCGAAGCCGGAAACCTTGTCCAGCATACACCAGAGCGACTCCAGGATGTCAGGATCGGAAGCTTCTGCTGGGTTCATCTTTCTCGGCCGGATCATTCTGTCAGGATGTGTGTATGAAGGTATGGACCCAAACGCAGAAGCAAGGTGCAGAGTGATGGTGATGATGGTGGTGGTCTGGACGGCAGGCACACACACACGGTGGACATCTGGATTGAACTCCTGTAATGATCCGGCGCTGACTGAAGGGTTAGAAGGATTGGATGTGAGTGGTTGAAGATTGAAGACAGGTTCGTGTGATGATGGTGTGAGAGGAGCTGAGTGTAATCATGACACTTTTATAACTTTCCTGATATTAAGTCAGTGATTTTACTCATTTCAAAAATTGGCATTTCATTGACTGCATATTTCACTACTCTTTTTGGCAGACCTGATAGTGATCCTTTTAACTGGAAAGTTTTTAATCCAGATCAAGCTTTGAAGCATAGTCCACAAATTCTCTGTAGATTAGAGGTTGAATCATTTCAGAAACTTAATGTAAGCCTGCTTTATAAATTATAAAAACGGTTTTCATCTGTGTTTGGGTTCAGTGTATTGTTGGAACACCAATCTGTGTCCAACTTTTGAAAACATGCTAAGTTGAAGTCATAGCTACCATATATAGCAACCAGTCTTCCTCCTTCATTATTAAATCCATTTCAAGCAAAGTACCAGTGACACTGATAATAACTTTGCCTCCACTATCTATGAGTGTCTCATCATAAGTCCTCCCAGCAGATTTCTTGACATTGTGGTCAGACAGTTTATAGCAGGAGTCTGGAAACTGTCCTGCAACCTTTGAATGCGCCCCTGCTCCAACACAACTGAATTGAAAGGTTCAATTACCTCCTTCAAAAAGATCAAAAATCGTTTGGAAGGGATCAGGTCCAGAGCCTGGAAAGTTCTGGCCCAGATCATCATAACGAATCTGGGCCAGTGTCCTTTAGCACAACGGGTTAATGCCGAAACAGGGCCAGAACTGTACAGCACTTGGGCCAGATGTGGATTCTTAAGTTGTGATCCAGTCCCTCTCTGGCCCAGATCTGTCTTGGTTACAGAAAAACTAGCGTGTTCCGCCTCCTGAAGCCCACATCCTGTCCAACTCTGTGTGGAAGTCAAAGCATGGATGCGACCGAAACGCAGATGTGCCGGTCTGGAACCGGATCTGGTGTAGAATCAGCTGCTATCTGGGTTGGTACTGTATGTCACCAAGTTTTGCAAAGCCTGGTCATTAACTGTTTCTATTTGGATGTGCTGGAGCAACGTTGAATCCAAAAGTTGCAGCTGCCGTGAATCATGAACACTAACAAGAAACATTTAACCTAGGTGTTAAGGTTAAAATATTCGGAAACCTTCAGAACTTATTGTTTTTACCTTCAGTTGAATTAAGTGAGTGTATTTTGTGAAACATTTTGTATTTTTAACCAAATTCTTTTACAAAAATTACATTAAAATGTAAATGTCTTGTTTGTGCAATTTGTAATTTAGATTAAGTGGATCTAATTTACTTTAAACTGATTGTCTGCTACATAAAATAGGAAATTAATATTACATTATTTAGAGTAAATGTGGTATAAACTATGCACTAGGATTAAGTTTAATGTTGAAATGACAACTAGTTTTTTTAAATTTTATTTTTATTTTTATTACGTGTCCTGTCTAGTAGTTTGCCACTCAGAATTGGTGTCTGAGTACCAAGTACAAGCCCAACAGATTTACTTTTCCAAGAAGAGTATTACAGCTTTGCTGTAACACTCCTCTTGATGTATATGTATTAAAAAATCTTTATTAGTGATAACTGAGGGTTCAATTTCCTGAAGTCATGGACACGAAACCGAGAAAAGAAGGAAGAAAGGAAGAAGGTGAAGAAAAGAAACCGCATCAGCAGAGGCGCTAACTGACGACACAAGACAGGGAGGCAAACAAAGAACACAAGAAAACATCCCAGTCCTGCCGGATGGTAGAGAAGCGGTAAAACAAAACAAACAAAAATAACGAACTGAACAGAACCACACCAATAGTTCAGATCCAGTAATAAAAATTAAGAATTACACATTCACTACACACAAGCATGGATTAATAAACACAATACTAATGTTTCTGTTAAGCTCCTGGTAAAAGCTAACTAATAACAATAACCTCAGCTCAAGATATGTCCATCCACACCAATGTCCCCACACCTATATGTGTGTGAGCATGCAGGTCTGAATAAGGTTTCCCCATTCAAGTGATTGATAGCTGGTGTAAGGAACCGTCAATCCGTCCTACAGGAATCGTCACAGACATGAAGGAGGCAGGAGACTCATGCATCCAGAGTCCCACAGGAGGTGCCTGCCTGGCGGCGGACAATACACGCCGCCGCCACTCCGGACCAATACCCACCGCCAACAACCCGGCCCCCCCCCCCACACACCCACACGCCAGAGAGCAACAGTAAAGCCACAGCAGATGTACGCCCTCCCCAGGCCGCGCCCAGCCAGCACCTGGACATCCAGTTCTATGAAATGACAACTACTGCTCACACCCAGATTGGATAGATTAATTCTATGAACTGAGGCAGAAATTGGTATTTTTCTGTATCCAAGTTTTTTGCATTCCTGGACAAAGCAAAGGGATGCTCTCAGCTCCCAGCACAAATTGAGTTCTCTGTGAAGTGTCGGAAAGTGGGGGAAAGAAGGGGAACAGAAGGTGAGATAAAAACAGGAAAAACAGGTAATTGTCTCCCTGGGGTTCTGTGATCTAACAAAAAACAGAAAAGAAGAAGGAAAGAAAATCTCAAAGTCCAACCTTCTGAGGGCTTTCACTTTTATCCCTTGAAAAAAAAGAAACAGACAGACAGTGCTGACCCAAGGTGGTCCGACTCTTTGGTCCACAGAGAACAAATGTTCAGATCAGTTTTGATAAAATCCACGGCTTTACTCATTTCCCCTGCCAAACAAATCTTTCTTTCTTTCTTTCTTTCTTTCTTTCTTTCTTTCTTTCTTTGTAAAGTGCTTGTCAAACTACGTACAGTTAAGGTTTTAAGGTGGTGCAGAAGATAGCTTAAATAGCTCAAATGTGATATCTGAGGGTTACTGCCATTTGTCACTAATCATACTTTTTTTTTATTTCACTGGAAAATGGTGTCTCTTTGTAGGTAGAACATGCCAAAAGAAGAAAGGAAAAAAAAAAGTAAAGATCTCAAAGCGAAATGAGGCAAGTCTCTGCTGAAAAGGTGCTGCCATAGATTTTAACGTGGCATTTTCACTTAATGAACAGGGAGTTCTTATTATTTCTGTACACTGAAGACCTTTTCAAATCCAGTCCTGTGCGACAAGTAGTGCTGGTTGGGGGAAAATGTTTTCTTCCTCCTTTTCTGAAGTTTCATATAGTATAAGCATTTAACATTAAAATTGACAAAGAAGAGGTTATTTTTAAGCATTAGTAAGGTTCATGATAAACCCACTGAGCTAGATTCCTTTCTAAAATGAATTTTGTTCAAAAGATAACCGACAAACGTTTCTTCATATATTTAAAGGGATATTCCACCCATAAGTAAAAGTTTGTCTGTTGCTATATTCACCAGACTACATAACTGAGAAAAAAAACATATATATATATATATATATATATATTAGGGCCAGGACTTTAAGGCGTTAATTAAGATTAATTAATTACATAAAAATAACGCGTTAACATTTTTTAACACATTTTAATCGCACCTATTTATGCCGCAGCCTTCCAGCGGCGGTGCACAGAGAAAGGTGCAGATCCCGTTTTAAGTCCGCTAAGCCGCGTGCTGTTGTTCCTCCAGCAGGTGATGGACAGCAATTTAGCTTTTACTACCGTTAAAACTTATGCTGCAGCTATTTCTTCCTGTCATTAAGGTTTTGGTGATGGAGGGGTCTCATCTACTCTGTCACTGCGTGCGCTCTCGTGTTACGTGGCACACATGGCTGCACTGGCGCTGCTTCCAGCTATTCCCTCTGGACTCGATCCTCCAGAGAATCTCAGAACTCATTCCACGAGAGGGATTTCATCCTCCTTAGCTCTGCGTGGAGGGATGATGCGCTGCAGCTTCCTGGTCATCACTGTGTTAATTTATTTATTTCTATCTGGGAGACATTTCCGCTTTCTCCATGATTCTCTTATCGGTGTTCTGACAGAATGATGGTTTTATGTTTTCTGATAACTTAAAGGTACAGTGTGTATTATTCGGCCAGTAGGGGGCAGTGCATAGCTAAATTATCACAAGCATGCGGTAGCGTGTCTTCAAGTAAGAAACTCAACAACGGAGGTCCAACTAGTGCTGTTTTCAAATGTTCAATTCCCTGAGAATTATCTACGTACAGCAACATGACGAGCACATCAGTCTCTCTTTCACGATACAAACTAGGCCATTCAATCACCTTCAATCTGTTCTGCTTCAGAAATGCAACAGTAGCTTTAGATGTGTGCTTTTTGATCATTGTCGTGTTGGAAAAGTGCACAACGACAAGTGAACGGAGTGATGGCAGCATCTTTTCCTTCGGTATAGAGCAGTACATTGTTGAGTTTATGATACCATCAATGAAATGCAGCTCCCCAACACCAGCAGCACTCATGCAGCCCCACATAATGACACTGCCAACACCATGTTTCACTATAGGCTTCATGCATTTTTCTTTGAAATCCTCACCTTTACGACACCATACAGTTTTTAAACCATTGGTTCCAAAAACAGTGGTCTTTGTCTCATCACTCCAGAGTATAGAGTCCCAGTAGTCTTCATCTTTTTCAGCATGGGCCCTAGCAAATTCTAGGTGTGCTTTTTTGTGCATGGGCTTTAGGAGAGGCTTCCTTCATGGACGATACCCATGCATGCTATTCCTCTGCAGTGTGCGTCGTATGGTGTCACAGGAAACAGTCACTCCAGTTTGGCTATGTACTGATTTAGCTAACTGCAGTGAACTTGCATGGCGATTTTCTTAAACCCTTCTCATCAGAAGACGCTCCTGTCGAGATGTTAACTTCGGTGGATGGCCTGGACGTCTCTGTAAGATGGTTGCACTCCCATCTTTCTTAAATTTTTTGATCACTTTTGCTACAGTATTTTGAATGATATGTAAAGCTTTGCTGATCTTCTTGTTGTCCTTCTTCTGAACACCACCAAGACTAAGGAGCTGGTGGTGGACTTCAGGAGATCTAAACCATCAGATCAGCCAGTCTACATAGATGGGGGGGAATAGAGACTGTGGAGTCCTACAGATACCTGGGGTTGGTTCTGGATCAGAAACTGGAGTGGACCACCAACACAGACGTTGCACACAGGAAGAGACAGAGTTGCCTTTTTTTCCTCATGCAGCTAAGGTCCTTCAATTTTTTCGTTGGGATGTTGTAGATGTTTTACCACACAGGCATCAGAAGTGTGCTTCTGTATGCTGTTGTCTGCTGGGGAAGTAGCACTACGGACAAAGACTGTAGACGTCTGGACAAACTGGTGAAAAAGGCCATTTCTGTACTGGGTCAGGTGCTGGACTCTGTACGAACTGTGGTGGAGAGGCAGATAAGAAAGAATCTGCAGGGTATTCTGGCTAATACTAAACACCACCTCCATGATGTCCTGACAAGCCAAAGAAGCAGCTGCAGTGAAGGATTGATCTCTTTGAGATGCAGGACTGAGAGTTTCAGGAGATCGTTTGTTCCTGTAGCCATAAGACTGTTCAACAGAGATATCTAACACGTTTTTTTTTCTTTCTCACCCCCAATCTAAGATCAATTTTTAAATACACGAGCACTCAATAAATAAAGTATCTATCTATCTATCTATCTATCTATCTATCTATCTATCTATCTATCTATCTATCTATCTATCTATCTATCTATCTATCTATCTATCTATCTATGAATGGATAATTCACAATTTTAAGATACTGGATAATAACTATTTAATGATAAATAACCCTATAAAAGAAAAAAATAATTTCCTTTCGACTTCTTCCATCTTTGGAGTGTTTATGGATCTCTCACTGATGGCATTGGAAAATACATATTTAAAACAGAAAACATCCAGTTTTGGTTTCCATAAATTCACTAACTGGACAAAATTAGGGTGAGTTTAGTCATTAAAATGAGCAAACAGGTAGGAGTTATTAATTTATTTGTGTCGATTTGTAAAAGCCGAAGGAAATTATGGAGCTAAAAAAAGGCCATAAAGTTAGTTTATATGAAAAGAAGGAGTTTAAATAGTTTGCATTTACCTTTGAAAAAAACAATTATTTGAAAAAAAGAAGATACATTTTCTTTTATATGGAATATCAGTTGAATTCAGTTTCTTATTTTGAGCTTTTCTTATGTTTTTCGTTTCTTATGTAATATTTCATTTTTACATATTTTTCTCCGATTTACACTTGTAATTTAAGTTGATTGTTTTTACAATTTTGCTGATCCCTTTTTACGTTTTCTTTTTACCCTTTGAAATTCCTTTGATTTTCAGTATAAAACTTTTGGCCCCCTAAAGCCCATTTCACACTGTGCATTTCTTGGCCGTCATCAACAAACGTTTCAGTGTGAGCTAAATCGTTGACATGAGAAAGATTTGCAGTTCTGTGGCCATCCAGTGTGAAGGACCCTCCGACAGCTCATTGAGCACTCTCACGACCAAATCCAGCCTCCGACAGTATTCAGGGCGAGCCAGAAAATCTACGACTGTGGTCTGCAATCAACCTACAAAAAACAAGGGATGACAGTAACAGTAACAACATGACAATGGAGGATACATCAAAGAACATGTTGGGGAACACAGAAGCCAAATTTATTTAGGTTTTGCAGCAAAGATAGTAAAGATTATATTTTATCATCTGGATGATGCTCTGAGTGACTGAGCATCCCTCATGCCTTATTGTCAACTGTTTTTCATTTCCTTTGGTGTATAAATTACTCTTACATTAGCTCTTTTGATGTCTCTGTGTCTCTTCTCTGTCCACTCAAACCCCCAGACGGTCATGGCAGATGACCACTTGTACTGACCCAGGTTCTGCCGGAGGTTTCTTCCTGTTAAAGAGGAGTTTTTTCCTCTCCACTGTTGCTACATGCTTCTGTAGTATGAGAGATTGCTGTGGTGGCAGGTCTGCATCAATGGAGCCCCACCTCATTTCAATGACTTAATGTAATCTGCTGGGATTCCTTACATAGAAAAGTTTTAACTGATTGGAATGTTTGTATAATTGTATTGCAATGACTTTTGTTGTAAAGTGCCTTTAGATGACATCTGTTGTGAATTGGCGCTATATAAATAAAAAGGAATTTAATTTCATTTTATCATTGCCATCTTGGGTGTCTGTGTCTGTCTTTTAATGACAATGCATTTTGGTGAGGTATGGTTGTGACATTGGTGTGTCCTGCTAGAGGAAGAGGTTGTGCAATTTGACTCACTGAAATCTTGGTCCGTACAGTGTCCCATCTCTCTGGAGCTCACACAGTGTGATATGTAGCAGATCTTTGTAAAGGTAAAAAAATATGGACAGTGTAAACCTGATTAAGGCAATAGGGGGAGACAATACAATGAACTGCTTGATAGCATCGCTCAGTTTGTTATTGAAATTCTAAAAGTTTTATACTCTATGTATGCGTTTATGAATTATTATTGTTTTGTTGTAGTGTAATGTAGAAGTGTGCTCCCTTAAATGTGTCTTTTCATGCTGGTGTTTGGAAAACCTAAATTTGTGCCCATTTATTATTTCCCCTAGAAACGTTCAGCCAGTGGGTTACCTTAAAGTCCATCTTAAATATAAACTGAACAGAGCAGAAATCAGTGTGACTGAAATAAAAAAAGAATAAAAGTAAATGTACGGCTTTATGTAGTAGGAAAGAAATGGATGTTCCAGCAGAAAGCTGGGTTAATGCGGTGTCCGGCTTCATTTCTTGCATATTAGCATTGAGTTATTAAGACAGCTTTTCTGGGAGTTAAATTCCCCTGGCTGTTTGTTCTCTGCAAGGTCCTCTACATCTGCTGGCTACTCGCATGTGTGATGATGTGTGAGAGAGGTGCGGCTGGGGAGGGGTGTACATCGAGCCAGACAGAAAAAAAGAAACACTCAGTTTTAATCACCAGCATCTTTTCTCTCATGCTGTTTTTCACAGCCTCTGCCCACTCATGCAAACCATACAGACATGCGCAAAAGATAAAAAATAAACATAAGAGTCGTTCTGACACTTTCAGAATCAGCTAAAGTCTTTTAATCTCTCTGTTCTGTTACTCAAGGTCTCACTGGAGTGTAAAGCCTCAGTGGAATACAACATCCACAATGGCTGAAATTTTAATTAGAAGATAAAGTGTTGGCTTACCATCACTTCCATTCATTTGGAAAACATGCAGATGGACTCGCACTCTACTTGACCCATCAAACAAAGCAAAACAAGTTTACTTAAAATGCCAACAGGAATAAATTCCCAACTGTATTCCAATGTCACCATCTCTCTGGCAAACACGTTCCACAGTCATATTTTTATACTCCTGAGTAGGTTTTGTATTTGAATAAACAACATTGACACACCTTTATTTAATCTTATTTGGCATAAGTGGTATGGAAGCACAGTGGCCAGTTTCTCTGCACTACCAGATTAGTAAACTGTCTGACGCAGATCGTAGCATTTTCCTCAAGATCTTTCCTTTCTTCCCCGTCTTGCTTTCCTTTGAGTCTTTGGTAGATCTTCAGTATACTTGGTCCATATATCAGGGTCGGAAGGATCTCGCATGTGATGGAGCTAATACCCAGCTGCAGCTAATCCAGAACGTTGCTGCCCGTGTTCTCACTAGAACCAGGAAAGTAGAACACATCACCCCAGTTCTAAAGTCCTTACAATGGCTCCCTGTAGCTCAGAGAATAGACTTTAAAATACTCCTACTAGTTTATAAATCACTGAACGGTTTAGCACCAAAGTACGTTGGAAATCTGCTGTCACTCTACCAACCCAGCAGACCACTCAGGTCCTCCAACTCGAGCTTACTTAACATTCCTAAAATTAGAACTAAACAAGGAGAGGCAGCTTTCAGCTTCTATGCTCCACAAATCTGGAACAAACTTCCAGAAGAATGTAAAAATGCAGAATCGTTAGGCTCTTTTAAATAAAAGATTAAAACTCTACTATTCAGAGCTGCCTTTGAGCCCTAAATTGTACTTTCTGATCACTATTTGATTCTCGTGGTTTATTGTATTCTTATTTTTTTTAACCTGTTGTGTTTTATCAGTTTTTAATCGAGATTGCATAAAGTTGTGTTGTATCTGTTTTAAATCTATATTGCATACATTTGTTCCTTACATCATGTTTTCTTGTTGATTTATTGTGCATATCTGTTAAACCTATATGTGTCTGTTTTTCTCTAATCATGCTTCTGTAATCATGTATTTGGTATCATTATCAAGGAATCATGTAAAGCACCTTGAATTGCCCCGTGTTGAAAGTGTGCTATATAAATAAAATTGCCTTGCCCTGCCCTGCCTTGCCTTGACATGAGGATTAGAGTTGTCTGTGATATAGAAATTATTTACAAACAAACTCTTGCTACTGTACAATACCACAGTATATTGCAGCTGAGCTTGCAAAACCACAATCCTCCCATCACATGTTTCAAAGACCAGAATTGGGTGTCCTGTCCACTGCTGGTTGGAAAGACTAAGGTTGTTGATCTCACAAGGGTCAATACCCTTGCAATCCCATGAATCCCTGGCCCATCAGAATGGGCAGGGATACCCATCCTTATATTCAGGAACAGAGAATAAAGCATTTAACCATTGCAAAGCTTTAGTTACCCACCTGAAACAAAGTATTGGCTCTGCTGATGAGGGAATTCAACCTATTCATTCAGGTGCAATGGAGAAGGGATCAATCTAAAGGTTGCAGCATATTAGCTCTTAGCAGATTAACTTTATGCTTTTGCCTAATGCATAAACCAATCATAATAGAGCATAATAGAGAACTTCTTAAATTGAGAGCAAGTGAAAGTTGAGTTATTATTGATGTGGTTATTAAACTGCGCTCGATAATGCAAGAGAGAGCGTTCGACAAACTATGATCTTTAACGGTGAATAGACTGAGCTTATATAGCACTTTTCTAGTCATACTGACTACTCAAAGCACTTTACACCGGTGCCACATTCATCAATTCCTCTTGGAAACACACACTCCTTCATACAGTGATACACAGATCGGTAGGCAACTTTACGTTAAGTGCCTTGCACAGGGGCACATTGACAGGTGACAGAATGAATCTGGAATTGAACCTAAAAAACTCTTCAGTAACAAGCCTAATACTCAATGCAAAGTGTCAAAATCACAATCGTGGGGTAACTTTGTCAATCATTAGAGGAAACCAGTAGGTGAGGAAAATAACTCTTTCTAAATCACTGTTACATTGGTATCTGTCATAGCAGCTGTCATATATGGCAGCATGAAAACTTGGTGCGAGTGACTTTTACATGAAAGAGATCTAATAAAGATCTGCTGATCAAAAAATCTGCTGATTCATGTTTTATTTCCATTACATGGACTGATGTAGAATGTTTGTAGGCTGTGAAAAGCTGAAATGAACCAGGAAATCCTTGGTTTATTTGACATATAATACTGTTGGAAAACACAGAAGATTTGAACAATTCTAATGCTCCCTGACACATTACTTTTAGAATTTGGTGAAATAAAATCAAGTTTACATCAAGGAGTTGATGTAATATCTGGTTTTGGTGAATAGTGTTAGATTTGTGCTTTGAAAACATTTTCAAAGATTACGTTCGATGAGTCAGTGCAGCACCAGAGGGAGGTTGTATAATAGCAGCATCACAGGCAGGTGGTGTAACTTATCAGGAACATGTTTGGCTGCAAGTTGTGGTGACATTTAAATTTCTCTCACTTGCATTTTGGATTTTTACCTCAGTGGGTTTGTGATATGTGTCATGCTTCTACCAGCTCTAATAAAAACCTTTAATTAGATGGGTTTTGATTATATCACTTAAGTGTTTGCAGATTGTTGGTAGAAGTTGGTCTCTCAGGAAGTTTTGATCCGATATTCATTCACACAGGTGTTCTTGACCAAAGTTTGTCAAAATAGCCTCTCTTGGATGAGACACAAGCAATCAGAGGTAGAATTCTTTTAGCAAAAATAACTTTGCACTTGTTTGAAGCTATTCAGAGTTTGACTGCCTTTGATGAGTTTTTTTTTAAACAGAGCTGGCTTCTTCAAACATCTTTACCTCTCTGTGTGTACAGATGCACTCACACCAACCAGCTGCCAATGTTCAAGCTACGGAAACACAATTCCTTCTTGGAATCATAATTACCTAGTGGCCCGCTTGGGATAAAGCAGTTTTGGAGCTTCCTGGGCCCTCCCTGACTACAGCTGAACTTTTCACCTTAAAGATTATGGCAGTCCCAAAAAACTGTTCTTGTAGCTGCAATATTCTAAGCAACACTTAATTGCCCGCAAGGCTGTTTTGATTCAAAGGAAAGATAATTGTATGCTTTTCTTTGAAGCAAACCATTATTAACCAGGAAAGCAATGACTAATTGTAAAATTTGATAATGCAATTTCAGTTTTTCAGGACTTTTTCATCGATAATGTCATAACCATGGAGATGGTTTACTTATATTTTATAACAATATACAGCCAGATTACAGCCTTCTGGGGATTCAGACTGCGTGAAAAGTACAGATCACAGCAGCACAGTAAGTTGATTTTAGCTGGACTTTGTGTCAAGTTGTAAGAACGATGAGGACCTAAACACAGACTCACATTAAATTAGAATAATTTATAGTGGTAGTGGGAAGACTTACAGCAAATGTTCTGGTAGGGATACCACAAAGCTGAGGATTTTGGAGTGCAGAAAAACTGTGAATTAAGCTGGGAAGTGAAGAGGTCAAAGAGCTTTAGTATACTGGGGAGGAGTGGAAAATGTCACAGAAACCAGGGGAAACCAGGGGGTACGATGCAGGTGTGTGAAACAAAAGCACAAAATGAACTCTCAAAATGGGAACAAAATAATCTAAAGTCTGAATAAAAAACAAAATAAACTTAAAATCAAGATCAGAGACAGCAAGGAGGCACACAGGAGGAACATGGAGAGCAAACAGAGATGTTTGGTCAGAGATGAAGAAGATCAAAGGTTTTTAGCACAAGAAGGATTTGATTGATGGAAGTCTGGACAGAGAAAATGAACTGGACGCATTTTTTGACAAGTTCAGTTCAGGAACAAGCTCAGCATCATCATTCCCTCTCCTCAGCCAAACAAATATCCCATACTCCTCTGACCCACAGATTTCCTCACAGACCTTGGATTTTTTATCTCCCACCTTAGTCAGGGACTTTCTGCTTCCACAAGTTCGTCTTCAACCAACTGATGAGATCCTGCTACCTCCCGTGCCTCCCCCTTCCACTTTTCTGTCTGTAGAAGCCAGATGAAAAGGCGGCTGGAGAAACTGGTCCAGATGGTGTCAGCCCCAAAGAGAAGACCTGTATAGAACAGCTTTATGAGACTCAGCAGTACCTCTTCAAACTTAGTCCGACCCATGGCCACGAGAAGGGTTCAGTGTCGTGGAAGTCATCCTGCCTCGTTCCAGTACCAAAGAAAACTCACCCTTCAATCCTCAGTGACTAGAGTTGCCCTCACACCCCATATTATGAAGGTCCGGCAGAGACTCCTGTTGGCCCACTTGAGTAAGCAAACTAGAAAATATCAGGATCCAATGAAGTTTGCTTATGAAGTTGAAGTTGAAGATGCCATCATCTATCTGCTTCAACTAACTTGGTATCGTTTGGACAAAGCAGGCAGCACTGTGAGGATCATGTTCTTTGATTTCTCCATAGCATTAAAAGTGGAAGTTTGGGTTTTTTCAACATGGACCTTATTTCTAGCATGCATTACGGTCATTTACTCACCCTGACAAGTCTGGTGCCACTGGAAGTATGGTTCGGGAAATGTTTATATACATTTGCAATCAATGTGTATCCATATAATGGGAGTTGTTGGGGCATGCAAAGTGGAGCATCTAAATAAGACATGACCTTCCCCTTAAATCACCATGGAGCAACATCACAATAGACCGACAGTGAAAAAGAGGAGGTGAGGACTTTAAGTAAGAAAATGAGGGAATTAGGATAATAGCAAAACACTAGTGAAACAAAGGAGTTTTGTGGCAGATAATCCCTCATTTACAGGTTGCACTTGGTGTGACCCAGTAACTCCCATTATTAGAATATATGCTGATCACGAATTATCTAAATATTTCCCAAAGGACTTTAAAGTGGCACCAAAATCTTCTGAATGAGTAAATAATGCATGTTAGAAACAACCCCCATCCAAAAAAACAAAAAAACAACAACCCGAAATTCCACTTTAACACAAGTCAACCTGATTTGCTTCGTCAAACTCCTGAAGACACAAATGAAGGCCTCAACAATTGTCTGGATTAATGACCATCTGACAAATAAACCAGTTTGCAAGATCTAATGGTTTTATGTGCAAAACCAGGTGATGATCAGCAGCAAAGGAGCACCGCAGGGGACTGTACTCTCATCATTCCATTTCACACTGTACTTCCAGTACGAATCAGAGACCTGTGATCTGCAGAAATACTCAGATGACTCTGAGTATGACTCTCAGGTGTATCAGAGATGGTCAAGAAAATATATACAGAGAGTTCATCCTAAAGCAGACCTGTTGCCAGAGGAATTTAGCTAGGCAGGCTGTGTCTTTTTCTTGGGGGGGTGGGTGTAATTTAATTAATCTGCAACACACAGTTCAAAGGCACATATCATTGACAGAAAATGGCCATCTCGAACAAAAACTTTTTTTTTTACATCCATAAAAACAAAACTAGTCCACAAGTTTTACATCCACATCCAACATAACCTGAAAACTTTGGTTATTTCCTTCCTTGAGTGTATTTCTTACAAAGCTTTTATCATATCATAAAAGCCCCAAAATAACATTTCTTCTTTGTGATGTTCATTGGTTTTAGCATTGGTCCTGATTGTGCTTGCTTTGCCATTGTTTTTATTAAGCCTAGCTCTAATGTCAATGTTCCAAAAGTCAAAATTAATAGCGTACAGTACCATCTGTTAGTTGTCTAGGGCATTGTAATCTGTCTTGGACAGGCCTGATACCTGAATGTGCGTGGTTGGCCCACCAATTGGCTCCTAGCCTGTCTTACAGAAATGAAATAATATCTGTTAGGTTAACCCTTTTCTAGTCATGTTGACCTCTCAGAACCTTTTTACACTGTGGCCACATTCATCCAACCAAACCTACTAATGTGCACATATTCATTCACTGGTATACCGATTGGTAGGCCTTGCCCAGGGGCACATCGACATGTGAAGCTGGAAGGGGAAGCTGGAATCAAACCCCAAACTGTCATGCAATCAAACCGATTACATGACAAACATGAAGCCACAGTTGCCCTGAAAAAAGGAGGAATCAATCTGCATCTGATCCATTTGCACGATTATCAAAATACATCACTAAGTTAATTTATAGTTTGTTGCGTGTATACAAATTGTGACATATGAAATGTGAAGTGCACCACTGAATAAATGATTTATTTTTCTGTGAAGTGTCTACCACCTCAGCTGATTGGTCTTTCTCCTGAAGCAATTGTGAAGCAGAACAGAAGCAAACAGAGAAAAATGGCAGAACAGCTGCTGCAGACACGTTACCCGGTCCCACAGCTTGCCACCGCAGTTTGTTTGACTGTGCAGCGCTATCAGCCAGCAGCCTGGTTAACAATATTCCACACAGTCAGCCGTGTTTCTTGTATTAACAATGTTCAACTAATTGCGTCCTCCCATGGAGCTAATTAATTTACCATTGTGCTGTGATCCTATAACATCTCGAGCCACTCAAAGTCATTTCTAAAGCAGGCTGGAGAGAATTTCATAAACGGCTGCTTGTGCATTTTAATGCGCAGCGGAGAATAATAGTTCATGGTGATGAGTGTGCATTCACCACAGAGATGAGACTGAATGTCATTTTCCTGTGTGTCAAACAAATAAAAAGCAGATTTCTTCCCCCTTTCCTTTGTGTAAACCCCCAGCTGTCAGCAGCAGAAAAAAAAACAACTAAAGCAGGGTTTTGGATGGCAGCCTGAAAAGAAAGCTGATGAGGATTTAAAGTCTGTCTATGTCCGCAGATGTGCCTGTACAAAATAACTTTTTAACATCTGAAGCAGACATTAAGCCCCCTATAACATGACCTGAAATAATAAATACATTTAAGTTTATAACTTGTTTATTAATATGTTGCAGAAACCATCTTGGAATTTTCCTAGTTTTTCTTGTTTGTGCTCCTGTAGGGGTTTACCCAGAAGGTGGTTCAGGTAGGAGTTGACGGCGTGCGGCGAGTGGACTGGCATGACTATGAAACAATAAGGAGAGACGCTGCTCGGATTGGTAGGTCCAAACTCTATTCTGGATCTTTTCTGGCCACACAGACACTTACACTTTTCTATTTTTTTTCTTTCTTCTCTTAATTCCCTCCAAGTGGATTTTCTCCCACACAACCATCATGAATCAATATGGTTTGTTGCACCCTGAGTTCGTAATTAAATGCACTTAATCTTCTACAATAAGCATTGATTCTGCCCCTGGCGTTGGGTTTGAAACAAGTGTAAAGGATTTAATTGGTTTTTGCTTATTTTTTTGGGAGAAACGTATGAAGGAAAATGTCCTAAATTTGTGAAAGAATGAGTCTGTTACTTACAGATCGAACAGAGCTTTGTTTTAACAAGTCAATACTCAGAATTTGTCTGATCAAAGGCAGATGTAGAAACGCTACTCAGTGGTGGACACCTCTAGTCCTGGAGGACAGGAATTTCACATGTTTTAAACATTTTCCAGGTTGATTACATCACATTTGAAAGTGTCTGTCATTAGAAGGCTCCTACATAGGTGTAAGAATAGTTGAGGATGAGGTATGTTAAACCAGGAATCTGAAATAGGCACAATGCTACTTGACTCACAATTGGCTGCCATTTGTAAAGCACCCAATGCAGGAGTGCCTTAATTTACCTTTGCACTGATTGGCTGTACCCCAAAGACAAAAATAAGGTAGAATGTAGATTTTAGCTTCTGTGGTACCACTAAGACGGTTTCCACTGTGCGTCTTAATAAAGATCAAAGTAATGTATATCTGGGGTTTGATTTAAAGGTCCTGATCAGTTACACAGAATGTAAATCATGCAATTATAAAATGTGTTTTTTTCTCTTTGTAGATTAATTGATGGACACCTACTTTTTGCTGTAACTCGAGTCAAATTTTCAGGTATTCTACCCACCTCTGGTAGACAGACAGAGGAGTTTTTGCTGATACATTATCCAGTTTAGCTAAAGAATGATTGTGGACAATAACCAAGTTTACAGATTTACTATTAATTTGCTATATACAATCCAGTTACATGAGAAGAATTTTAGGAATTATCCGTATCTTTAGAGCTGTTGCTTTAAAACTTACAACCTGAAAGAATAAAAGCTGTCTCAGGAATGATTATACCTCCAGCGGTCATTGGGTTAGAACAGGTGTATTCCCTGACCCTATTCCGAATCCATCACAGGGAAACAAAACAGACATGCACAAAGTCATGTCTTTGGACTGTGGGAGCTGGCCAAAGTAGTCTTGCGTTCATGTTTAGTGCATGCAAACGCCACTTGGAAAGATACAAGAGAAGGATTCAAACCCGGGACCTTCTTGTTGCAAAGCAGTAGGACGCCAAGTAAGTATGCCAAAGGGCACCCATCTTAATCTATTTCATCTTACATTTACCTCCGCACACTTCTGGATGTGAGAATGCACGAAACTAAAAGGAACGTCTAGAGCTCATTCCTTCACCTTTGCTTAATTACCTCCCGGCAGGTAATCATAATCAATAACTGATATAGTTAGTATACTGATATAATTACTGGATATAAGATGTTGTCCTGTATTATGTAATCATTTTACATCAAATTATTAATGATTGCCATAAGCAATCATTCTTAAATATTCATAGCCAAATTATCGCACCCTTCTTTGTTCCAACATTACTTCTGACTAGTCTATGTTGGGTCAGTAATTAGTTGCATTATTTGATTTAGACTGTCTGTTGGTAAATTTAACAAATAACAACAAGAACACTATATCTCTCTATTTTACGGCTAAAGCTTGCTTTCAAAACTGTGTTAACTTCATGATGGGTAGTACTCTTAGGTTACCGAAAACACACAGAGTCTATCTTTTTAAATCACCAATTGTAACAGAAGAAATGGTTTCATCATACGATTTTAGGGGGTTTAGGGGTTTCAAGTCATTAAAATGTCTCTGTACCAGGAAACATTTAGAATTTTATTAGTGACATAACTATATATAAATCCGTACAGTTTTCTAAATGGAAACTGTTTAAATTCTGAAAGTACAATAAATTTGGTGTTTTTAAAAATTTGATCTAAGGAAGTCAGATTTTAAAGCATGATGCACAGTGAATCAGGTGTCTGGGACTGCTATCTTTATTTAAAAAATTAAATCTTGGGTTCAGAACCGTCCGAATTACTTAAAACTCATAATACCAGTACTGTCTGCAGGCAGCGAGAAGAGCCACCTTAAGTAAAGACGTTTATCTTGGAAATGAGCCATTAAAGTGAGAGGTAAATTTTCACAGTTGTTAACCTTCTTCAATACATTTAGATCATTTCTGCATAATTGGACCAGGCAGTTCAGCTTAATCTGATACTCCTCTCCAACTATAAAGCTTCTACACTTGCATCTGTGCATGTTTGTGTGGAAAGCAGTGATGAGAAGCTAATGAAACAAGCAGCTCAGTGTCATTTGACACATGAGTTCAGGCTCCACAGAACTTTGAGAAAAAGAGATAAAAAATGTTAAGATTGACTTGTGTTACAAAAATACCAAGCGGTAGATTGATGCACAATGGAGCAAAAAAGGATTTGGCAGCCACCAGTTGTGCAAGTTGTTCCACCTAATACGATGAAATAGGTCTGTAATTTTTTATCGAAGGTACACTTCAACAGTGAAAGACAGAATATTAAAAGAAATAAAGGAAATCACACTGTATGATTTTAAAATAACTTATTTGTATAAAGCTGCAGAAAATAAGTATTTAGTACCTACAACAAGCAATAATTCTGGCCCCCACATACATGTTTTTTTCTTTTCAAAGAAGCTCTTCTATCCTCCACTTATTACTTGTATTAATGGCACCCTGTTTGACATTGCTGTCTTTATATTAGACACCTGTTCACACCTTCAAACAGTCAAATTCCAACTTCACCATGACCAAGACCAAATAGATGTCCAGGGACACCAGGGACAGGATTTAACACCTGCTCAAGACTGAGATGAGCCAATCTACAATAGGCAATGAGCTTGGTGAGAAGAGATCAGCTGTTGGAGCAATTATTAGAAAATCTAATTAATAGAAGATCACTGAAAATCTCCCTAGGCCTGGAACTCTATAAAAGATCTCAACTTGTGCGGTATACATGATCTTGAGAACAGTAAGGAAACAGCCCAGAACGTCATGAGGGGACCTGGCCAATGATTTGAAGATACCTAGGACCACAGCAACAAAGGTTACTATTAGTGACAAACCACGTTGTCATGGATTAGCATCCTGCAGCTCTCAAGGTTAAGCCAACACATGTCCAGGCATGTCCAAAGTTTGCAAGAGAACATCTGGATGGTCCAGAGGAGGATTGGGAGAATGTCATGTGGTCAGATGAGACCATTTATTTGTCATAAACGGCACGTGTAGTGTTCGAAGGGGAAGACTACTGAGTTTCATCCCAAGATCCGTTACCCAGTGTGAAGCATTTGGGTTGAAACATTGTGCTTATGGGCTTTTTTTTGTAAAGGGGAGAGGATGATTAAAGAGAGTGTGAATGGGGCCTTCTATTGTGAGATTTTGGGCAAAAATGTTCTGACGCATCTGTATGTGTTTTGTAGGTAATGGTGAACAGGGAAAGCCATTCCCTCTGACAGAAACTGACCAGGTTGACCAGGCCTACAGGGAAAATGGCTTCAACATTTATGTCAGCAACCGGATCTCTCTGAATCGCTCCCTGCCTGACATCCGGCATGAAAAGTGAGTCCCTTACAAAGAAATGAAGTGAAGGGTGTAAGAAAGGATGTGTTTTACTGTAACTGAGTCATAAAAATACCTGACATTGTTTATATTTTGCCCCTCTTCTGAGTAAACCCCTATGTTACATGAAATTTTCCTGTTAAATATTGACACAGGTTAATCTCCATAATTGAAGGATGTCTGGTATCGAATGAAGCTTCTAGTCCTCTGCCAGGGCTAGACAACCCCCCATCCTCATGCTGTTAACTAATTCTATGTGCTTCATGCCAGAGTCTCCAAAAGAATCCAATATGACCAGAAAAAGTACTAGAGTTGTTGGTAGTTGATTTTCTCCAAACGAGTCACTAAAGGGGTGTCAAGAGTCTAAGAAATATAATGGCAAAATGAGGTACTTGTCAGCACAGGGAACAGCTTTGTGCAGCGTCTCAGTCTGACAAAGCTGTTCTGTCTGTTTATTTATTATTCATTTATTTTTAACTATTTATTTGGTTTATAAAGCATAATTTTCTTGACAGAGGTATTAAAATATCTCTGAATGAGACACCTCCGCCCCCCCCTCCACACACACAACCACATGTTGTTATGTAATTCTAGTTTTCTGTACCTTTCCAGTAGAATGTCTTTTCATGAGACGCATGGCTGTTCCCTTGCCACTAGCTGCGTTTCCTTTACAGATAAGCACAACATTTTTCAATATTGTCTAAATGTTGAAAAAACAAAATTTTGCATTTGCATTGTTTCCATTAAATAACAAACTCAGTTTAAATCACAAGTTATCACGCGAGTAAAAAAAGTGGCGATGGATGTGAACATTTACAGTAGATCTATTCATATTGCAGGCACGGCACTAGCACTCATTATCAGCCATGAGGAGGAGACGTAGACGGCTTGTAGAGGCATTGGAGCGACAAGCCCCTTTCACATTGGAGCGGTCTTGGTAAAAGCTCGCGATTCTTTGCTGTTCTGAATCTAAAATATTAGTTATGCCTTTATCACAAACCAACTCAGTCTCTTCGTGAACCGAAGCATGCTGTGCCATCTAGTACATCTAGCCTACTAGTACTTCCGACGTCATCAACTTCGATGTGTTTTTCACTCGTAGTAACATCCGGTCGATGATCACATGATGCAAAAAAGGTGTATCCATTGCTGTTTTGCGAAATATATGAATTTTGATACGCTCAAAACACCACCTCATCCAAGCGCAAAAACTTTTAATTGAAAAGGGCAAGTTTTGAAATTCCCATTTTTTCATTAGCTGAATTTATTTTTGCAACTTCAATTTGCGCAATTTCATGGGTAATGGAAACGCAGCTACTTTGCTCTTCCAGCAGAGAGGGGAGATTCCTGCATGTGTGATTAACTTGCTGTGCATGTACTCCTACCGTAACGGGGCTGCTGTACGAGGGGAGCCACTTGTGAGCTCTTTGACACGAGACAGGAGTGGAGATTTGCACCATTGGTCAATGGGTGGATGTGCAGTTCATGTCAGATCAACCCCAAAATGTAATCTGTTGTTGTTGGTAATTTTCTGAAAATGTCAACTAAATCCATCCATACATTTTTGAGTTATCTTGTTAACAGACAAACAGACAGATGGGTGCAAAGACATATACTTCCTGGCTGAGGTCCACTAAAAAAAAATGTTTCTCTCAGAAAGACCAAAATTATGCAGTCTTCTGTGTGAACATTCGGTTTTGAATGCCACTAAAGCTGTTTTCATTTTTTCTGGCAAGACCTTTCTTCTGACAGTTAACCTCAATATTTTTCATGTGAAAGAAACTATAAGTGCTTACATACCTCGGTTTTTCCGAAAAGGTTGTTCTCTCTTTTTATTTTGTGTTTATGAAAGCAGGGTTTCCTTGACCTGACCTCTCCTACAATAATCTGTCAGCGTGCAACAACTCTCCAACAGATGTAGATGAATGACAGTCAGTCTGTTTTTGTTGCTGTTGAATGTGTAAGATATAAAAATTGTTTTAACAAGCTGTGCCCGGAGGTTAAGTTTAGTATTCATGTCCATCACTCATTTTGTCTTTTCTGTCTGTTTGTCTGTTAATAAGATAACTCAAGAAGTTATGGAGGAATTTCGAATGAAATTTTAAGTACGAGTCCACAATGCTATCGGGAACACCTGATTCAATTTTGGGGTTGATCAACATAAAGTGTGTATCCACCCATCGACAAACATTGCTAACCTCCACTCCTCTGCCATGTTAAATCAGCTCCCTTCGCCCAGCAGCCCCTACATTTGTTGTTATGCACGGCATATTTATCACACGTGCAGTAATCTCATCTAGAGAATACTCGCTGTCTATTTGAGTGCTCACCGATACTGAGTACCGATTCCAAAAAATGCGATAAATTTGAAGACAGGTTTTATTTAATTCTCTGCTCGTCAAAACAAATGATGGTGAAATAGCTAAAAATAAAATTAATAAAAATGACCACAAAACTACAATTTTAAGTGAAAAATACATATTTTCTGTGAAATTATTACACGGTTTACACATTTTGAGAATCAGTTCATATTATTGGTTAACTTTAACTAATACCAATACAGTTAAAAAGAACGGTATCAGTATTGGTGCATCCATAAAAAATATCTTCTCATCTGGTCCAGACAGGAGATACTACAAACTGCAGATTTTCAAGCTTAAAGCCAGAATGAAAGCATCTTTTTTCAAACTAAAGGACAGGTAGCCTTAAATCTGAGTTTTGAGCACTGGTATAGGGCTGGATGATATGGCCATTAGTTAATATATATCATATTCAGAGGTTACAGTTTTTTCTTTTTGTCCATTTCGATAAAAGGGTTAAAAAAAAAAAGTCTGGTCATAAACAATTTTTACCTGTCAATTTCTTAATGTGAATAGTTTACCCGCTGGGCTGAATGCACAGTTTCACAACTGCCTCCTGCTCCGCATGGAACTGAAATATGCACCCATCTGTGCGTAATTGAATAGTAGGACGGCTGCAGAGATTATTTTCATGAGGTTTTGATTTTCTACAGATGACTTCTCATGGGGGTTTAGATGTTCTAGAGGCAGAATGCATTCTCGGCTAGTCAACTGTAGAGTGGAAACGAGCACCACTTCAGCCAAAGGTTTGAAATCTGTGAATTTGTTCTATTAAAGTGATCAGAAGTTGGAAAGACTCTCTGAAGGAGACATTTTTTGACCCACGAAATCCTGCAGCATTCACTGGTTTTTGGCATGACACCAGGCTTGTGGGAATGAAGCACTCCAAAGTTTCAGTATCTCTTCAACGGTTTGTCAGCTCCCGGTTAGCAGCCTTCAGATTTTTTACTACTTAAAAAAAAAGGTCAAATATGGAAAATATGTGATAAACATGAACCCTGATTATAATACACAGTATTTATTTGCTGTAAAAGGAGAGTCAGTCTCTAAAGTCTCTTCCAACAGCAGGACCAAAGCAACCAACTTTGCCTTATGTTTGTCCACATACTCCAAAAGCAGATATGGTCTTTTAAAAGGTCAGTTACAAGGCAGCAGCCGGGCTACTCAATTTATACAAATTACATTAAACTGGCAAACACATCTGTCAAAGGAATCACAACTAATTTTAAGACAAATCCCTCAGTTAAGTAATCAGTCTATATAGATCTGAAACAGTAGGAGAAGCCCAAGATTATCTGCCAAACACCCTTGGCACAGTATGTTCTATCTTTAAATACAATCTAAGTATCTGACTGTAAACTAGTTTTGTGAGAAACGTCTGACCCACATGCGAGAATCAAGGTTTAACAGGTTTACTGAAATACAGTTTTGGCTATGATGTCTAGATCCAGGAAATTCCTTTAACCAGATTGATGATTCACTTTGAGGAATTGCTGGAGAAATGAAAGACTTGAAAGATCAGGAGGATACTGTAAGAAGCAAGTTATTGGCTGCTACGGGTTTGAGGCAGAGGCAAGATTCTCGAGAGAAATGAGCAGAGTCCATGAGGAGTTGTGGAACAGTACAGTAGGTTGTGGTGTAGCATCAGAAGGCAGATGGGCAGGAGCGTGGATGTAAAAGGAAGCGGTAGATTTTGTTAGCCTGTTGTGAAAATACACTCTCTAGGAGATTATGGTCTGAGGTGAACAGAGGAATGGATCCAAAAAGTCTCATGAAGGAGAATATTCAGGCTTCTGGAGAAAACCACTTGGGTTGGTACTTTATTATCGTACTACCAGCAGAGAGCTCCTCTTGAGCTCTGGCTGATTGGCCTTGATGAAGCCCATGTGAGCAGGAGCACACCGCTAAGCCCAGCCCTCTATGGTTAACCTGTGACTCAGCAGATACCTGATAACAAATTGTTTTATGATCAGTATTGTGTAATATAATGGCTGTTCAAAGTGAACCTTGACAGAGATGAGTTTATGGAAGATAATATTTAACAGTTTACATAATAATATAGCACAGATGTAAGCTTAGGTCAGAACTGTTATACCAATTAACACACTATGTTTCATTACAGAAAATAGGGCTTTTTGGGTTTAAAATAAACACTGTACTGTAGAATGGAGCTTAGATAGATATTATGTATTAAAGCAGCAAAAGTCATAATAACAGTTTCAAATGAACTCAGTAATCTGCTAAATAAGCAGCAATGCGAGTTTAGAATTATAGCTGTTTCACACAAATTACATTTGACCAAATTATTCTTCCTTTGACAAAAGCATTTGATTTTCTGGTCCATCATCCTTTTGTCAGGTGTTCAGCCAAATCTGTGGAATCCATTCTACCTGAACAGTTTTGATGAAGGGGAGCTGAAATCTCTCATCTAGGTCATGTTTGTGCTAAAAAGTCTGTTCTTTATCCCCTGTTCTTGATGTTTTCCTTTTATATCTCTGTAATGGGGAAACTGTGCAACATGTAAACGGTGTTGCCACCTCGTTTTCAGTTAATCTGGCAAACAATCTGCACACTTTATAAACTTCCCCATGTTCAGAGGAAGTGGATTAGATGCAATGTGTTTAGATGTCCTAGAAAGTACATGCAAATAGGCAGTGGTTACAAAAGAAATTTATAGTTAAATCATCAAGATATTGTCATTTGAAACATTGCGTGTCACACAACACGCAAAGCATACAGTAAGACATATTGCCTTATAGTATTCAAGGAAGTTCAGTATCGGTTGATAAGACAGGCAGACAGAAAGATTGCATGGACGAATGGATGGATGGGGCAGACAGACTTTTAGGCAGGCAGGTTCTGTCCAAATTCAGGGTCTGCATCCTTTGAATGACCCATCCTACCCGGTTGATGTTGGCCAGTCATTTGTCGACCGGGTAGACCGAAGGAACCAGGCAGCACTGTTAGGGTCATGGTCTTTGATTTCTCCACTGCATTCAACTCAATTCAACCTGATTTACTTTATCAGAAACTCATTTAGACACAAATGGAGCCCTTTACAATTGCTTGGATTAATGTCTACCATACAAATATTAACAAATTAGATTATTGTAAACACACACACACTTTCTGTTTTTGGAGAAGAAGTGGAGGTGGTTGAGGAGTATACCTAAATACCTGGCAGTTCACCTGTACAACAGACAGGAAACAATGAGGCTGTCTACAGATTTGTTCTGTCTGTTGTGGAGTGTGTAATCTCTCTGGCCACCATCTGTTGGGGTAGCAGCATTAGAGCAATAGACTTAAAAAGGCTAAATAACCTGATAAAGAAGGCTGGCTCTGTTTCAGCACCCCTGGAGATTATAATGTAAAGATTGATACTTCATAAAATGAAGAAAATAATGGATCGCCCTGAGCATCCTCTGCATGACACTATGATGCAACAACAGAGTTTCTTCAGTCAGAGGCTTCTTGAGTTTTGACTGTTGAAGGAAATCCTTCCTGCCCAGTCATAATGATCTACAACAACTCCTGCAGCTGTACCTTTTGGAAATGTACAGTTAAATTAGCTGTATATAAGTGGCAGTTCACAGAGAACCATTACACCAAACAAGCAATGATTAAAAAAACTGATGTTAAAATACTTGTCTGTGCAAACAAAAGTTAAAAATTGTTTTTTTATTTTTTAACCCCCAATTTTTAAAATACTTACATTTGAAACTGTTCCTTTTCTAATTTGTCTCCCACAATGTCTGCCATTGTTACCTGAACAAATATTTCTCATTTGACCCACAATGCATCTTGGGATATAGTGAGCTGTGAACAATACACAGCTCACTGTCCTTCAAGTCTTGGAAAAGAAGGCTGAATTGATGGGCCAGATTTGACAGAGTCTTTGAATATGACAACCCTTGTCTTGGCGCTGTGATTTAATCGGCCTCAAAATTGGATCCAGCCTCTGAACTGGGACACGGCCACAGAAAGGCAGGCAGGCAGGTACCGTCATTTAAAAAAGTATTTGGCAGCCACAGATCGTGCAAGTTGTTCCACTTAAAAAGATGAGAGCTCTATAATTTCCATCATATATAAACGTCAACTGTGAGATACAAAATGTAAAAAAAAAAAAACAATTAAATCACATTGTATGGTTTTTAAAGCTTGTATTTGTATAATGGTGCAGGAAATAAGTATTTGATCAGTAACAAAAGTTCACCTCAATACTTTGTAATGTAACCGTGGTCTGCAATGACAGAGGTCAAATGTTTCCTGTAGGTCTTTAACAGCTTTGTACACACTGTAGTTTGTATTTTGTCCCATTCTTCCATGCAGATCTTCTCTATAGTGGTGATGTGTAGTTCTGGGCTATTTCAACACTATTCTCAAGATTACCTATTGCACAATGGATTTTCCATATAACCCCAGGGTGAGGGAGATTTTCAGTGATCTTGTGTTTATTTCATTTTTCTAATATTTGCTCCAACAGTTGATCTCTTTGTAGATTGGCTCATCCCAGATTTGTGCATGGTTACAATCTTGTCCCTGGTGTCCTTAGGCAGCTCTCTGGTCTTGGCTATGGTGGAGGTTGGAGTCTGATTGTTCGAAGGAGTGAACAGGTGACGTTTATACAGATAATGAGTTCAAACAGGTGGCATTTAAACAGGTAACGAGTGGAGGATAGAAGAGCTTCTTAAAGATTAAGTAACAGCCGAGGGACAGATTCTTGGTTTTTCTAAATATATATTTTCTGCACCATTATTCACAATGATCAATCAATACAGTGACTCAGGATAATGGAGCTTGTCTCATAACCAGAGGGTTGCTAGTTTGAACCCCAATTCTGTCTGTATTGGTTGTTATGACACTTAAACGACCTAGCCTACTGTTGGTGGTCAGTTGGCCCGGTGGCGCCAGTGTTCAGGAGCCTCACTTCTGTCACTTTGACCCAGGGCAGCTGTGGATACAATGTAGCTTGCCATCCCCATTGTCTGAATGTTTGCATGAAAGGGTGAATGATTAAATGTAATGTGAAGCGCTTTGGGGTCTTCAGGACAGGATAAAGCACTATCCAAGTAATGGCCATTTACTACTTATCATATCTCAAAGTTGTCTTCAGTTTGCTTGCTCTCGTCTCAGGTTCCAGAGTCACAGTCTGACCTTTTCCTTCTCCTCTTCATTTACACTCTATCAAAACTGACTCCCTGCTATCTCCTGCAACTATCCCTCATATATACTGTAATTGCTTCTTTGTTTTACCTTTAGATGTATGTTATCTCCTCCATAAATACCTCCCCTCATTCTTAGTTTAGTGTTTCTAATGAACTTCCACAGCCTCCATTTTCTCTTTCAGCCTGAGTTTGCTCATTCGCTATCTACTTCACTGACTGATCTGGGCTAAATTATTTTCAATTGCTTGAACACACATAAATTTTTACTGACAGTCATGCAAAATTTTTCTTTTTCTGTATCATAGGGAGCACCACCGTCCCTTTTTATTGTCACTTTCAGGCTGTTATAAAAATACACACGTTTTGAATAAAAACATCTGCTGTCGCCTTGCGCCTTTCAAACATCCATACTTC
Source organism: Apricaphanius iberus (assembly GCA_028564705.1). NCBI lineage: Eukaryota > Metazoa > Chordata > Actinopteri > Cyprinodontiformes > Aphaniidae > Apricaphanius > Apricaphanius iberus. Next base: position 3,202,004 of record JAPXFQ010000269.1, read on the forward strand.
ACCTGGCTTGCCCTGCGGGTCCTGTCTACCTCCCTGCGATTAGCTCATTGTTGAGGCAATCAGACACAAACCTGCACCTGGCACATCTGAGTTGCACAACCTGATGATTTTTACTGCAAGCACAGTTTAACACTTACCTCCATTTCCCCGTGGAATTGGAAAAGGTATGTTAAAATAAACCACCCAGTCATCCATCCATCACTTCAGCTCTCGGTGTTCACATGTGAATGAAAAACATTCTGGCTGATCTTCAACACCTGTATTTATCGACCGACACAGCTCACTAGACACTTTCTCGGAGGGACATAACTCACCTCCCATGATTAACGCCCCTGCAGGGGTTCAGCCACCTGCTGGGGTAATTTATGAGGAGATCGCTCTAGCTCATCGTTTGGAGCACATGTTAGGGCTGATAACCTCTGTACATGCTCCTGGTAATGAAATTAAAGCTGTCTGCGTGGTAATATATTTGTGGCATCGCTAAGCTCTTTTTATGCAGCACTCAAAATGCCTTTGGTTTGCTTATCATCGTCTTCTCTGTGTAATTACCGTGCGTGTTTAATTTCATTTTCTAGAGATTGTTTACATTTTAGTAATGCTGCTAATAAACTCTAAACAGAAAGCTCAACCCTCCCCTAAAAGTCAAAAAGTTGCCAAATTTAACTGAATCTAGTTTATATTGACTATAATTAACAACTTAGTAACTGAAATGTTTTTCCCATTGTTAATTATGGTAATTATTCTACCAGATCACCCTTATCAAAATCTAGTTTTAAATTAAATTCTGCCAGGTTAAAGTGAATTAATTAATAATCCTAGTTCATTACCTAAACAATCTGAGCTAATTTCACAGCTCCCAAATTAGGAAGTTACCATACATTATATTTCATCTGAAATAAAGTTTAAAAAATGTAGACATGGAACATGAAGTCATAGCATATTAGATATATTATTCCCTAGCATTAGTTTTTTTCAGCTTATCTACATTATTCTTACTTCTTGTCTGCCAATGTAGCAGCTTATTTTGACAAATTGTACTGCTTTTGTCCCCAGAAAGTCAAATTGTCTACACATAAGTGGACATCTGGGGTTTTCTATCATATTAAGTAGGGGTTACACTACACAAAAATCATTGTTTTGGTAGATATTTCAGGTTTTAAAGTCACAATTTAGTGTAGTTTTGTGACACTTTAATCAAGAAATATAAAAACAAACATGCATGACTTTTTTGTCTTCCTTTGATCAGCATTAAACAAAGAACATTTTATCATAAATGGGGAGCCTAACTCATGCCCTTCACGGATAACCTACTGCCAAAAAAATGAATGAGAGTCAATGCAGTGATAAAGGTTATTTTTCTGTTAACATTTAAAATGCCCCATGGATCAGACGAATGACAAAAGTTGACCGGTGACAAAAAGTCACTTTAGTGTTTTGTGTAAACACACTTATCAGACTAAAACTGATTAAGAAGGGGAAAAATGGACATGATTCGCATCCTTCCTCCAGGACAAAGGATTGAACAACATACATAGAAAAAACGACTATAAATCTGGCCATTTGGAAAGTAGCAGCTATGCTGGGGGAAAACCAGTCGGTTAAGTGAGAGCCAGCATGCGGGAAAAGCTCAACAAGGTCTCAAGTGCTAGCTAGTGTTAGCCCCGGATGTCCTATATGTGTCTTCTGATTTTTTGGCATCCATCCATCCATTTTCTTAACCGCTTAATCCTTTATGGGTCACGTGGGTGCTGGTGCCTATCTCCAGCTGTCAACGGGCGAGAGGCGGGGTACACCCTGGACAGGTCGCCAGTCCATCACAGGGCAGGACAAACAGGACAAACAACCATGCACACACTCACACCTAAGGACAATTTACAGTGATCAATTAACCTGACAGTCATGTTTTTGGAATGTGAGAGGAAGCCAGAGTACCTGGAGGGAACCCACGCATGCACGGGGAGAACATGCAAACTCCATGCAGAAAGACCCTGGGCCGGGATACGAATCCACAACCTTCTTGCTGCAAGGCAACAGTGCTAACCACTGCAATTTTTTAAAATCAAATAAATCCCAGATTACTTGACAAACACAGTTGAAGTGCACATTATTAGTTATCATTTAAATTGAGATACAACTTTGCGTTTGCTCCTTTGTGTGCCGGTAAGCTGTTTGTATCTTAAAAGCAATAGTTTAATTTTAGGGGGTCCACGGTGGTGCAGCAAGAAGGTTGTGGGTTTGTATCCCGGCTCAGAGCCTTTCTGCATGGAGTTTGCATGTTCTCCCCGTGCATGCGTGGGTTCCTTTCAGGTACTCCGGCTTCCTCCCCCTCTCCAAAAACATGACTGTTAGGTTAATTGGCCTTTCTCATGCGTGCATGGTTGTTTGTCCTGTCTGCCTCTCGCCCGTGTACAGCTGGAGATAGGCACCAGCAACCCCCGTGACCCCATGAGGATTAAGCGGTTTAGGAAATGGATGGATGGATAGTTTAATTTCAGTGTTCATATGTAGTTCACTTTGTTGCTGGGCAGGAGAATTACTGTGCTAGCTGCTGCTGACAGTCATTGCTGGAGTCATGTCCATTGCACAGTAGCCTATTAAATCCTCTTTAATTGGGTGAGGCCTTTTGCACAGTTCCACTCGGGTTCGAAACGTTTTTTTTTGTTGTTTTTTTTTATTTCAGTTGAACATTTGCAGGTGTTTTACCTAACAACACCAAAGGCAAGACATGCGTCATCATTTCCTACTCTTTGACTTGGAATGAACTCCGTTTAGAAGCAGTATTAGTGATATGTTTTGTGTTCATGTTGGAGCCTTGTCAAAAATCTACCCACTATGTGAGCAGTGTCCAAGAATACATTCCAGGCCTCCCTGCAATGACTCTGCGACTCTACGTAACATATTTTACGTTTGGTAGATTCATTATTCTTCGCTTTTCTATAATGATTGGCTGAAACTGCTTCACCATGCTACTGCATCATGTTGTCAGACATGAGTGCCAAACATTTAACACAGAACTCAAATGTCTGCAGCTATTTTTCGTAGATTAGTGGGGCTAGTCGGACCATCGTACGTAGATGATAAATTATGCACTTGCTGCGCAAAATACCTAGCCTACAGGTTGGCTGGTTTACATTTTGTAGCTGTGGTGCTGGAATTTAAGCCGTAGCGGAGCACCACGGTATCGCCTATGTAAGGAAAACACTGGAGACTTTAAACAGGTTATAGAGAGTTGGACTTCATATCGCTGAATTTCTGTTTTGATACAGTTTTTATGTAATTGCAGTTGAAAATATTTGGACCTTTCAAGACTTTATTGATGTCAAGTAATATATTTGAAATAGAATGCATTAACTAACTTTTCAGTCTTTACTACTTTTATGCAAAGTTTTATTTCCGTATAAGTTTATACATCAAAACTAGGACTAAGGACTAGACACCTGGGTCTAGTCTGTCTAACTGTAATGAGGGACATTGGTTCTTTAACTGTTTGTCCCTTTCTAGACATACCAGCTACTTGCAGAAGAACTTTATCTTTATCAAAATATGTCCAAACTGAATCACTCCTGTTGGTGTCTCAACATCTATGCATCTGACATGGTGTATATATGGTACACATGTGTTCTGTGCAAATAAACATTATAATTTGTTCACTTATAGTCAGGTATGGTAAAAAACTGAATTATCAGGTGTTACTAGTGGTCCATAAATACTTTTTATAGAATGAATATTGAATGCTATGATGGATGGATGAATGGATGGATGGATTGATGGATGAATGGATGGATGGATGGATGGATGGATGTTATACAGAACAAATTTTTTTAATATTGTTGTTGTTGCAGTTTTGTCTCTGAAATAACATTTAATAGGAAAAGGTTAGATAATGTTTTTTGGAGATGATTGTACCAGGAATCCATCCTGGTGAGTGGAGCTGCTGTGAACGAGCATTGCACATCCATTTAAACTCTGAATAATATATCACCTTTGTGACCCAAGATCTGCTGAAGAGCTGGCTGAGCAACAAAAGAACCTTTGCTTGATGCCTGAGGGAAACATGAATGAAATGCTGTGAACCATTGTGAAAAAATAAGGGGAAAGAAAGCTGTGTACAAAAAACCCCAACAAAATAAATACTTTTATTTTGTTTTTATTTGCAGCTGCAAACAGACGCTGTATGCCGAGAAGCTGCCCAATACCAGCATCATCATCCCTTTTCATAACGAGGGCTGGTCCTCCCTGCTGAGAACCGTTCACAGTGTTATAAACCGCTCTCCTCCAGAACTCATTGCAGAAATCATCTTGGTTGACGACTTCAGCGACAAAGGTACAGTTTTATGCAATTGTTGAACTAAAACACAGAGATGTATATCAAAAGCTCTATCATCATATTGTGGCCACAAACTTATGTGTATCCTATTGGGACTTTATAGGATATACCTAAACTAGTATATTATTGTAAAGAGGAAAGATAACGATGTATGGCTTTCAAAATGAGCTGTGAGGTGCCCAGTTGGTTGGCGTGTTGAATTTTCATGTTGCCCACATCCAAAGTGTAACCCTTCTCTCACCCACTGACTGTTGGAGATAGGTACTGCTGTGATCTTGCAAGGATAAGTGGGTACAGTCTATGTGTGGATGGATAATTTTCACAATTGTGTTGATATAAAATAAATCTGGAAAGGGTTAAACCCATCTGCATTAAGTCCTTTGATTCAGTACCTTGTGGAATCATGTTTAAAAGTAATTGCAGTTACTATTCTTTTGAGGGTGTATCTTCAAAAATTGTACATCTAGAGATGAATTTTTTTGCCCAGTCTTCTTTGCAAATGTAACAAATATTTGTTAGTAGAGACTTCGACTACTTGCCAATACTGACTACCGATAAATATACTTGTGCTACACACAGAAATGCAATGAATTGGAAGACACGTTTTATTTTCTCCTCTGAGTCTTATAACAAATGATGGTGAATTAGATAAAAAAAAAAATATTAATAACAATGACCACAAAACAAAATTTGAATTGAAAAATAAACATCTTCTGTGGAATTATTGCAGAGTTTCGACATTTTAAGTATCGGTTCATCATATTGGTTCACTGTAACTGATACTGATACATTACGTAAGAACGGTTTCGGCCCCGATACCCAACACCAGTACCGGTCTCAGTACATCCCTATTTGTTAGTATAAGTTTTTTCAGTCTTGCCAATTGGATTTAGGTTTGGATCTTGACTGAGCCACTCTAAGACATATAAGAAGATCCTCAGACCTAGTGTTAAGACTTTTGGACCTCCTATTCTATTTATTTTCAATATATCACTTTTAGATTCCTCAGGTCTTAGCAGTTAGCACTCTCTAATGTCTTGTGCACAAGTGGAGGAAAATCAGCAAGATTAGAGATCCATGATGTTGGCAGGTGCATGTGATAGATCTCTAGATAATTCTGTATTTCGATATTCTTATTTATCACTGCCCTCTGCCGTCATATGCTTTTGTGCCCATCTGTCTGTCTGTTTGTTTTTCTGTCTTTTAGTAAGATAACTCAAAATGTATGCACAGATTTAAAATACATTTTCAGGAAATTGGGATTGCTGAGAATTCACAATGCAATCTTCTGTGGTTCTCTAATTCCTAAATTAAACATTGTATTGTAATAACTCTTCTTGTAAAGTGCCTTGAGATGATATCTGTTGTGAAACGGCGCTATATAAATAAACTGAATTGAAAATTGAATTGAAAGGTCCGCAATGAGACCAAGAAGAACGGATCCCATTTATTAGTTAATCTAATGTGAAACCTGTATCCACACGCATAATAGTGATGCTATCTTAGATTCTTCTCCCATCTCAGAGAGCTCACATGCGGCTAAGTTTGCAATGTTTATTGGAAATTTATTGAAAATGTACCGATACTAAGTTTTACATCACAACATGGGGATGAGATTGTCTTTCATTACTTCTAAACACTTCTACGCTCTACTCGGTTGTGCTCTCAGTTGGGGCCAAGGTCATATGTTATTTATTGTTTGTTTCTATTATCTTTTTAGATCATTTGTTAATATACTGATGTCATTACGCTTAATGAAATATGGTGCAAATGTTGCAGGTCTACAGAATCCTAGGTCCTGGATAATTTTCTTCAGTTAATGAAGGTGGAAATTGAGGTTCTTTTCTGTAGTCTTTTCTATAGCTTGTTGCTGCAGATTGTTTGATAACTGGTCTTATTTTTGGCATACATCAAACCCCCAACAAAAAAACTATAGAATTACTTTTGATGACAAATTATCTAAACCGGCGTGCCCAACTTCAGTCAGGTGTCCTGCAGGTTTTAGATGTGTCCTTATTCCAACACATGATTTAAATAGCAAAAAATAATCTCCTCTGTAGGGCTTGAAGTTGTCCAGAGGCCTGGTAATGAACCAACCATTTAATGTGGTTGTGTTGACCCAGGAAGATGTTTAAAACATTTAGGACACCGGCCCTTGAGGCTTGACTTTGGATAGCACCTCATTAAAACTATATATCAAAAGTGTTGCTCTAGTTTTACAGTTAAGGGAACCTTATAAACTGACCAATGTAACTGAGGTGGAGATGATCTATGTCATTTTGTTACCTCTCAGATTGATGACTGTGAATTATCTGCAATTAGGTCAGTACACCTTTTCTGGATCACAGACAGCTTCTTATCAGTTATGCTTTTCCAGAGCTGTACTGTGACACACCTTTAGACATTTAGAATATGTTCATTCATTTGTCTTCACCAAGTCTCTGAGTTTGACAGATCAGGTCTTATATGTCCCTCAATTAAGGTTAAAACTCACACGTTTCAGAGCCTCCTCCAGTTGTCACTGTCTCCAAGAAAAAACAATGAAATTTGTGGCTGTAACTTGACAAAGTGTGAGAAATCTAATGAGTGTGAGTATGGCAATTCTGAAAAGTTTTGTATTGTTTGAGCTTCAAGGCATCATCATTTAAAAAATGTAACATAATAACCACAATAAATTGGCCCCTTGAACTGACTGCCCTTAAAGAGTGAAGCTGTTTGTCAGATTAACACCTCCTTGAATTAAACAAAGCTTTTCACAGTTATTATTCCTCACAGCCCTAAATGAAGTGTTTCACCCCTTGTTAATTACCACTTACCGTCACCGTCTCTTACTGAAGGATATGTTTACTGCTTGTCCTGTCGACTGTAATGAGATGTCCCACTGCCTCAGGCTCATTTAGAGGTTAACAAACATCAAGTGCTTTGAGACAAAACCATCCCACTGCCAAGTTGAGTAGAAACAAAAATGCTTGGGACTTTGAATCTGTTCAGTAAAAAAGATAAAAATAGCACAACAATTTCAGTTTATGGGTTTTCTTAGCTTGATCGTGGCTTTTTTATGAACATGGAAACCAGGGCAAGGAGACTTGAGCTCTAGTATATTTTATTAATTTCAGAATTGAATCATATATTACTAAATAGATCAGAGCTTTGTCTGCAGAAATAACAGAATTTCTTAAACTCTTTTGATTTCAGAAAAACGCAGCTTTTTTTAAGAGACCCAAAGTCAATGTCAACTTTATTTATATAGCTCACTTAAAACAGCCACAACCGCCCAAAGGGCTATACAACAAACATTACAATATATATATATACAATTGAAGAGTAAAAACAGTCACAAAATATACAACATAAAGCAATAAAAAATAAAATACATGGGATCTGCTCAGCTTGTGTTGAAGGCCAAAGCAAAAAGATGAGTTTTCAACAACGACTTAAAAATTTGAATGGACTGGGCCATTTTAACATTCAGCGGAAGGCTTTTCCAGAGTTCCGGAGCAGCTACGGCAAAAGCCCGGTTTCCTCTGGTTTTACGCTTAGATATTGGCACCTCCAGAGTCATTTGATTGGAGGATCGCAATATACGACCTGGATCACGGATCAACAAAAGCTCCGAAAGGTAAGATAGAGCCAACCCATTCAGGCATTTACAAACCATCAACAGTATCTTGAATTGAACCCTAAAATTGACTGGATGCCAGTGCAGAGAGGCCAACACAGGAGTAATATGTGCTCACGATTCCTCTTTCGTGTGAGCAACGCGCCGCTTTGTTTTGAACCAACTGCAGACGACGGATGGAGTTTTGATCGAGCCCACAGTACATAGAGTTACAATAATCTAAGCGACATGTAATAAAACCATGAATGACACACTCAATTTCACCATTAGGCAAATAGGGTTTGATTTTGCTGAGCAAACACAGCTGAGAAAAGCTATTTTTGACGACTGACTTATTTTTCTGTCAAATTTAAACAAACTGTCCAAAACAACCCCAAGATTCCTAGCAGACTCGTGACAATAGATATTCAAAGGGCCTAGAGCAGTGGCATCACACGAGTTACCAAATACAACAATATTAGTTTTGGAGTCATTAAGCTTTAAACAATTATGAGCCATCCAGTCCTTCACTTCCTGTAAACAATCAAAAAAAACTTGAACATTGTTTGTGCCTGCCTTCAAAGGCAGATACATCTGCAGGTCGTCTGCAAAACAAGGAAAGTCAATTTTATATTTTTCTGAAAATTGACCCAATGGGCAGTATATACATTGAAAACAATAGAGGGCCCAAAATGGAGCCCTGCGGCACACCACAACTGAGTGGGGCAGCTCCAGAAGCGTAAGGACCCAGGTGGACAGCAAAAGATCGATTTTCAAGTTAGGATCTAAACCAACTTAAGGCAGTACCTGTAATGTAAACATGATTTTTGAGGCGTGAAAGCAATATTTCATGGTTGACAGTGTCAAATACTGCAGTTAAATCTAAAAGCACCAAGGCAGTGGAACAGCCTGAATCAACAGGTAAAACAAGGTCATTGAAAATTCTTGAGTGTGCAGTCTCAGTGCTGTGACGTAACTTAAAGCCGGACTGAAATTTTTCTAAAATGCCATTTGCATCCAGATAAGTTTGTATTTGAGCAAAAAACAGTTTTTTCCCAAATTTTTGATAAGAAAGGCAGTTTAGAAAGTGGTCAGTAGTTTGCCAGGACTTCAGAGTCAAGGTTTTAATTCTTAAGCAGAGGCTTAACAACAGCATGTTTAAAGTAACTTGGTACGCAGCCTGATGTCAGTGAGGAATTTACAATTGTCAGTATATGAGGCCCAATCACGCCCAAAGCATCTTTGAGCAGTTTAGGAGGGAGACAATCAAACGGATAAATAGAAGCTCTTAATTTATGCACAACATCAGAGAGGTCGCTAGGGACACAGGTTCAAAATGCTCAAAAGCCACAGAACACACTGAAGTAATAGAGGGATCAATCACTTTGAAAAGAAGAGGTTGACTCCTACTGGCAGTTATGTTGTCAACAAAATATTTCAGAAAGTTTTCACACAAAGTTTGAGAATGTACAACATAGTCTGAGTCAATAGGATTCACAAGCCTATTTAAAACATTAAACAGAACTTGAGGTCTGTTACAGTTTGTTGAAATCAAGTTTACATGTACTTAGCTATAGCACACTTCACAGCTTTCTGATAATTTGATAAATGCCCAAAGAAACGTGAAGCTTGTCCTTTTTCCACCTCCTCTCTGCGCGTCTACATTCAAGCCTAAGTGTACGAGTGGAGTCATTCAACGATGGCTCAGACACAGACTTAGATTGAACCATTTTCAAAGGAGCAAGTAGGTCTAAAATTGATGAGCATGTAGAATTAAACATGCTAGTGGCCTCTTCAACAGAACAAAGTGATAAGTCCAGTGTGGGCACAAGATGAGTAAAAGCATTTGAGAATTCTTCTGCTGTCGACGGGCTCATAACGTGCCGCATAGGTGCCAAGGTGCACGGTTTAGCTGGAGCGCACGGAAGTGTTAGTGAAAACTAATTGGCAAATGGTCCGATATCTGCGTACTACAAAGATTATCAATGCTTACATTTAAACCATGAGACAGCACGAGATCAAGTGTATGCCCCTTTTCATGAGTAGGGCCATTAACCCACTGTGTAAGATTAAAAGAATCGATGGGACTTAAAAAGTCTTTTACCAGAGGCTTTGATTTACAGCAAACATGTATGTTAAAAACATAATATCCAAATGATGGGAAACGGAGAAATCGTTGAGTACGAAGGTCTTGTTTGCCAGCGATCTGACATTAAGTAGTGCCATGCGAAGTGTATCCACGTTTTTCGGTGAAGAAGTTCGTGCTAGCAAGCGAAGGTTTTCCTAGTTGACGCCGCGTTGGTTAGCAGCTCTGGGACTCCGGGTGCAGAGCTGCTCAGAGAATTGCGACTGCATCAGCTGATGCCCCACCTGGATACCACTGGGCAATACGGGGACGAGACAACACTCACTTCCCGAGATGTAGCTTGGTTTCCATAACGCTTTTCTTTCTGGATCAAAGGTAAGCTCTGATTTTAATCAAAATACCTCCACGCTTACTTCTTCTCCGGGAGCATCTCTTCTGGGGCACGCCCGGTAGAGATGCAAGGAGTGGCTGTGGAGGACATGAAGACTGTCTAGCTGTACAGTTCTTCAAGAAAGCTTTGTGAGATGCTCGAATGTTCAACAAAGTTTGACGGTCATACACAGGCTTCGCAGATCCATTAGAACAGCAAAAACAGATCCACACAATGAGTATTATGCAAAATAGAGCAGGGAGAAGGAGCGCCGTACCCACTGCTGGCGCCATCTTTCCTTTATAGTAGTTCCTTTAAAGTGTGCCAAGAAAAGATCATCATCGCTATCAGTTGCCATAACGCAGGATGGATCTCTACTTTTCTGCTGTCTATGCCGAATTCTTAACCATAGATCTGAATGTAGCAGCTCGTATTAACTATTTGAAGAATTATTCTCACAAAAATGTCAAATATTTGTACAATTTTAATTGTAAATGCAGACCTAAAAACTCCCTGTGAAGCTGCATAATAGTTCTAAAAGGTAACATAATAACTGACTATGACCTCTTGATGGAAGTTCACTTTAAAAAAGTTTAATTAACCCTTTAATCTAACAGTCAGTACTGAATGTTTGCAACTGTGTTCACTCTCAGGCTTTTTACAGTATAAAATGGTACATTTAGAGATGTTTCAAAGCATGATTGAACCTTTCAGGCATCCGCGGTGAGAAGAGTTCCTGTGAAATGTTCCTGTGAAATGACCTCTTCCTTTCTAAAAGTGAAGAATATATCTTTAACTTTTCGAAATATGTCTGGCTTGTGGTAGATTTCGATCCTAAACTCCTCCTTCCATATCCCAAACATGAGCGTGTATTTGAGCTTTATGATACTTCTTCTTTCCACACTTCTTTTCCATCTGCCTCTTTTTCAAACATTATTGAAAGTTAAATGTTAAAACATAAACAGCATCAAAGGGCAGATTAAGAACAAATTAATAAATACATTTTGAAATGTATTTAAATTATAATACAATGAAACAGGACTTTAAATATACAGTCGACACAAAAAAGGTTCACAACAGGACAACTATTGTCATTTTTTGAAAAAAAGTGAGTAATGTTCCCATTTTTGCCTTCTCTGACTTGTGGTCATCTCAGATATACAGTTTCTAAGATTGATGAGGTCGTGTTGTTCAACATTTTGTTTTATTTTAAAGGAATATTCTACCCCTAAATTAAATTTAATGTGTTACCATATTCCCCAGAGGTGAAGTGAGAAAAAACTTATTTTGTAACCAGCCTAGGCAACAGTCTGTTTGCTTTAGCTTAGCATTAACAATGTTAAGTGAATGGTAACAGCTAGCATGTTGTGTGCAAAATCATGAGAATGCCAGCATGTTCAATATATAATATAATATCATATAATAATGCTAAAAACATTATGATATAATTATGGGACTACTGTTGTAAAGTTTGTCTATGCTTTTTTATCTGTCCCTATCAAATACATAAGACTATTCCTTTTGGCCTCTGATTCTCAGTTAATGTTTTGCTCTTCGTTTTCTCACCCTTTTGCCACATCTGACCAGCAGTCAGCTCAAATATAGAGCCAACACTTCAACTGTGACGCTAAGTGACAGACAGCTTGCATGTTATGTTATCCGAGCTGAAAACACTTTTTCGTTTCCCTGGGTAAGCTTGGTACACCTACTTTTTTATTGTGGTGTTATAGAAATTAAAGTCTTTTGTCCTTTTTTTTTTAGCAAATTTTAAAATACTTAGCAGTGGATTTTTTTTGCCACAGTGGACAAATCAAATTACCAATAAAGATTCTGAGATGAAAGAAATATGCATCTGTCCCTGGGTAAGCTTGGTTTGCTTGGTTTTTTGATTGTGCCTAACCCTTTGTCCTTTTTTCAGCACATTTTAAAAGAATTACCGTTTTTTTGTTTTGTTATTTCTGTTTTACCTCAATACACAAATCAAATTACCAGTGAAGATACTGATATGAAATAATATACATGTTGGGCTTTACAACAGTAAAATATGTAAAAAAAAGTTGATGCATGAAGCATAGCATTTGCTTTTGAGTTTGAGCGATGAATTGTGCTGTTGGAGCCCAAGTCCTTACACGGATTTATGGCCAGACAGGGCAGTGCTGCTTTAACACCACATATGGGGGAAAAACGAAGAACAGATAATTTTTTCTTCTCTGCATCAGTAAATATAGATACCTCTATAGAAGGTACATACAAGTAAGCCATGTGTTAAGATCAAGGTGATTTCATAAAACTTAAAATCCTGAACTTAACATGATATAAGTACAATAAACTCAAAATTCTACTTGTTGGTGAAAGCTCTTGCTTTTATTTCCTATCCATCCATCTGTCCCCCTGTCTGTCCATCCATCCATCCATCCATCCATCCAACAATGATAAGAGAGGTCCAAAACTGAAACCAAAAAAAATTTCTTTTGTTTGCTTTGGTTGACCCCAAGTCATTCCAGAAGGAATATTTAGATCTTCCAGGGTTCTGCAAAAGACAGATTCCCATAAAACCTAAAAAGAGAACTATCCTAGAGATATTCGAATCAGATACCTTTTAACTACCTCAGCTGACTGTTGGATTGTATAAGCATTAATCTACCATCCATCAATTTTCTGAACCGCTTAATCCTCAAGAAGTTGCGGGGGGCTGGTGCCTATCTCCAGCTGTCAAAGGTCAAGAGGCGGGGTACACCCTGGACAGGTCGCCAGTCATTAATCTACCAATAAATGAAAATTATTATTAGTAGTAGTACTAGTAAAAGTAGTAGTAGTAATAATATTGGTAGTTAAAATAAGGCTATTTCATAATTCCATTTGGAGCCAATTTAGCAGCTATTTCCTACCTAAATCGGTCTCCTCAGTAAACCTTGAGTGAGCAACTTTCTTGACCAGGAATGTTCAAGTCCTCAAAAGATGATGTCCTGTGGGTTTTGTTCTTCCTGGTCTAATACCACTGAATCAAATCGAATTTTCATTACTAGGCCTCTAGAGAAATTGATAATATACATATCAGACGATTCTGCCAATAATTAATCTGTATCAAATACATCGGACACATCTAAAATAACCAGGATAACAGTTCTGAATGAATGGACTCCCCTGGTTTTAAATTTCTACCCCTCAGGCAAATACTTTATGAACTGCATGATATTAGTAATAAGGGCACAATCCTCTGAAGACATTAAAGGTTTCTGAATGCAGGAGGATAGGAGAAGATAATAATTGTCCAAAAATTCCATAAATGGACTTGTAAATGGACTGAACTTATATAGCGCTTTTCTAGTCTTACTGACCACACAAGCTGGAATCGAACCTACAACCCTCCGATTACAAGCCAACTACTCTACCACTGAGCCACAGTCGCCCCATTGCATGCGGTGTAGTGGTATATATCTTCACACCCGACTATTCACTGTTCAATATTCACTAAAAAGTTGACTGTGAATTTTTTCACAGAGCCTATCTAAAATATTCCAAAGAAACTGTAGCTTGTGAAGCTAAGATACATAGGCAAAGTGCTACTTCAGAATCAGAATCAGAATCGGTTTTATTGCCATTGTTTGAGAACAAGTTCACAAACTAAGAATTTTTTCCGGTACAGTTGTGCACATAAAACATTTAACATAAGTAAAAATAAAATAAAATAAAATAAAAAAATAAAATAAAAAATAAAATAAAAAGAATGAGCCATAAGGCTAAAGTCTTGATACCATGTTGACTGGAATTTGCATAGTAGCCAACCCAGTAGCACCATTTCCATTCTTTGGATAAGAACATTTCCACACATTTTTAGAGGGGGTTTCAAGTTTTAATGGATTTCAGTCATTCAAGGGGGGTGCCCCTCTGCAAATACCAGGGGTCCACTAATGCAACCTGGATGGTTGCAGCACAGAACCATTGCTCTATCTCTGCCCACTTCTCATTCTGTCTGTTTCCTGACTAATGATGCTGACACACAAATGAAGTTTTGCCCAGAGATGCTCAGGTCTCAGTACAGTATTAGGGTGTCATGCTTGCAACCCTTTCGGACAACACCTGCTGTTAGCAGATTTCAGTTTATACTTTCTCCTCTCTGCTTCACTGTTGACTTTGTTTTAATTGCTCCTACTCACTTTTTTTCCATCAAAGGATAATAAGCCAGATATATTTACTCACAATACCACATGTAGCCTTTTACCACACATGGATATTCACAAGGTAATGTTTCAGCTCATTAACTAACTCATAAAAAATGTTTATAGATGCACCAGCAGGTAAGAGTCTTGCCCGCTGAAACCCTCATACCTGGCAGCCAGCCAGCAGGACCACCTGCAACTCTGCTGGCACATTAGATCAAGTCAAGGCAAGAAACTTTGCTTGGGATTTATAATGCAAAAGTCTTATTCATTCATCTCCCCTGGCCGAATCACAGCAGGAATTCAAAGTAAAGCTACCAGGGATTCTAGCTTCCACTTGGCGATATCAAGTCACAGCTTCTCTCAACAAAGGTGGCACCATTGAGTATGAATAATGCAAAAGAATACAAAAACAAGTCAAATGTAGAAAACAAATATTCTTCTTCTTCTAATGTTCTTTTTTTGTAGAACATTAATGACACAGTCAGTCTGCACAATAACCTAATAAAACATGATTTAGGTTCAGTAACCCCAAGATATGTTTGACAAACCATCAGACATGTACTTGCTTTAATAAATCTTTTAATGCAGAATTGATCAGAATAAAGGCTGTGAATTTACATCTGTCTACTTGCAGCACATCTTGTAGATCATCATGGCTCCCACTTTTACTTGTCGGAGTGTGAAAAGTGATTATTTAAAATCCTTACTTTATCCTTTAAGGTATGGGGTGACAATACATTTATAACACATACATGTTACAACACATAGATTTTTGTGCTAATATTGGAATGCTAAGCATGAAGTAAAAAGTAGCTGTTTATCTGTTAGCATGTTAACTCAAAAATGTATGAGTGGATTTCAATGACATTTTCTTTAAAAGTCTGCAAGTCGGCGAGAGGCCGCGGGGGGTGGCCGCGGGGGGTGGCCCCCATGCCCCTGGCATGGGGGCTGGTGGATCGGGCAGAACGGGGGTGCCTATTGGAGTCAGCAGGGGAGCTGGCTCCCTGGGGTTGGCAATGGTCACCCCAGTTAGTTTCTCCCCATCCCCATGCCTCTGTCCACCTGCTCCTTCATTCTACCATTCACAAGGCCTTGGGACATGGGCACGTCACTGGGGTGCGGGATGGAGCTTCCGTCTTCGCTACCCGGTGGCTGCCTGGGTCCCGATTTTATTGAGCAACTTAGACACTTACACTTGCAACATTTACATGGAACGCACATGTAGGGACCTGGCGGTGTGGCGCATTGGCGCTGGGGGCGGGACCCCTCATGGGGGGCCCCCTATAGGGGCCCGTTGTGGGGGCCTCGCCTGTGGTGCCGGCACCCACTGTTTAAACGCATCTAGACACTGAGGGCCCGGGGGGGGAGATGGGGGTACCCGGCAGTATTCCCATGTCCCACCCCTCTGTTTTAAGTGCACATTAGAACAACACGCAACAACACCACATTGAGCGGGGGGAGAGAGGCTGGGGGTCTTTCCACACCCCTGTTCGTTGGACCATCAGGGGTCGGAGCCCGGATAGAACATCAGGCCGTCTGGTCGGGGTCCTGGGCTGGTGGGCTGCTCTTGCCGGTGTGGGGGCCTTGGCGGTCTGCTTGTCCCCGTCCTGGTGGGCAAAGGGGTCTGTCTCCTGGGTGCAGGGGCAGGGTTCTCTATTGGGGCGTCTGTCCCTGGGCCTGGGAGTATGGAGTATAGTGTACGTATGGGGGGTATGAATGAGTGTATAGCGTCCTTTTTTCGTATGTCCTGTATTTGTAAGAATGTGTACGCATGAGAGGGAGGGTACATATGAGTGTCTCTGTCTGTCTATGTCTACCTGTCAGGTCGGGTGCTTGGCTGCTCTCTGGCCTGATGCATCTTCTTCCCTCCCCGTCACTCCCCGTCGGTGATGGTTGCTCCTGCCCGCTGGTTGATGATGGCTCTCGATGCCTGGGGCCGGGGGTCCTGGTTGCGGCCCGGCTCGATCCTGGTGCATGTCGGGCGGGTCCTGGGTGGTCCGGTGTGTCGGGCGGCCGCTGTTTCGGGCCGACGTCCTCCTTGGATTGACTGGGGCACCTCTTATGGGGGTGCCGGGGTTGTAGAACAGGTTGGTGCCGTCCGGTGGATCGGTGGGGACCGTGCCTGGCGCCCAGGCCTCCTGCCGGTTCCAGGACTTCTGCTGGCTGGTCTGTTCACCTGGTGGGGCTGTCCGGCATTGGCTGGGCCCCTGATCTTGGCGCCCTACGTGGGGCGGGATCTGGACCCGGGAGCTGGAAGATCTGGATGTCCAGGTGCCGGCTGGGCGCGGCCTGGGGAGGGCGTACATCCGCTGTGGCTCTTGCTGTGGCTCCCTGGCGTGTGGGTGTGTGGGGGCGGGCCGGGTTGTTGGCGGTGGGTATTGGTCCGGGGTGGCGGCGGCGTGTGTTGTCCGTCGGTTGGCTGCGGATCCCCCTTGTCTGCGGCGGCGGCGGGGGGCCCTTGTCGGCTGGTCCCTGGTTGGGGCCCCGCTGGGGGGCGGGGTGCCCCTGGTCCCCGTGGCCTCCGGTTCCTGATCCGGGCTCGCCCTGGCGTAGCCGGTTACCGGCGGAGCCCGTGGGCTCGTCACTGCGATCTCTCGGGCCCCAGCATTGCGGCTGGTGGGTGCTCCCCTGGGGCTTCCATCTGTTCCTCTCTTGGTGGGTGATCGACCCTGCGCTGATCCGCCTGTGGACTCTGTACTCTGTGGGACCCTGGATGCATACATCTCTTGCCTCCTCCATGTCTGTGTCGATTCCTGTAGGACGGATTGACGGTTCCTTACACCAGCTATCAATCACTTGCATGGGGAAACCTTATTCAGACCTGCATGCTCGCACACACATAGGTGTGGGGACATTGGTGTGGACGGACATATCTTAAGTTGAGGTTATCATCATTAGTTAGTTGTTCACAGGAGCTTACCAGAAACATTTGTATTATGTTCATTAATCCATGCTTGTGTGTAGTGAATGTGTAATTCTTAGTTTATTCTACTAGATCCGAACTATTGGTTTGGTTCTGTACAGTTTGTTGTTTTTGTTTTGTATTACTGTTTCTCTGCCGTCCGGCAGAGGTGGAGGACTGGGATGTTTTCTTGTGTTCTTTGTTTGAATGCTTGTCTTGTGTCGTGGGTTCGCGCCTCTGCTGGTCCGGTTTCTTTTCTTCACCTTCTTCCTTTCTCCCTTCTTGTCTCAGTTTAGTGTCCATGACATCAGGAAATTGAACCCACAGTAATCACTAATAAAGATTTTTCATACATATACATCAAGTGGCGTACTACAGCGAAGCTGTAATGCTCTGCTTGGGAAAGTAAAACTGTTGGGCTTGTACTTGGTACCCAGACACCAATTCTGAGTAGCATACTGCTAGACAGGACACGTAAAAAAAAAAAAAAGTCTGCAATGGGACCAGGAAGAACTGATTACATTTTGTAGTTGATCTGACATGAAGTATCCACCCACTGACCAGCAGTGCCATCACAGATGGCTTAGCTTGCACAGCGGCCCCACTACGGTTGACCATATGAAGAGCAATTTAAACTTGTATGGGTGATTCTCCCCTCTTTGCTGGAACAGCACGGACACAGATGAACGTCTCAGTGATGTGTCGGTCGCAAACAAAACAGCTCTTAGTGCTGGCTCTTTGAAGTGATTGATCTGAGAGTAGCCGCTTGTTGTTGTTTTTTTTTGGGGGGGGGGGGGGTGTTCTGTTCAAGCTGTGTGTTGGGAGTGGGGGGAGGGGTTACTGACACATCCTAAAGGAGCCAGAATTCCCATCATTAATGTCTCATCACCCGACATTTTGTTGGAAAAGTACAGTAATAATTAAATTAGGGAGCAGACCTGACAGAGGTATGGCCTCTCTAAGAATTTTTTTCTTGTTATACCACTGGATGTTTTTTGGAACAATTTAAATGCTCCTCTCCTTAAACGCACTATATTTTTTTTATTTTTTATTTTTTTTACATCTTCATTTTTAGTTTTTCTAATGTATTTTTTAGGAGCTACAATTTTACAGTGCATTGCCTTTTATAACTTGCAAAATCTAAGTGTGTTCACCTAAACACAATTAGAGCAATTATAGAATTTCTTTTAATCAATCCAAAAACAAATAAATTATGATTATAACAGATTTTCTTCATATGTCCCTGTGTCGAGTATCTAAAGCTGGTGCTTTGTCTCCTTTTGGACAAATACATATTTGTGTTTGTTCACAGTCTTGAAAACAGAACTCCTTCTCCTGTTATTTCATTTGCCCCACATGTAAATACTTCTGTGCTTTTGTCAATCACACTGAATGCTCATTCAGTGGTGAAAAAAGATGTGTCATGTAATCAATGGCAGAAACAAAGCCCATATTTATTCAGCAGGACAGCTCTGGCATGCTGCACTATCAGCTCCTGTGTGAAGGAAACCTGCCATTGACAGATTGATTGTCCAATTACTTTCTCACTTTCTGCTTCCTGATGGGATCAGTTGAACAAATTGCCGCAATACTTCATTTCAAATAAGAGTGTGGAATAGATGCATGTAAAGGAACTTTTGATATATTTGCAGTCTGGCTGTGAAGGCAGTTTGGTGGGGACACAGAATGGCTCCCAGCAGGAACCAGTACTGCCTTTATTCTCAAACCACTGTGGAGCGCCGGAGGTCTGCAGCCACGTGTGAAGAAATATATCAAGAGAAGATTTTTATGGTATTGTGGAGAAAAAAATAACGGACTTCTGCCATTGCAGTTGTACAGTCGAGGCAATGGATGCTGCGGTGAGGAAATAATCGCCCCTTTTTCAGGCTGAGATTCAATCAGTCAGGTAGAATGACCACAAAAAGTGAAGAAAAGCTTTTCCTGATCAACACTTTTCTTCTTAAACCACAATTCAAGATATTAATGACACTAATGGAGTCTGAGCTCTGACAGATTTTTGCCATTTCTGAAGAAAACAAAAATACATCCCTTAGGTTGCTGAATTTTAGTAATCACGTTGAAAAAATAAAACATATCAATAATTTTTTTCTAATTATTTTTATGAGTCAGTTCTTTGTTCCTATTTTGAGAATATTTAGATCTTTTGTCATTTTTTTATTGATGTTATTTATACCCAAAGAATTCCATATTAGATAAAAAAAATATGTTTTGGGGGAATAGAATCATAAAACAAGACTCCTACAATGACAGAAAGAAACAGTTATAACTGAAAAACAACAGTAATCCACTCTTTCCATCTAATCCATCAAATGTTTCAACAACCCATACTCATACCTGGAGCCCAGGTTGACAGGTTTCACATATATTTTACATTCTGTTGTCAGGAAATTAAACTTTTTTCTTTAAACCATTTTTGATGTACAGCCATTAAAAAATCAAATGCGTAAAAGACACCAACGTATTCATCTGAGAACATTTGGAGTATATAACTATAATGACTTTACTGAAATTTATGATAATAACAATTTTTTTAGTTATTACAGTGTATTAGTGTATTGGCTATCTTTCTCAGTGGCAGGTCCTATCAGTTTAAAGTTTTACTTATATCTTAAGAATGTAAAATAGAGGTAATTTTAATGATCAATACACTCTGGACTTTATGGTGGGCTAAAAGCAAGAAGCTAGTAGCTCTAATAAATTACTTTTCGAAGAGTTGTGAAAATTGACTTTGGTCTTCAGAGAACTTTTAAGCTCTGAAAGTACATTTTCTGTTTTCTTCTATATTTGTCGTTTATTGTTCTTCAGCAGTGAACATCTCCCAACATTCATGCCATTCAGAGTCTAAAAAACCTTAATAGAACCAATCTCGTGTTCTGCTTATCCAGGATCGGGTTTGCGGGGGCAGCAGCTTAAGGAGAGAGACCCAGCCTTCCCTCAATGCTTTCAAAAGCCCAAACTGGCCATTTCCTCAGGGGAAATCCCAAGGCATTCCCAAATCAGCCGAGAAACAAAGTCCTCGGAATGTGTCCTAGAAATGTTAAACCAATCCAGTTAAATATATCCATGCTGTTTAAGAAGCTGGTTTGTGATTTTTTTTGGCTAGTGGAGCATTTAATCATATTTGGGCATAGTGTAACATATCCCTTGGACAGAAGGGCATGGGAAGAAATCTGGATCTACAAAACATGCCTTTGATCCTTTTATAAGTGCTTGTTCTGGTTTTAGATTGCGTTAAGCGAATTATTGATAACTAGAATAATCACTGATGTGTAAGGAAATATCTGATTTCTATAAACAATGATGAGGTTGCCGTCCCAATAGGCATTTTTTAAATATTTAGTGAGCTGATCGCCAGAATCATTGTTCAGCATCTCACAGCTGGGCTAAGCTCAAACTGTACCGCTCGTACAGGTAAGATAATATTCTCTCATCTAAGGTAAGAGAATATTATCTTCCTCACTCCTTTTGACACCGTCTTGATGGACCCCCAAGTTTAGCAGAGCATTTCACACAGCAGAGCCAAAAGGTATGAGGTTATAGGCTTACTATAAAATCTGCCCTTCACTTATGTCTTTTACATGACATATCCCTTAGATGCATTTACTAACATGTAATTAATGATTTCATTCATATTACCTTGAAGTATTCTCATCACACTATTCAAATGTAAACTAATAACTATATTTATGTTAGCACCTGGTTCCTGTTGGCGGGTGGGATACATCATGTTGCAAGTAAATATTTTGTCCCCGAAGTTGATGTATGGAAACAGGAAAAAATGGCTGTTGTAAAGTTGTAAGGGAGTTTGACAGAGGCCATGTTACGATTGCTGGAAGACTGGAACAGTGCATCCCTAAAACTGCAGCTCATGTGGGTTGGTCTGGATCTGCAGTGGCCTGTATCTATCAAAAGCAAGGATGGAAGAATGATAACCGGCAACAGAGATAGCCAGCAAATATTCTTCCATGTAAGCCGAGGGCAAGGGTTGGCTATTGATGCTGGCTCAGAGGAAAAGGTGTCAAAATACCCAGCACTTTGTTCTGTCTGGTACAGCCTGGTTATCCACAGACCAGTTAAATAGACAAACAATCGGCTACTGAGCACCAGAAGGTGATCGTGGTGCAACGGAAGAACGTGGCTGCGTGTGATGAATACATTTCTTTCTGACCATATGGAAACCTTGGGTCCTGCTCTTTAGGTAGATGTAACTTTGACGTCTACTAAAGCCTCATCGCAGAGCCTTTTAATGAACATTACTCCCTGATGGCTGGGGACTCTTTCAGCCAAAATATGTCACTTGTTACAACTAAGGATTTGATCAGGAATAGTTTAAAGAGTACAGAAATTAGTTTCAAGTGTTAACTTAGCATCCATGTTCCCCACATCTCTCCAGCATTTGTGGAAGGCCGGACCTTGCAACATAAGGGACTCAAAGGAATTTCTCGAAAAATATTAGTGCCGTATATCACAGCACATCTCCGGGAAAGTACTGTAGGCCATGTCTCGGTGGGTTAGAAAAGTTTTGGCAACAAAAGAGGTACCACCAGACTCTTAGGCTGGTGACTTGTGAGGAATGCAATTCTTGAAAGAAAAAGTTTTCACTTGACGACTTTCTGACCAGTTTAGAACAGACCACATATCTTCGTTGAATAAACTGTGTGCTTAAGTTTCAGGACCTATTTTCTAAATAATTTAGCTCCTCTGGCTTCCTGAGAGGGCTGCTGTCAGCACTGCAGAGATACTTTGAAGCTTCTTATCAACACATGCAGCCTCACCATCAGAATGATGGAGTGGTGGGGAGCGCAAGCCTGGCGATGGGGGAGATAGGGGATGATTTGTGAGACAGGCGAAGGGAAAGGGAGCGAGGCAGCAGTGCAGAAACACTGAACAAAGTTCGACATGTTTATTCATTCTGGTCGCTGTGTGCGTTTCTGCTCCTGACTGAGAACGAAGGGAGATAATGAGGTAATGGTGCTCAGCGAACTGTGACAGAGAAACGGCGGATATGAAGCGGGAGACAAACGATGGAGGACGAAAGCAGCTAATTGAGAGTTGCCATTTAGAGATGTAGAACCATCAGTAGGAAGAGATGTGTGTGTGTCTGTGTGTGTATTCAGACATATTCCTGGAGAGCACAAAAAAGTATGAGTCAAGCTCCCTGTCAGAAAACAACTTGAACAGTATCTAAGGTAGCTTCAGTGATATGTTTACAGAAACAATGTAGTGTAAAGTGTCATTTAAAGGCCATTTAGTATGTTCAGCTTCATTATAGATAATCTTTATGTAAAGAAGCTCTTTCAGTGCTATGATCAACACTTTGTTGCTAGAAAGCCATTTTTACTCTGTTAAAGAAAATAAACAGGCACATGCGGCTACCTTCCCCATTTCCTCTCTGATGCCCTTTTGATTTCTTCTTCTTTTTACCATGTGTGTGTTTGTGTATGTGTGCGTGTGGGGGAGATAAGTAACATTTAACTATTATTAGCAATTTAGATTAATGTAATAATGATTTGCAGGATAATGCATAGATGTAGATACAGATTCTTGCAGTGCTTTTTGTGGATGAAAGGTAGACGCTGTAGAGGGTTGGCAGATTGCTGATTTCCACAGCCAACTCTGTTCCATCAGTGTCAGATTCCTCTCCAGTATTCAGTGTACAGTCTGCCACACTGGCTGTGCAATTCCCCACCATTCAGTTTTTGTAATTTAAGCAGTACTCCAAACTCAGATCACCCAGTTTAGAAATCTATTCTTAAAGGATTAAATGGCTTTTTCAATAACCACATTAAATGTGTAGTTTTGTGTGTCTGGTATAGGCTTGTCTTTGGTATTTTTTGGTTTATTTTCTTTAAAATGAGCATATTATGCTTTTAAATTCTCCCTTTTTACATCTAAATCTTTCAGTTATGATCTATATAGAATGGAACTGATCTTCGTAGGTCTGAATTCCTCCTTATTGTAGCTTTACAGGCTCGTCTTCCACCCCTGTTCTGAGGAGTCTAGAGAAGTTGTTTTTTGTGTGGTCTCTTTGAATCTAGTTGGGAGTGCTATACACCCCAACCGCATCCAGGTCGCAGAACCTTCCACTCCCCCCGGTCAGCCATTTTTGAAGTTTGATAGAGATATGACAACCTAACAGTGTAGAAACATTATATTTGCAAGAAAGTTTTTCATCCAGCAACAATTTTAAATATATAAAATTACTGTTTAATGGCCCGGAAATTAATTAAAAACATAGTAATGTACTATGTTTAGCAATGCATCTCAAACACCATAATTAACAATACTGTTACTTAAAAGCTATAAAAATGTGGCTTTTCTTCAGTTATAAAGAAAAGATTGTAATAAATGATATATTGTGTTTAAGCAAGTTGATTACATGAAAAATACCAAAGAAAAATGTTAGTAATTTTTCTGAAAACTCTTTAACACAAACCACTTGTCAGATACCACTTAATTATAGTACTGCTATGATAATGAGATGAATACATCTTCAAATCTATTCCTTTTATTTATATAGCGCCAATTTACAACAGACGTGCCACACAAGACCGTAGGTTGTTGCCCTGTGTGCTTCTGCTAGCCTAAAGCTATCGTATTATTTTTATGATTTGTTATTCAAGACTAAAAACGTATTTTTTCTGTGATAGTATTATTAAAAGACGTTTGTCAATGGGGGGGCTAAAATATAGAGCACATAGATCTTAAATAAGCAGAAGGTCCGATGCTAATGTTATCAAAATAATGGCCAAGAGGCAATAAATGAATGTCTAAAATAACGTTTGCAGTCATTTTAGTGAGGTTTGAGGTTCTGGTGCTGGAGGATGGGGTAAGGAATCATGTGGGTTGATAATCCAACAACTGACTTTTCCACTTCTACCTTCTGTATTCCTGAACCAGGATTACTAACACGCAGAAACAAATAAGATGGCGGATTCACTCAGCGTTCAGCCAGAAGTACATTACCTTGTTTTACAGTTCCATTGCAAGTACTGTGCTGTAATACTACAAAAAACATAAAAGATAATAAGGAAAACTGAATATCTTAAAAAATATGATTAAAACGGTACACAAAATATCTCCACAACGCCTGGGGTTATTAATTTATGCTTTTTGCATTCCTACAGACTCTAAATGTACAACACACTGCATTTAAGGGCTAAAAAAGTGATTTTTTTTTATGACATGTCCCCTTTCAACACAGCTTTAGCTTTAGCTTTAGAGGCCTGATTGCAGCAAAGCAGCTGACTTTGGGTGTAATCTGTGATGCTCTTGCATTTATTAATATTAATCTACATTTTGCATGGTTTTGAAAATTGTTTTGAACATCTTACTGTAATACTGCGCAAAAGAGAAAGCAATATGACCAAAACTCCATGAAGTGATATAACACTTTGTTTCTGACCTTCAGCAATGCATCCTATGTTAGTGTTGGTACCTTGCAGTTACTATGTTCCTGATGTGGCTTAACAGTAATGTGAGCAACAGTTTTATGGGTTTTTAGGATTTACCATCTTTTTGGAGCTGCTAAGGACATAATAAGTAGTTTCTGTATTTTGACAAAAAAAATTGTGCTATCATATTATGCTTTTCATCCATTAGCTGCCATTTAGTTAAATAAATATGCTCACATGGAACATAGTTGGTAGAAGATTTTTTTTCCAACACCGTCTCTCAGAGACCTTTGTTGTTCCCTTTCATGTTGGCTCTGTTCAATGCCCTATCCAGAGTTTCAAAATTACAGAGGTCCATCATCCATTATCCCATGCACATCCATAAAGTAGCAAGCAAAATGCAGACCAAAATTGAATTGAGACTACATCATCAATGGACAGTGACGACTAAGCGTAACAGGCTGGGTGTGATGATAGATGAAAATAAGAATAACTGGTATTTGGATACACACATATTTTAGGTACAGTATTTGCAGCCAATTACCTCTGTTATGTTTAGGCTTAAACACTCTTCTTCTTGTTTCTTCTTGATTTTTTTTGGCAGTAGGAAAACTCAGATGCATTCTTCTTCGTGGTAATGGAGATTTATTTTACTGCCGCATGTTGTTGTAGGCCGCGGTGTCAAACTCCCTTAAGGGAATCAGACCCAATTGAAAGTCAATCTCCTGGGTCAAGTGTTGGGCCGAAAAAACATCTGTTGTAATAAAGTATCTGCTGCAAGATGTGAAGATTAGGTCAGGAATTACCTAAAGTTGGTCGAATATAGACAGATACTGCTGGAGGATAGCAAATACCAGGCCAAATTAACATATATTCAAATTTGATTATGGCGTTTAATGATTTGGTTTATCACGTAATTAATTTAATTTATCAAAAAATTAAAGACTTCCAATGAAGTGCAGATTTTTCTAAAAAGATTACAAAGAAGATATTTGTAGACCAGGGAAAAAAACATAATTTCTACATTTTTGACACAATGCTTCCAAAAGCTAATTTGTCTGGATATAGTGCACAGTTTGCAAGACCAGTATATTACCATTTGGCATGAATTGATTAAATGTTACTTCAGTCAGTGACTCAATGCAACCAGCTGGGTTTCCTTAGATAGAAAACCTTTAAATTAGTTGGAATAATGAATTTAAGGATTACGATTATGTGTGCTGTGAAATGGTGGCTTCATAAACTTAATTGAATTTAAAGGTTAATTATGGAACATTTTCATAAAAAGCTATATTTAAAAAAACATAACATCCACTGGCCATTTAAATGGGTGCAGAATGAAAGTACAGTATTTACTTAAATTCTATTTAAATTAAAATGTAATTAAATATTTATTTTAATGGGTACGACAACAGCGCTGTTTACACATCTACTAGTCAGTAGCGGCTGCCGTTGCTTGTTGCCAAATACGGTCTCTGTGTTCCAAGCACAGTGGCTGGCACTGGGGAGAATGGTGGAGTCGCCAAGTCAAGCAGCTGCTTCAGAGCCCCAGAGATATGTTGTCTGTCTCAGGAGAGCACTGACTAGTGAAGTTCAGAAATTAGAGTAAATAGGTGAAGCCTATACTAGAGGGACCCACATAAAAAATTTCTACGGCATCAAAGCACACACAGAAATGGCTACTTTTCTCCTGAATTACTAATCTTCTATTAATTACTAATACATTAATGTATTTTTAGCTTTTAAAGTCATATTTTTTTTACAAGAAGTGACTGAGAAGACTATTTGACATCTCTGATTGTGAAATGTTGCCAAGGTAACAGATCTGGCTGCAGAACCTGCAGCTTGGTCGGCAACAGCTGTGGTATAAAGCCTAATCAGTGGAAAGAAATGAGAATATTGTTTTATCTTTTCTGGTTCTTTTTCTTAATCTTAACCATCATGGTCGGAAGACAGGGAGATGCGTCATCTCTAGGGTGGAACTATCTGTCCTTTTGGGGCTAATTC
The DNA here is from genome assembly GCA_028564705.1 of Apricaphanius iberus. Taxonomy (NCBI): domain Eukaryota; kingdom Metazoa; phylum Chordata; class Actinopteri; order Cyprinodontiformes; family Aphaniidae; genus Apricaphanius; species Apricaphanius iberus. The sequence continues at coordinate 3,228,872 of JAPXFQ010000269.1, forward strand.
CTCTGACTTAGCTCGGCAGTTGTTGAGGTAGTGGCACACAAATAACGGGGTCATATTGAAGAGAAGCAGCTTTATTGTGAGGTACTGTTCTTTTTCACCAGGGTGTTCAGCTAAAATCCTCAAGGGCCAGTGTCCTGCTAGTTTTAGTGGTAATAGTCCAACTGCCTCCTCAGCTTGGCAAAGTTCTGTAGAGGCCTGCTAACGGGGCATCATTTCAATTAGGTACAATAAACCAGGGAAAGATGTAAAACATGCAGGATAGCGATGCTTGAGGGCTAACAGGCACCCTTGTATTACACAAATTTGCTCTCTACCTGGATTCATAGGCAGTGAACCTGGTAATTTTTTTCTTCTTTCATTGCAACTTAACCTAGACACACCAGATGTCACTATTGTGTTCGTATTCCATATCCAACCTTTAATTTAATCATATATTTTTTTTTGGGGGGGGGGTTAAATTGTACATGGCTTAAAATGACTTACTGCATAAACATACTAAAGTTAAAGGCACAGTGTGTAATTTTCGGCCAGTAGGGGGCAGTGCATACCTAAATTATCACAAGCATGCGGTATCTGTGTCTTCGAGTAAGAAAATCAACAACGGAGGTCCAACTAGTGCTGTTTTCAATTCGCTCAATTCCCTGAGAATGATCTATTTGCAGCAACATGACAAGCACATCAGTGTTTCTTTCATCGCTTGGAACTAGCGAAGAGGTAAAAATGTATTTATGGCTAAACTTTTTTGCATTTTGAGGGGAAATCAATGTTTTAATAGCGGGCGTGTTCCCTACGCTTTGTCTGTCCGGGCTCTTGTAGAAGGAAGACGTCATCTAATATGGCTTTCCCCTGAAAAGAGGACCCAAGCCTATGTATTTTAAAAGTGATTTTTAAAGTCATGTTTCACAATTTCGCCAATATTTTGCAATTAATTTGCTCTACGTAATTATTATAACATAATATTTGAATGGCTTTTTTCAAATATCTACTGCAAAAACTACACACTGTCACTTTAAAATTATTAATCTTGTGAAATTCCCCACATGAAGCTGGTTTATTTGTATGGCAAAGTTATCAAATAGCTAATAGTGTATACAGACACTTTTATGATTGATGATTCTCTAAACCACATCATTATGAGCCACCGACAGCAGATTCTGTCACTATTTCATCAACTCTATGTCTTCATGGAGTATATTTGTGGCATCAATTTCAGAGGTAATGAGAGTGAAAACTTAACGTAGCTAGGTTTGTCCAAAAAAAAAGTTTTGACAGTGTCCTCAAATCCTCTACCCAAAAAGTCTATGCCTTTCAGTTATGGAATGGTCTTTTTAGTTGTTTTTACGGTTTAATTTACATTTTCTCAACTTGCACTGCTGATATGATGTTCTACTGGCATCATATGTGTATCTTGTATGACCTAGATCTTTGATGATTTTTTAAAAGCAATTTCCCTCAACAAATAATCTGCAGTTTCCCTATGACCAAACACAAAACCATATATAGATGAAAAGAAAAACAATTATATTTATAAATGAAAATAATCAATCAATCAATCAAACTTTATTTATAAAGCGCTTTTCAAACAAACAAAGTTACTCAAAGTGCTTTACAGATTTAAAATAACCCCACAACCCCCCCCTTCAAAAATAAAATCATCAATGCAAATACAACCCCCTCCCAACCCAACCCATCAGCCATACTCACTCACACACACACTTAGAAGCTACAAAAAGCGGGCTGAGTACAGATGAGCCAGGAAATGCCATCATGGGAGCCATCTGCATCAGCAGCAGCAGATCAACAGCAGCAGCCAAGGCTCCGACCCAGGGCGCCCAGAGGAGGGAGGGCTGGTACCCCCACCTCCACCCAAGCGCTACCTGGGGGGCACCCAGGCAGCCACAGCCGACCACCGCCCCCGATGCAGGGGGCCCCCCAGAGAGGAAACACTGGCAAGAAAGATTAAAATACATTAAAATATAAAGTTAATAAAATATAAAGTATATAAAGTATAAAACAATAAGTGTAAAACAAATAATAAAAATGCAAAGCAGATTAATAAATAAACAGTTAAAAGCTAAACTAAAAATTAAATCAGGTAAAACATGCTGAGCGATTAAAAATATATTAATAAATAATAATTAGTTAAAGGCTAAGCTAAAAAGGTGAGTCTTGAGCCTGCTCTTAAAAACATGAACGTTCTCTGCGGCCCTGAGATCCTCTGGCAGCCTGTTCCAGAGGTGAGGGCCATAATAATGGAAAGACGCCTCACCATGAGTCTGTGTCCTGACTTTGGGGATGATAAGGAGACGGCTGCCAGAGGAGCGAAGAGACAGCGAGGGTTCATACGGTAAAAGCATTTCTGACAGATAAGAAGGCCCAAGACCATAAAAACACTTAAAAACCATTAAAAAAACCTTAAAATCGATCCTAAAACATACGGGGAGCCAATGCAGTGATTCTAAGACCGGTGTAATGTGCTCCCACCTTCTAGTCTTCATCTGGACACGAGCTGCTGAATTCTGTAAAAGCTGTAAACCTGAGGTAGTCTTTTTGGGAAGACCAGAAAGCAGGGCATTACAATAATCAATTCTACTGGTGATAAAAGCATGCATTAGCGTCTCCGTATTGGCCCGAGAGAGAATGGGGCGGACTCTGGCAATGTTCTTTAGGTGATAAAAACCTATTTTGGTGATGTTTTTAATGTGAGGGATAAAAGTCAGCTCAGAGTCAAAAATCACACCCAGGTTCTTCACTTGTAAAGAAGAATTAAAAGACAATGATTGTAGTTTTGGTAAAAGTTTTTCTCTCTGAGCCTCAGGACCGATAACTAAAACCTCAGTTTTGTCCTGGTTGAGCTGGAGAAAGTTTTCTGCCATCCAGGATTTAATGCCTAAAATGCAGTTAAAAAGTGCATCCATTGGCCGTGTGTCATCAGGAGACATGGAGATGTACAACTGTGTATCATCAGCATAACTGTGAAAGTTAACTCGATGTCTCCTGATAACACTGCCAAGAGGGAGCATATACAGGTTAAAAAGCACTGGGCCTAAAATTGAACCCTGGGGAACACCACAAATGATCTTATGGACCTTAGAGGAACAGGTATCTAAACTTACCGTAAAAGTCCGGTCTGTGAGGTAGAATGTGAACCATTTGTGAACAGCACCAAGGAGGCCGTTCTGTTTTAAACGAGTTAAAAGAATAGTGTGGTCTACTGTATCAAAGGCAGCGCTTAGATCCAGAAGAACCAACACTGCCACCTTTTTAGCATCATAGCTTAGTCTAAAATAATTTAAAATCTTTAAAAGCGCCGTCTCTGTGTTGTGGTTCATCCTGAAACCAGACTGAAATTTCTCTAGGACATTATGAGCGTTAATAAAATCATTAAGTTGAATTAAAACAAGTTTTTCTAAAACTTCGCTTAAAAATGGTAAGTTAGATACCGGTTGGTAGTTGTTTGAATCATTAAAATCTAAATTGCTCTTCTTCAGCAGGGACCTCACTACCGCCACTTTAAATTTGAAGGGAGCAATTCATAAAGTTTAAAATCTCATCTTTAAAAGATTGCTGTAAAAACCTGGTGGGAATCGGGTCCAATGCGCTTGTGGTGGGCCTCACTGAGGAGAAAACTTTATCAAGGGTCCCAGCTTCTACCAGGACAAAACTGTCCAGTGTTTCCTCTGTTGAAGGCAGACACTCAGATTTGTCTAAAACCATGTTTGTTTGAGAGGATAAAATATTACATCTGATGGTGTCTACCTTCCCTCTGAAGTGGTCTGCAAACTCCTAACAGAGAGTGTTTGAGGGGGTTTTCTGTAAAGTATTAGAATTATGATGTAGAATGTTGTCAATGGTGGAAAACAGAATTTTGGAATTATTTTTATGTTCTGAGATGATTCTGGAAAAGTATGTATTTCTGGAATTTCTTAAAGCGTTATTATATAATCTGAGATGTGCTATGTATATCTGATGATTTACTGTGAATTTATTTTTCCTCCATTTCCTTTCTGCCACTCTGCAGCTACTCTTAAATTTTCTAATAGCTGCATTTCTCCACGGTACTGTACGTTTTGAATGAGGGTTTACAACTTTAATTGGAGCCAGCAGGTTGAGAGCAGATTTAAGCCTACTGTAAAAATCATTAACGATAAAATCACAGGGGGCAGGTAAAGGCATAGGAGGAAATTTTTTAAAAACTTCAAGAAAACCTGCAGCCACTTCAGGGGTTAGATGACGCTTCCTGACAGTTCTCACAGAGGTCTCTGATTGGATAAAACTGGTGATATTAAAAAACACACAGTAGTGGTCAGAGACAGCCAAGTCAACAACAGAGGACACACTGGTGGACAGGCCATACGTGATGACCAGGTCCAGGGTGTGTCCTCTGTTGTGAGTCGGCTGCATGACATGTTGGCTAAAATCCACATAATTTAAAATATTTAAAATATCTGTTGATAAATGATCTAAAAGGTCATCTACAGTATATGTAGATTAAAATCACCAGCTAAAATTATCCTCTCATAAGAGTTGTGTAAAATTGATACAAATTCTGGAATAAAAAGTGCTTTCATTTTCGGAGGCCTATAAACTGTGACACATAAAATCTGAGGAGTGCTAAAAACAGAGGCAGTGTATTCAAACGTGGTAAAATTATTAAATAAAACTGGTTTGGCAAAGAATTAATGAACTAATAAAAGCAGTTCCGCCTCCCCTCTGGCTACTCCTCGTAGAATAAGAAAAGTTATAATTAGGTGGAGAGGCCTCTGTAAGAACAGCAGGGGCATCTGCACTCAGCCATGTCTCTGTTAAAAATAAACACTGAATGTTATTATCTAAAATCAAGTCATTTATTATAAAAGTTTTATTCAGCAGGGAGCGAACATTTAAAAGAGCCATATTAATAGTGGTTGGTGATGGAGTGACTGTATGACTTACTGTAGGTGGGATTTTTAGTAACTGTTTAAGATTATTTGGGTTGCATTTTCTTAGTTTATGATTATTTCTTCGCTCTCTGCTGACAATAACAGGTATGAATGAAGTAGGGTAAGGTCCAAGTCCGATATGTGAGTTACTGTTAAAATCAGGATTGAGTTCATAGGAACAAGGACCAGCTGCACATCAGGATGTTGTGGATGGGGCAGAGAGGACAGGAGCAGCTGGAGCCGGTGCAGGGGACAGGGGTGGGCGAGGGTATGCCAGGCTTAATGCCAGCATGCGGGTACCTTGTCTGTTAAGATGTAGTCCATCTGCCCCAAATAATTGACTCCTACCCCAGAAATAAAAAACAATGTTAAATTTTTTGGGGAATAAACCAGTAGCTTGGCAGCTTTGGGTATTGATTTATAGAGGTCACCCGATATTCATAAAAGTTAGGCATCACAATTGCCTGAGAATAGCTGAAATCCAAAAATCCTTAAGACGCCCTCTAAAAGTGCTTATAACTGCTTATTTTACACGTTTCAATGCCCGACTCTACCTTGAAATGCATTGATACACACAGTGGAAACCATCTAAGCTGTACAGTCTTCCGTATCTCTGCTCTTTGGGGTTCCAGCTCCGAGAAGGATTAATGGTGCTCTTGGATTGGCTGCTTTAGCATTGCAGGAATGTACTACCGCTTCCCAAACTGCATTTTATTTTGGGATATTTTTACATATCAATTCCATTTAGTTTATTTATATTAGCACCAATTCACAATAGAAGTCATCTCAAGGCACTTTACATTGCAATACAAATTTACAAACTTTCCAATCAGTTAAAATTTTTCTATGTAAGGAATCCCAGTAGATTATTTTGAGACATTGACGTGAGATTGTGCCTTGAACATGCGGACTACAACCACGGCAATCCCTCAGTAAAGCCTAGTTTATGCTTCTGCGTTTTGACGGAGACGAATTGACGCAACACCATTATCCGTCAATGCAAGGGCTCTCCGTCACCTACGCAAGGACACACGGAGTAGAGGCCCACATTTTTAATTATCCGTCTACGTTGACGGAGAGCGTATTCATCTGATTGGTCAGTTTCAGTAACAACCAGAGATCACTTCACCAGAACGGGAATCTACAGTCGCTGTAATCAGTAGTTAATGCAGCGTTTGGCCACTACATGCTTTATATTGAAAGGATAACATATCTAATCTGTTCCTTTAGCGATTTTGAAAACAAAGAGGTGTAAGAAAAAAACAAAAAATGGCTGCTGTGTTTTATTTTCGTGTGTTTCTAGAGGATTCTATAAGCTGCACTTCTAGTAAAAAGCTCCTTGAGGAAGAAATGCGTTCACAAGCCTAGAAAAAAACATGTGTGCTGTGTGAAATAGGCAGAGATGCCATGAAAACTTAGCACCCCCTGCTGTCCTAGTCGAGCAAAACCATAGAGAATGGAATGGAAGAACGGAGTACTATAAACAGAAAACGTGTCCGTCAATACGTCTGCATCTGAGTGCAAATTTGTGGTCGGAGAAGCATAAACTAGGCTTATGCTCAAGCCCTCATACTGAGCAAGCATGTATTGTAGCGACAGTGGACAGGAAAAACTCCCATTTAACTGGAAGAAACCTCCAGCATAACCTGGCTCAGTACAAGTGGTCATCTGCCACAACCGCCTGGGGGTTTAAGAAGATAGAGCAGAGACCTAAAAAAGAACACAAGAAATGATGTTAGACTACTTTATATATTAAATAAAGTAAAAAGCTGACAACAGGACATGGAAGATGCTCGTTCACCGGGAGCATCATCCGAATTGATGCATCCCATCCAGCAGGGCATTGTACCTGAGCAGCATACCAGACCAGGTGGAGCTTCAATGGGAAGAAATACACAGAGAAAACTGGGTTAACAATCGCAATAACAGCAAAATATACATCTGGAGAGTAGTAGAAGAGAAAAGTAGAAGAGTGAAAAGTGGTCAGTCTGTCCTCCAACAATCTAAGCCTATAGCAGCGTAACTACAAAAAAACCTCAGGATACCCAAAACCATTTTACATGTAAGCTTTGTCAAAAAGGAAGGTTTTAAGTCTGTTCTTAAAGGTAGACAGTGTCTCTGCCTCACAGACTAAAACTGGGAGTTTGTTCCACAGGAGAGGAGCCTGATAACTAAAAGATCTGCCTCCCATTCTACTTTTAGAAATCCTAGGAGCTACCAGTAAACCGGCAGTCTGAGAGCGAAGTGCTCTGTTAGGAACATATGAAACTATCAGATATGCTTTAGGAAAAAATGTGTGAATAGATACATTTTGCACAAATACTTTTGAGTTGTATGAGAAAAGTCCACAAATAGATGAATTCTGAAACACGTATAGCCTTCAGCCCATTGTACATCAAAATGTGGTTGGTTTTGATAGGCATTATAAGAACAAAAAATATACACTGAAATTATCTAGATTCTTGGAAAAAAAGATTTAGGACAATCAAAACCAAACTTAAAATGTTCAGCATATCTTCTTAATTAATTTACAATGCAAATTGTAGCCTATTTGTCTGGTTTATCGGAAATAGTATACTGTACCATATCAGATACGTTTTTGTGTTTCCAAGATGTGGCCAATTGGATATTTAGAAAATAAACATAGGTATTCCTATAAGAATATCTACATGTCCTAATCCAGCAAATCCCCTGAATAAAAAGAATCACCTCTAAAAAGAATTAAAAAGAGCAGCTTTGCTATAACTTAACGTTTAAAAACCTCACTGATACTGAAAATAATGTCATTTTTACTCAGCAACAGCTTTTACACCAGATATTGTTCCAAGTGTGAGCAGGTGGTTCTTATGTAACTTGTGTTATCCATCCATCCATCCATCCATCTTCCTCCGCTTATCCGGGGTCGGGTCGCGGGGGCAGTAGCCTAAGCAAGGAGACCCAGACTTGCCTCTCCCCGGCCACTTGGGCCAGCTCCTCGGGAGGAATCCCGAGGCGTTCCCAGGCCAGCTGGGAGACATAATCTCTCCAACGGGTCCTGGGTCTTCCCCTGGGTCTCCTCCCGGTGGGACATGCCCGGAACACCTCACCAGGGAGGCGTCCAGGAGGCATCCTGACTAGATGCCCGAGCCACCTCAACTGGCTCCTCTCGATGTGGAGGAGCAGCGGCTCTACTCTGAGCTCCCTCCGGATGACCGAGCTTCTCACCCTATCTCTAAGGGAGAGCCCAGCCACCCTACGGAGGAAACTCATTTCAGCCGCCTGTATCCGTGATCTCGTTCTTTCGGTCACACCAGCGTTCGTGACCATAGATGAGGGTAGGAACGTAGATCGACCGGTAAATCGAGAGCTTCGCCTTTCGGCTCAGCTCTCTCTTCACCACGACAGACCGGTACAGCGCCCGCATGACTGCAGACGCCCTACCAATCCATCGATCTCCCGCTCCATTTTTCCCTCATTCGTGAACAAGACCCCCAGATACCTAAACTCCTCCACTTGAGGAAGGACCTCATCCCCAACCCGAAGAGAGCACCCTACCCTTTTCCGACTCAAGACCATGGTCTCGGATTTGGAGGTGCTGATCCTCATCCCAGCCGCTTCACACTCGGCTGCGAACCGCTCCAACGAGAGCTGTAGATCACGTTCAGACGAAGCCAACAAGACCACATCATCTGCGAAAAGCAGAGACCCGATCCTGAGGTCACCAAAACGGATCCCCTCAACACCTTGGCTGCACCTAGAAATCCTGTCCATAAACGTTATGAACAGGATCGGTGATAAAGGGCAACCTTGGCGGAGTCCAACTCTCACTGGAAACGAGTCCGACTTACTGCCGGCAATGCGAACCAGACTCTGACACCGGTCATATAGGGACCTAACAGCCCGTGTTATCTATTTGGAAAAACTATAAGATTTTTAGTTATGGTCAATCACCAGCTGATGATGATCAGGTGCAAACATGTTCCGATTCGATTCTATTCTTTAGTCGATACTCATCTTCTCTTCACATGCACATTTCTTTGAATTAACCATAATGCCAAACAGGTAATTGTCCACCCTACCTTACAATTTACCATTCTTTCCACAGTTTTGGTCCATATTATAGAGGATGAAATTGGCTCATAAAGCATGAACTAAAGGGGATTCTATTGAATCAAATAATTTTATTTTTATATTTCAAAGCATTATAAGTCTAGAGGATACTGTCCATGGTCCATATCTTGATCAGGTGTGTTTTACATATAGTCAATTTGTCAAATAAAATATTAACCTTGGTGGCTATTTTAAATAATATATTTTTTATATGCCATGGCATGATAAATCTTACTGGAACTCCGTTTAAGTTCTTGTTTGGTTATGTTAATTTTATATTACCTGAATGAGTACGGCCATCGCTGGTCATCACACCTTTGAAAGATAGATTATTCTTAGCAAGACTGAGCAAAAAATGTTCTATGACTTTAGTATAGAAATTGTTTTAAAAAATGCACTTGGGGGCTTGAAGTTAAGATTGTGTCCAAAATGTGAGTGTAGCAAATAATCACTTTGGCCTCAGGTGGGAAATTAAAACAGAGTGATGAAGTTCTTAAGGATGTGGGAATAGTTTTGGAAAATAAATTAGCAGCTTTGGTAGGTGATGTGCCAAAGAGTCTGGGGATAAATTCATTGCATGCCACGTTGGATCCAAGACTAAATTAATTTTGGTGAAATGCCTTAGGCTAGCAGTGGCCAGAGGGGTTTCTCTTTAACATGATCATATCTAAGGCAATTAATTTATATATACTTATTGGAAAATTCTAAGATAGTGGTTAGATTTGTAGGTTAAAGGCGTGATGTCTGATAATAGTGTATTTTACATTGGCACACATGCATTGCATCATAATAGTCCAAGATTATTTCTTACCAGCAGAACTAGATTACTCAAATTCTCTGAGTAATGTAGTTCATCAATTGTTAGTGTTATCCACTTGTGCCTGTCCAAATTACTTATTGTGCTTGCAGAACATTGCTAAAAGGAAAATTTGGAACAAAAAGTGAAAGGAATTAGGTTTTATTTTCCAGTTTTCAAAAGTCAGCTGAACTGTATAGAAGACACATATAGCCTACAGTATGTGTACATGGATTTCTATATTACACAACATACAGCAAGAGGTTTATTCCACATTGAAAGCATTATCTTTGTAACGAAAGTAAACAGACAATATAAAGTGTGTTTAACTCTAAAACAAATTAAATTTGACTCACAGCTTCAGACTACTGGTCAAGTGAACAACCTGTACTTTTAAGTGTTTTGTTCACAGCAAAAGTAAGTGGTTAAACAATATCAGGTGTGGGTATTTCTGTAGTCCAGGGGTCACATTACCCAATTATTTTCCATATTTGACATTTTTTTGAGGGAAAATCCGAAGGCCATCTATCATTTTATCAGATTAGTATTTACGCTTCTGATAACTTGGTGCATATACGCAGACATTTTCAACTTTATGCAACTGAATCAATTTTGACAAAAACAGAACATTCCAATGTGAGCATCTGAGCATACTTGGACACCCTACCCAATACATCTCATTATCTGCAAGCTGACAATGCTAAAGATTTAAGTAGGCATGGAGCGCATCCATGACTGAACTGAATTTGAAAATCAACTGTTCACAGGTGCTGATGTCAAACTCCTTTTTAAGACTAAAAAACTTTGTTGAAATGTTAACTGAAATTAAAGTAACAAAAAAAGATGCTTCAAATCCTGAAAGATACAGTCTAAATTCCCTTTAAAATATGATGTATTTTGGGTGATACCAAAATCTTTTCACTGCTCTGAAATGACCTCTGCTTCCTCAGCCCTCCTCCATCCTCCCCTGCACGTTTTAATAAAGACTAATGTGTTTGCCGACATCAGCTCACTCTCATTACATTGATTAATGGCCTCCTTGCATTTGGTAAACAGTATGAGCTGTATTCCAATTCATTCAGGGAAATTAACCAATCATAATTAAATGCTCTGATCATATTCCCTCACTTCTCCATGAGAAGAACCTTTTCACACATGGGCCAAATGTGCTCTGATTAATTTTTGCTCATTTTCTGTCGCTACAAGGATGATGTAAGCCTCTCTTTGTAAGGCGTAACATTCATAGAGGCATACAACCCTCTGTGTAATGGTCTGCTTTTAATGGGTGTGTGACAATACACACATGGAACAGTTTTTCTCAGCGTATGAAGCTGACCTATGGGAGACCCTCTGTCCTTGCTGCAAAGTCAATTTTCACAGTGTTTTTATAGGTCAGATGGTGAGGAAGAAAATAAACATGATCTCAGTAAACAGGGCTGACCTCCAGTGTGTCCAGAAGAAATCTGCAAGAATGGAAAAAAAGATTAAATTATTTGATTTAGAATCTTATTTTGTTGTACTGATACCAATGAGGTTTTTCAGAAACTGTGATGGGTGTTCAGAACACAGTATGCTGTCAGATCGAAAGAATCATGTCAAAAAGGCAGCAGATGTTTGTTAAACTGAATCAGACACTGCTTTGGCTTACATCTTAGCAGAATAATCTGTTTGAATCAGAATGGCTCGACCAGTTGGTACAGGAACCAAATATTCTTTGGGAATGTAAAAACTCTTTAGTTATTTTTGTATTTGTATGAGTCAAATGTAGCTTCTTTTATTTCAGTTTATGTGAAACCTATACAAACCGGAAATCATCCCTGGGTATTTTGTCTGAGAAATTACTTTATATCTGCTCAAGTCAAATTTCTGTTCAATGCAATTCAATACTTGCATTCATATTTCAAGCTTCATTGAAAGAGGAATGAATAATGTGTAATATAAAGGGACATTTATGTTATTTTTAACCTGGACGTATATTTTTAGCAAATTTTACATTCATTTGTTCACCCAGACAACTTTGGAGCCACTTGGAGTCTTTCAGGAGGAGTTTATATCCAGTGGCGATCAGCGTATATCCGTATAATGGGAATAAGTGGGTGCAGGCATTATCTGCCCCAAAACGCCTTAATTTAATCAATTTTTGTTGTTAAACCTCAGCAGGACTCCCCTCGAAGTTCAGAACATCTCAGAAGTGCTAATTAGATCTTTTTTGGGGTGATTTAGAAGCAATAGTACAATTACACTATCACGCGATTCCAATAACCTCACTGCCGTGCTCCATCCCAGCTATAGTGTGAGCAGGACTTTCACTCTGTGTTCTACAGCGGTCGGTTAGACAGAACTACTGCAGACATCAACGTGGTTCACGTTTGCATGTTTCCAATGACTAATTGGATTAAGTTCAGCTTCTACAGGCTTCCTTTCTGCAACTTACACAGACTACAGCTTTAATGGTGGACGGCTGCGACGTCATCCTGCCCAAGGTGACTTATTATATGGATAAACGCTGATCGTGAATTGATGTAAACTCCTCTTGAACGACTCCAAGTGGCTCCGCACTTGTCAGAGTGATCAAATTAACGTAATATTTGTTGAAAATAAGGTCCAGGGTGAAAAAAAGGAACTTTCCCTTTAAATGTGAGCAATGAATTGTCTGTCTTTCATTATTCCCATGCATCCGGTCTGCAAAAATAGAAATTGGCTTGTCTCATTGATTTGTCCAATCCCTCCAACCGACTGTTCGACCATGCATTAATCTATACATTCATCCCCTGAACAATCCCTTCTATCTAGATCTAGCATTACTAAAGCTTGACCACAAAAGAAATAACCTCTGTGTCCTTTTTCAAAATGTCCACCCATATAAAAGTTTAAAAGGATTAAAACTCCTTATGATTTCCTTTTCTTTTACTACAGGTCAGAGCATATTTCTGATTCCCGTTGTGTAGTGCAGAAAGGAAGCATAGATAGCTCTGTGCTTGGCAGGAAAGCAAATAAAGGTTTCTGAAAGATACATTGAAAAGGTCAACATTTCATCTTTTCTCACTCTGTTAGACTGGTGGCTTTGTGGCTGTTTGTAAAGAAGCTTTCAACATCATATGTCATGTTTTGACTGCTTTAAACCACTGAAAACTCCCAAAGCCAACATTTTTATCATCACTCAGGATTAAATCCAAAGAAGGGAATAAAAAAATGAGGAACTGAAGCATCTCTCTTACCTGTAAGAATGTCCATTAAACATTTATAATGCATACATTGGTATTGATTGTACTTCTATAGTATAATGTTTAATGTTGCATTAGTACTGGTTAATATCAGTTACAACTGGTTAAAATATGCATCTCAGATTTGCAGGTACGTTTGGGGCTTTGTTTGCAGTACTGAAGGACTGTTCTGGTCTTTTGTGGGGAAAAGCTGAGCCAAAGGCAAATAACGGGTTTATTAAATACATGTTTATTTTAAGAAAATTGCTGGAGGCAGAATAATAGAAAGAATTATTGACCCTTTCCCTTCACTCTCTTTTCTTACTTGCAGAGCACCTGAAGGTGGCCCTGGAGGATTACATGTTGAGAATACCCAAAGTTCGCATTCTGAGAACTAAAAAGAGAGAGGGTCTGATCAGGACTCGGCTGCTGGGAGCCGCTGCTGCTAAAGGGGAGGTCATCACCTTCCTGGACTCTCACTGCGAAGCCAACGTCAATTGGCTGCCCCCTCTGCTGGGTGAGAGACAGACACGGGAATTAAAATGGGAGAGCGTGAAAATGTTTCTGCATATCCCATTAAACAAGAATGCAGACTTTCATTCAGTAACTTATGTAACTTATGACATATATATATATATATATATATATATATATATATATATATATATATATATATATATATATATATATGTATGTCATAAGTATATATATATATTTACTCTGCGGAGTTGTTGTATGAACTAAATGTAAACATGTTAGGTCAGCCTAATTAATTCAGGTTGCTGTAATGCACAACCTTATTTCCAGTGTTAACTTAGCATGATTATAATGGTTTCAGTAACACAATTCCTTAACTTTTTTTCAGGAAAAACGGGAATTGGCAGGTATTTATAATATTATAATAATATTTTAGTTAACATTGGAATTGAAGTCATATACCTATAATATTATATACATTTTTGAGTTATTTTTTAGCAAAGTGGTTAGTGCAGGTGCTGAGAAAACAGAGGCCCTTTTCTTAGTTTTAGTCCGTTCCCTGCTGTTTATTGTTGTGCTTTATAGCAACGTAAATGTATGAGGTTGACCCAATATGTTTACATTCAGTTCACTCAGCAAAATTCATTATTGCTAAATCAACCCAAATCAGTTGTATGGAAATGTTTTTTTGTTTTTTTATGTATAACACACAGAGCATTCTCATCTTTTTCTTGAATTTTGTTTTTCTACATCTCCTGCTTGCCACTGAGTTCTGAAAAGAATGAAAGACACAATAAACCAAACAAAATATCTTGACAAAGAAAGACTGTCACATAAAGAGCAGTAGTGTACCCCTAACTCTACAGCAAAATTACAAAGATTCATAAACCCTGACACATTTAGCTATAGACTTTACACTCTTGACTTTATGGCTCAAACAACACAGTAGTATTAAAAAATTATGCACACTAACAAATGTAAAAAAGCTGGCCTGTTCCTCTAAAAAATACCCACTTCCAGTTTGATTTCATTATGCCCAACTCTTTCAGAACACTTGGCACAATAGAGATTTAGGCAATACACTGGAAATACTTTTTCAACAATCTGGAGTTTTTCAGTCTGCAGGCCAATCTTATAGCACAGAAATGTGATTTTGTCTTCCAGTCTTGCACAGAGTTACTAAATGTTCCTATTTTCCCTCAAATTCCTTTCTCCCAGTGTCTTAATCATGCTTTAAAACTCCTTCCTTTACTGTTGAGCCAATCAAGTCCTCCACTAAATGACAAAGACACGTTTACAGGCACATCACCCCTACTGATAAGCTGAGTGCCTCATCCCCTGCCTCATGGAATTGCTCACAAACACATTCTAAATTACCCTTTTTGCCATTAAGCAGAAGTCTTCAGCTCAGCATGACTTCGACCCACTTGGACTCATTTTACAGCACAAAGTTTGACTCGAGTTACCGCCCCATCGAGCTCTTTCCAAATCAAGTGCAAATCGAACCGGAGTCTCTCAAAAAGTAGATATACTAGAAACTATAGCGATATAAAAGCATTTCAGGTTAGCATTTAAATGACAACACATGAACGATTTATGGAAACTGTATTTGCATGAAATTGCTTGGACATTTTTAGGCAGCTTTATTTTCTTTCTTTTTTTGTATAGCGCTCATAAGTAATATAAACTGTCTTTACATAGCACCAAATAAAAACAGATTAAATCTCTGCACATTTTACAAGACCAAACCTCCAACTAAAGAAAATTCTATTTAAATAAGTGTAGTTTATTTTCGGGAAAATAAACTAGTCTTGAATTTGCAGATGCTGATGAAGAGAGTAAACTGTCTTCTCCAGTTTGAGGATGAGGTCCGGCCTCATCGCCCAGTGGAAGAGTTTCAGTATCTCAGGGTCTTGTTTACGAATAAGTGGAAAAATGGAACAGGAGATTGATCAATTGGTAGATTGATGCAGTGTCTCCACTGATGCAAGTGCTTTTCTGGTCTGTCGTAGTAAAGACAGCGCTGAGTGGAAAAGCAAAACTCTCAATTTACTAATAGATGTACATTCCTACCCTCATCTATGGTAATGAGCTGTAGGTAGTGACAGATATAACCTACAGGATCTCAGATACACGCTGCTGACTTTCCTCCAGAGGGTGTATTGACTTTCCTAGACAAAAGGTGAGTAGCTCAGACATCCAGGAAGGTGTCAGAGTATAGAGCTGCTGCTCCTCCAGGCACGCCCCACTGGGAGGAGAGGCTGGAGGAGAGGCTGGAGGAGAGGCTGGAGTCCCTACGGCCAAACTCAGAAAACATTTCAGGATTTAACTTGAAAATAAATATATTAACACAACCATTTTTTTCACAACCTGACTGACTTCTTACTCAAAAATGATGGAAGACAGCCAACCTCACAGAAAACATTCCAGGTTTACTTCCTGAAAAAGGTGCAATGTGTTAACTACAGTTGTCACAACCCAATCGAACCAGTTCCTCTGTGCTTTTTAGACCGGATTGCACAGAACCGGAAGACCATTGTATGTCCCATGATAGATGTCATCGACCACGACCATTTTGGGTACGACACACAGGCGGGAGACGCCATGCGAGGGGCCTTTGATTGGGAGATGTACTATAAACGGATCCCCATTCCTCCAGAGATGAAGAGGGATGACCCAACCGAGCCTTTTGAGTGAGTAACAGCAAACGTCATTAATTATAGTGGAGCTCAACCATAAACAATGAATTAATTTCTCCAGCTTTGAATTGGGATTTGATAAGCATTATATTAAAAAAAAACTTAATTGGATACATTTCATTCAGCATTTTTGATGGATATTTTGAAGTAGTTCATTTTACAAGGTGATGCAATATCAATATCAATATTTCCATTCAATATAATTTTATTCATATTAGCATGTATTTTAGAGAGTTAGAGATATTTTTAAGACATGCAAACAAGACATGATATTGAAAAAAATGGTGATGGTGATAAAAATCAACTTAAAAAGAACAAGTACGGAATTAAAGAATTTGAAAGTTTCTGAATATCAAGATATCATAAAAGGACAGAATTACTAAAACAATCAACAGATTCCGCACTGTCATGATTCATCGGAACCTGTTGCACAGTAGGATTTAAGAGGATAAGACGAAACCAGTAGCTGCTTATGAAGTGAACTTATGCTCATCATCAGTGTGACCGCCTCTAAAAAAGCATTTGTGCAGCTAGTTTATATGCAGGGCAAAGGTCTGTGTTACCATAAAGTCAAGATAGAAAGACATCAGAGAAGCAGCTATTGCTGTTTGAAGACTGTTATATACAAGATTGTATTTTTTCTTCTCCTTTTAACAATATATTAATGAGTAAAATTTAAAGGCCAAGTGACCACTAGTTAAAGCCAGGCCTGAACTGCTTCATGGAAGCATTGAAACTATTTTGTAAAAAAAAAGAGTTCCCCAATAATAATAATAATAATAATAATCACCGTTATCATCATCATGAAAGAGATTAACAAAGTTATACAGAAAACAACTTCTAATAAGCACTACTGTAGAGGGTATCTAAATACACTGTTGGTTTACGTAGTTTACTTAGATTTCTTTCACACACAACTTTTACATTTCCCATCCGAATATTTAATATGTAGCCTATATATTTTTGATAAATATCGTTTATCATATGTAAGGATGTGCATAACCTCAAATCTGATCCGATTTCGAGTCCTGATCTGATATTTTGCCCTTAGTATTACAAGTTATAAAACTAAATATATTTTAGCAAGCAACTTTTTATATGACTAATTTCATTGATAAGCATTACTATTGTAATTGTAAATCTCATTAAATCAAAATCTTAAAGAGAATAAAAGGTCAGCAAAACACTTACTTGGTAGGCTACATTTCCTCAACTGTCATGGGATCGCATTCACTCTGTTTTTGAGTAAATATCCGTGTAAGAAACCCCACGTTGTTCCAGGTTTGTAAGTTACAGTGTTATTATTAGTGTTTTCACTATAAGATGAAATATCCTATGCTCTTGAACTCAGCATAGATTTCCGATGCTATTTGAATGAACCACAGTTGCAGCTTGCTTCTGCCTTTTTCTCGCTTTCTCACTGCTGGGGCTAAAGAGTGGTTTTTCTCTGTTTATTTTGGTTTATTGTTGCGTGTAAATGCCAGAAGATGGGTTTCTATGCCTTTATTATATAGTTTAATGTACGGTTAAGCATATTTTTTGACGTTTACTCATATTAGAATTGTGTTCAATCTGTTATCCTGATTTGTGCTAATTAAGAGTAATTTGCACCGCTACGGAGGTGTGAATTATGATGCAATCAACATCATATATAACTAGGAGGTAATTCCATAAAAATTGTCAGGATTCGTCAGCTAATTTAGCTGTTCTCTGATCACTAAAAGATGAAAATATCCTCCTGATCTCAAGATAAGATCGGGACATCCCTAGATATGTTAATATTTATATTTCCAACTCTAAATTCGGGTTATTACAGTTGGTACATTAATAATATATGTCATCACACAGCAGTTTTCCTGTAAAGGGCAATTTGGATTGTGGAGTATAGGTTTTTATTCTTTTGACTATTCTTACCACAAAAAGAAGAAAGTTGAAAATGATTACATTCTGCTGACACTGGTTTTCAAGAGATATTTTCAGTATCTGCTGTGCTGCTTTGATTTTGCTCATGTCTTGCAAAAAATGTAAAAAAACAGTCTGTTTTTCACAGTGGGAATCTTCTCTGTTTAGTGGTCCTGTGGCATCAAACAAGCCCCAGAGGTTTTCTCTTGGCTGACTGTACAAAATCTGCCCAGTTTGCTTTTAATTGATCATCCTAAGGGACAAATTTGGTGAGAACAGACCACCTGCGGGGATGCTGCCTCCAATCTCTATTTAATCAAAAGACAGCAACTATAAGAATGAATAGAAAATTAATGCACATTTTAGTGTATTTCCTTGCTCTGGATATTACATTTCAGCTTGTTTAGGTAACAATTTTGCCAGAAGGAGATTTAATTGAAGTCTGACACAAACACAAGTTTGTGTGTGCATTTGCCGTCCTAATTTCTTGCATCAGGTGTGCAGCAGCAACAGTCAAGTTCAGCAGGCACACAGCAGCTAACAAGCCCTATACTACAGAGACCATAGAGGGCTAATTGGTGTTGCTCTCTGTACATCATTATGTGAAGGGAAGTAGTGTCACTATAAATACACAATCTATTTAAATCTGTCATCAGGTTGGAGCTAAGCAAATGTAAGAAACCCTGCCGAGAAGCAGTATAGTAATTTCTTGTTTACAACTAATTTTAAACTAGTTTGTGCATTGACTGGTCGCTAATTGCCTAAAAAACTAAAGCAAAAATTAAGAAGATGTTTCAAGGAGATTTAGTTATTTACCTGCATCCTGGAAACAACACAAGGATCTACTATATAATTAATATGGTTTTATTTTTCAAACCATAAGTAGGTTTATACAGTTAAATGGTAAATAGCCTGCATTTGTTTAATGATGTTTTAGTTTGCTTTACACCACATTCAGTAATTCACCCGTTGACTCATACATTTACACAGAGGTGATTGTAGGCTTGTGGTAGCCATCGCTGCCCTGGGGAACACTAGTAGAATTGAGTAGGGCCCCAAATTATTCATACCTATGGGCAGATTTTAAACAGTAAGATTATTCTTATTCATTTTTCTGATAGGAATTGTGATAGGAATCATTTATCAGATTACAAACTAATATGAAATTAGTCTCAACCAAAAAAAGAAACTTAATGGGTGAATATTTAACCATTCTCTATAAGCAATGGAAACCTCTTTATTGGCATAACATCAGTTAAACCCTTCTTACAATTCCCTTTGCATGTTTCCACAGCTGGATCAACAAGTTATCTTTGGTACCAAGCCCCAAGCTATTGTAAGACATTCTGTTCATCACTTTCATCTTCAAACTTCTTCCATAGATTTTCAAGTTTACATTTAATTCTGGGCCAAGGCTAATTATAGGCTTAACTGAATGTGTCTGAATCCACCATGAAAAGGAAATTAACCTTTGTTTCAATAAGAAGAATCAGAGGTTAATTTGGAAAACAGGGAGATTTCTGCACAGAACTAAAAAAGGACCCAAGTTATGGAAATTAAACCAATCTATATTTTTGCAAAATAGGTAATTAAAAATAGCTCTATTTGATAGTACATAAAAAAATGTAATCTGAAGATTGATCCTATTCCACAGTGATAGGAACATCAGTAAGAGAGAGGATCCCATGAAGTCGTGCTTTGTGCAGCTATGTTATAATGCAGGGTTGCTTCAACAGGTCATATTTGTGTTTCCAAATAAAGACGTTAAATGATAACTGATAAATGATAAGAGGTCACTTGACTGTCCTATTTTTAACCTGATGGGATAACCAAATCCCCAAATGATGTCTGAACTGAAAAGGCTCAGACGCTGTTGTTCCAATGTAAAACACACTAATTATCATTGTCATATCTGGATTGGCCACAGTAAGTCCCAACTTTAAAGCATGTGGTTACTTTGTCTGCCTCACTTTGTCTTTTAGCTCTCCTGTGATGGCAGGTGGATTGTTTGCCGTGGACAGGAAGTGGTTCTGGGAACTTGGAGGATATGACACGGGGCTGGAAATCTGGGGCGGAGAACAATATGAGCTCTCCTTCAAGGTAAGAAGGATAAATATGTACAAATGAATACAGATATTTACATATGTTTTAAAAATAGAAACTGCTAAAATTCGGAAAATTATTGCTAGCTGCTTAATGTCAGAATAATGCTAAAAATATTTGTTTGAAAGATTGTCAAGCTTTTCGGAAAAGTCAGAAGTTTGAACACATTTCTTTATGACTATTAGAATTGCATTCTAAACTGCCTGACTTTGGTAAAA
Source organism: Apricaphanius iberus (assembly GCA_028564705.1). Taxonomy (NCBI): domain Eukaryota; kingdom Metazoa; phylum Chordata; class Actinopteri; order Cyprinodontiformes; family Aphaniidae; genus Apricaphanius; species Apricaphanius iberus. The sequence goes on from JAPXFQ010000269.1 coordinate 3,249,281, forward strand.
TGATTTAAGTATTCTTCAACGAGCTTTTTTCTTCCAGACAGAACAGGTGTAACAAAGTCATTTATTTCAGGCTGCCTTGCTTTGCACCCACCTTTGGATTAAGATCCAGGCTTTCTGATGCTACCTCTAAAGCATTGACTTTCTTGTCCTTCAGCCCCATTGTAAATAATTTGGTCGTGTGCTTAGGGTCATCATCTATCTGGAAGATAGTTTTGTGTCCAAGTTTTAACTTTGTGGCAGTTGACTTGAGATATTGCTTCTGTTTGATCAGAGCAGAACATACCTGCAGGCCTCCAGCTGGTGTCTCTGCTCTGTCGGCTGGTGGACAGCCTGTGGAATAATGAAACAGAGAAACTAACACACAAACCAAAACCATGTCTCGTGACATTTATTGTTTGCCTCAGATAGATTCAGATGTTTTGTATAATAAACCTGCATCATTATCTGGACTTTCCAACACTCCTGAATTTGAATAATGTAACACAAATATAAAGCTTAGTAAGTCAATGATGAGAAAACAATGCTATGCCTCCTTTTAATACCCCTGAATTTGTTGAATTATGTTTTGGATCCTGAAAGCCCATTTAGTCTCCAACTATACCATGCAAAAAAACAACACAATATCAACTTCAGAGTAAGCATTAAGGTTTAGGTGGTACAATGGGATTCAGTAGCTTCCATCCATAAACTAAAATGTTTGGAAACCATTCATTTGAATAATTGTTGAACTGATTGTTGGCAACTGTGGTATTTTTTTCACCATTTGACTTGTCAATAACACTCTTTTTTTTCTTGCTGCTTAAAATTAGTTGGTTGAGACTCATTCAGGCTGTTTAGGTCAGGTGATGGTCACAGGTTTCAATAAAAATATTGAATATACACATAATACAAACTTGTGTTTTGAGTATAATTATTGTTTAAGTCGTTCTACATGTAGTTTAATCATTAAATATGTTTTCATCACTTATTTTTCAAAATTTGTTTGAAAATGTCTTTAAACCATTCATATAATCCAAATAAGTCTGCCTTGGAGCTAACCTCTCTATAAAAAGCAAAAATATCTTCTATTTGCTGCTGTGAGCATGGATTGAATGACAAACCTCCACCTGACCCAGAGCTGGGCACAGTGAGAAAATCTGTGATGTTCTTTTCTCTCGTCTGAAGCTTTTCATCTTATTTAAGTAATTAGCGAGATAATATCCCACACCAAGGTTATTATTTCAGCCAGGATTATCATGGTAAGAAATTATGCTATCAGCACATGCCATGCTGTGCCTCCTGGGTCTACTTTATGTGCTCAGATATTCAATTTGGTTTCCTCTTTATTAAGATCCCCATTAGCAGATACGGCACGGCTAGCTAGTCTCCTGAGGTGTGGAGATTAACAGGCTCTCATACTAATCCCTACAAGCAAACTGCTGCTCCTGCAGACAAACCAGACCCCGCTTATATGTGGAACACAATCACTTTGTGTTAATCTGCAACTCCATGCTGGTGACACTGGTGTGGGAGCGTGGAACGCTTCCAGCTCACACAGCGACATCATGTTCGGACACACAGAGGGACTACGGCCTCACATACATAGTGAGAGGATCAACATTTTTTTTTCCCAATATACACATTCAACACATACAGAACTTTTTTTCTTACATAATTCATAACACCAACATTAATAATCCAGGATGTTTTTGTTGAAACCTGAGGTAAAAAACAAACAAAAAAAAAACAACAAAAAAAACGTCTTAGAGCTCAACTTAACAACTCAGTTATCATATCGTTTCAATTTCAAGGCTTTTTCATGCGAACCACCTCTGAGTTCAGGTTTTTACAGTCTGGAAAAGAGCTGAAAAGGATGGAATTTACACCTCAAATAATTCTCAGTGACAAGTAACTAAAAAAAAAGTGGAATCTGTGTTTCCTGTTCCATTTTCTATGTTTTTCCCTTTATTTATTTACTTCTTTCCTTAATTCATTAATGCCTTCCTGTTTTTCGGCCTTTCCTTTTTCCTTCCTACTTAATATTCCTCCCTTCTTTTCTTAGCTGCTTTCCTTCTTCAATTCCCTCTCTTCCCTTATTTTCTCCACCGAGCCAAATGCCACGAGAGCTAATTTTTTCTGGTCTGTCTTTCTGTCTGTTGGCAACATAAATCAAACGTTATTGACAGATCTCGGTGAAACTCTAACCAAATGTTCGCAATGGGACGAGGCCCAACTGATTAAATTTTCGGCTTGATCCGAGCTGAAGCGTGTATGCACCACACCAACCAGCGCTGCCAGCCTCTGCTCCTCTCCATGTTAGAGGGCTCACAGACGTCTGACCTCGCGCAGCTGCCCCAGCACAGTTGGAGCATATACAAAGTGAATTCATCGCACATACACAACTCTTACCTCTCTGTGACAAGAGCACAGCAATATCACGAACAAAGCCATGCGTCTCATTAACACACATTTTATTCGGAATGTACCGAATGTTAGAATTAGATAACATTGGGATGGGGGAGATGAGAGGCCCTGGCACAGGTCTGCACTCTCTGAAAGCTCGAGTTTCTTTCTTTATTCTTACCCATTCTGACTTTTATTGTCTTACTTTTATTAATTCCATGTCTTCTTTCTAATTATTTTATTTCCCTACGTCATTCCATCATTTAATTATTATCCTTCCTTTCCTTGTTTCTTCCATTCCTTTCCTCTGTTTTTACCCATTTCCCCCATCATTTTCTATATATTGACCTTTTCAGCTTTCCTCTTTACTTTTTCTTCCTTCTGTCCTCATGTCCTGCCCTCCTTTCATTCCTTAACAACCTTCCCTTGTTCTCCCCCTAATTTTTCCCATTCCTTCCTTTCATTCATACCTTCTCTATCCTTCTATTCTTCCTTCCACACCTCTATCACTGTCTCTCCATGTTCTCTTTGTCCTCCAGCTTCTCTGCATTCAGCTTTTGTTTTAAAGGACAAAGCCCCCTTTCCAGATTGCCTGCTTTAGTTAAGTCGTCTTTTCTCTGTTGTCCTTTTTGTTCCTCGTGCTTTATTTGCAGCTTCCAAAGCCAAATGGCAGCATAACAACTCTTTCTGTACATTAAAGGAGGATTACAGTTGGAAATTATAATTTAGTGTCTGTTATGTCACATAATGAGTCGCAAAAAAAACAAAAGGAGAACAATTCTTGAAAGGATGACTTGTTTTTAAATTGTTGTGATATAAAATGAATTCAATCCTTAGTGGACCTATTTCAGGAAGGGTTTTTCTTGACAGGTTCCGGAGCTTTTGCTTTTATTATGTAAGCTACCTAAACTCAAACACTGACGATCATTTTAGTCACTACATTGTCTCCTTTTATTGCATTGAAGTTGAGTCTCATCAACAGAGACCGTTAATTCATTCAGATGTAGCTTTTGCATCTAACTTTTCAATTTCACACATCTTAGGCTTTCTCAGACAACGCATTCACTTGCATGTTTTTGTAGGTGTGGATGTGTGGTGGTCGGATGGAGGACATCCCTTGCTCCAGGGTGGGGCATATCTACAGAAAATATGTTCCCTATAAGATTCCCGGCGGGATCAGCTTGGCAAAGGTAATGCAGCACCTTTAGATGTTCTTTATAATTTAGGTCTAAGTGCAGAGATTGACTGTACTTTTTAGTAAGAACAAAGATGTCAACTTTGTTTGTCAACTTCGGTCTGATTATTTTACTGGAAGTAGGAGTCAGAATAAAGTTAACAAAGCTCAAAAATGTAATCATTAAGACAGAAGTTCATTAAATTTACTTTGACAGATCTCTGGGTTTAGACACTTCTTGTTGCAGTCACTCCCTCAGGACACATTTGTCTTAAAAGTTTCGAATGTCATAAATGCATAAGGAAAAATCTAATTGGCTGGTTGTTGGGGATATCTTCATGTAAGGTTCAACCTCTGCAGGGTAAATGGTTTTGGACCTTGTTTTTGGATTTCCCTTGTCTGGTCAGGTTTTAGACAGGTCTTTGAAAATGTAAAGTTACCACTCCCCAGGATTGTCTCCCAGTTCCAGCTCCATAAACCTGTCTCATCTGTTTATATACCTGAACTTCCTCACCGTGATATACATCACCCACACTGTTTCTAGCAGATCTGTGGCTACAAAGAGCCATAAAAAACCCAATTCTTTCTAAGGTAAAATAGTAAATAACTGTCTCCATTACCTACAGTAACAGACAATTAGCCTTGTAACAAGAGAAAATGAAATGACATCAGCAATTCTATAGTAATAAGTGACAAGTAGACACATTGATAAGTATACCATTTGCTAAATTAAATTTGATCCCTACATATTTATCAATATAATTTCATTTAGCTCTCATATATATTCTTACATCATTGTTCTTCTATACAACTCTGTGTAATGGCATGAATAGTCAAATATGCATATTTAAAACATACTGTAAATACTTTCGATAATGTGTAGTGAGACTTTGGATAATGTACCCTATGGTAGATGAGTTAAATGAAAAATGCAGTGTAATATGCATCGTTGTCCCTCTCTCCTGGTGGTCTTGCGTTGATGAGATCTTCTCTCTGGGCCTATGCAGGTGCGGTGATAATGAATGTGCTTCAGTTCTTTTGTTTTTATATAACCACCACAGAATGGAAAACTCTTAAAGCGCTAAATCATCTGAGATTCAGCTGAGCACCATTCATTATACATGTCCTTCACCTCTTTGGCTGGAACTCAGAGCAGAATGCAGCTGAAGATTCAGCTCTTTTGTTTTACTCTGAACTACAGCCTTTGCAGACCAGCCATAGCAGAATGCTAATGGTTTCAGAATTGGCCTCCTGTTAATGATGAATAAGAATTTTAACATAAAAAGTCTGGAGTGGTCTGGATTTATGTAGACATTTTTTTTCCTAAACATTTCCTTCTTATTATATGCCCATCTCAGTAAAATGCTGGTGACTTTACAAATCCCAGGTTTCAATAAAGTACTAATTTAATATTAACTAATCAATCACCTACTTATATATATTTATATAAGGCGTGCCCAAAGTGGGGCACACGGGCCAAAGTTGCTCACCCAAGTCATTCAGTTTGCTCCACCGGGGGTTGCACTTAGGCCATGTTTGTTTTTTGTTTTTTTAACAAAAAGTTTTCCTCTGCTCCTTGATAAAAAAAAAACAAACAAAAAAACTCCATCCACATGTAACCAGATAAATAGGTTTTTCAGCACATTCATAGATGTGGCAAACCAGTAGGGGGCAGTAGTTCTCCCTAATCCTGTCCGCTCAGAGTAACTTTCTATCTTTTATCTTGAGCACGCAGCAGTCATTCAGCTTATAAAAGCAAACAAACAAAACGCGCTTTAACAATGGATGATACCAACACTGCTCCGAGGGCATAAATGTTTTTTTTGAGAGTTAATAATTGTGATGATTATTGTTCACTGCTGATAAGGTTTGTGTTTATGGGCCCAATGAGTATATATTGGGCTGCATATAGTCCTAACGCAAGAGTGATTACGTTATAATAGACATATCACAAATTAGGTTTAAAATAAAATACAAGGTGCATGTAAAATAGCTTTATGCACACATTTTCATTTGCTCAGTTTATCAGGCCACAATTTATTATATTTGATACATTTATAAAAAATCCCTTGATCCTTTGCTGCCACACAGGACGAGATCAGATTACTTCCAAGTTTGCAGGTTGCCATACTTGCTGCTAGCTGAAACACCTACTATCTACACAGAGTGTGGTACAACAACATCAGTGGTACACAGAGAAACAGCATTTAAAAAAATACTAGGAGGAAAAAAAGGTTTTCACCGACATCATTACTAAAAAATTTCGAACAAAAAGGAAGATAAGATATGTTTCAAATTGATAAATATGACTTATTTGTTGTTTTTTGGGTGGTAGTTACACACAAAATAATCTTAATAAATCTAATAAATAAAAATACTTTACTATTCTTTAATATTGGTATTTATATTTTGAGGAAAAATATTACATTTGGCCCTCGAATAGATTTTAATTTTGGCCCTCTGAGGGAAAGAAAATTGGGCACCCCTGCTTTATACGATGTGACCGCATGATTTTATAACAATGTGAATGTAACTGTTGCTATAAATTAAAAAAATTAGCTATCACTTACCCTTCGCTTCTATTAAATACAGAATCTAAAACGAGTGGCGGAGGTGTGGATGGACGAGTATGCTGAATATGTCTACCAGCATCGGCCCGAGTACCGCCACCTGTCGGCGGGGGACATGACGGCACAGAAGGAACTGCGGAGCCGACTGGGCTGCAAGAACTTCTGGTGGTTCATGAGCGAGGTGGCCTGGGATCTGCCGAGGCATTACCCACCAGTGGAACCCCCCGCTGCTGCATGGGGGGAGGTAAGGGCTGGACTGGTTCAATAGTGCAAACTATCTTTTAAAGCTTCCTCCATTCTATATAAACCTGATATTTAAACATCTGCATTACTAAAAAATTAAATGACTGAACAAAATTATCCAGTCTAGATTCCCCAGAAGCCCAAAAATATGCTGTAAATCCAAGATCCTGGAGGGGGAATGATTGCTTTTTATGTTCTGTTTTTAATCTTCTTCATCAGTCACATTCCTGCATAATAATGAGGCTATTTCTTTACCTACTCCGGGAGAAATAGCTTCTGCTGCTTAGATGGAGGGCTGGTAAAATTCAAGCTGAAGATTACGTGAAAGAAACAGTGATGACATTTGTTTGCAATCATATCAATGTATGACCTCTCACTGACTAGCTGTGGCTTCCATCAGGGCTGCAGAGCTGCACACACTGGTTCCCCCCCAATAAAACAGACCCCTGACATGTAAAATGCATTAAAATTAAACTTAAAAGTTGCAGCAGGAGATCTTATATTGCATTTTTATCTATTTCTAGATAAGAAAGAAAAGTAAGGCTGTCTGATAAAGACAGTGCAAATCATTTTTTTTTTCTCTATGTATGTGTTTGTCTTTAGATAAGAAATGTGGGAAGTGGAATGTGTATGGAGATCAAGCACTTTGTCTCTGGGAGCCCCATCCGCCTGGACAACTGTGTGAAAAGTCGAGGGGAAATCAGTTGGAGCCATGGACAGGTAGCGGTCATTTCTTTATGTTCCAGCTGGATATAGTATTTGTTTAACCACACTTTTACACAATTTTGGATATAAAGGGTGTACTTACCTAGCTTTTCAGGGTGCATTCACACCTGATAATCCAGTAAACTCGGTTCGATTGGGGACCAAAATATCATCATTGCTGCTGTTTTTAGCTGGTGTGGTTTGCATTCACACTGTTCTTCGTCAAACAAACCAAAGCTTTTGAGCAACATTTGTACATCCTGAACTGTGGTGGCACTGAACCAAGTAACACTGAACACAGGGGCATTTGCTGTTCTGTGATGAAAACAAGCATGGAGGGGCATCAGATTTTACACATTTTTGGATTGCTATGTTGTCTTTGGCAAATATGCCAGAAAAAGACATTGCAGCAATGGGCTCAGCATGAGCAGAGACTGAGCCAGAGTTTTGGTTTTACTTACTGAATGCCTTGTAATATAGACTTTATTTCAGCTGAACTATCATCTAGGTTTTTAAGGGGACCAGAGTTTGCTTATCTGCTCTGCATTACAATCTGATTGCATATTCCCACTTCCAAAATGAACCAGACTTTCTGGAAAAACTAAATAAATAAATAAATAAATTAAATCGGACTAAACAGGCTGCTGTGAATGCACCCTAAATTCATAATTAAATGATCTGCACAACCACGAAAGTACCTTTAAACAGAAAAAAAAACAAATGTTATATATAAATTTAAAAAAAATCTGTCTGCCCCACACAGTTGGTCTAATAACCAGGAAAAAGATTTTTAGGGAGAACAGTCACAGGAAAATCTAAATCGTCCTCATAACTTGATACATGTAGTAGAACCCTTTGCAACAATAACTCAAGTGTTCCTTTTTGGTCTTGATTTTTGGTCTTGATCTGAAATCTGACTCTGACATATACAAATGTTACTGGCATGTAACATGTAACAAACAGCTAGTCAGCAGGAGCGGCATAGGGGACTGTACTCTCACCATTCCTTTTCACTCTGTACACCTCAGACTTCCAGTATAAGGCCCTGTCCACACGTAGCCGGGTATCTGACAAAACTGAGATATTTTTCTACGGTTTGGCCTGTTATCCACACGTAGCCGGAGGTTTTCGGCACCAAAAACGAAGCTTTTTAAAACCTCCGGCCAAAGTGGAGATTTGCGTTTTCTCCGTTTTCAGTATCTACGTGTGGACGGTTGAAAACTGAGTTTTAAGAGCCGTAGCGCCACTTTCCGCGAAAAAAAATGCTCCAACACCACATGTGCGACCTGTGTTTACTCTCGAAAACAGCATTTATTTCCTCAGCGCTGTGTTGGTATCATCCATTGTTAAAGCGCGTCTTGTTTGTTTGCTTTTATAAGCTGTATAACTGCTGCGAGCTGAAGAGAGGATATAAAGTTTCTCTCGGCGGATAGGACTGGGGAGAACAACTGCCCCCTAGAGGTTTGCCACGTCTATGAATGTGCTGAAAAACGCATTTATCCGGTTACGTGTGGATGGAGATTTTTTTTTTCAAGGAGCAGAGGAAAATCTCCGTTTAAAAAAAAACCCGGCTACGTGTGGACATGAACTAAGACAGAGACCTGTCATCTGCAGAAAGACTCAGATGACTCTGCAGTTGTCGGGTGTATCAGATATACAGAAGAAGCTGAATACAGAGAGCTGGTGAGACCCTTCGTGGCATGGTTTGGAAACAATCATCTTACCTTGAATGTGAACAAAACAAAGGAGATGATTTTAGATTTCAGAAGAAACAGGGATAAGTCAAAGACTTTTTCTATTAAGGGAGAAGAAGGGGAAGTGGTTAAGGAGTACAAATACTGTACCTCAGAGTTCACCTGGACAACAGACTGGACTGGAGAATCAACAATGAAGCCGTCTACAAGAATGAACAGAGCAGACTGTACTTTTTGAGTAAACTGAGATCCTTTAAGGTTTGCAGCAAATCTTCTACAAGTCTGTGGTGGAGAGTGTTATCTCTTTGTCCATCATCTGTTGTTGTAGTAGCATCAGAGCCAGGGACTTAAAACGGCTCACCAACCTGATAAAGAAGGCTGGTTCTGTTCTGGGGACACCTGTGGGACAACTGGAGATAATGAAGCAAAAAAGGATTCTTCATAAAATTAAGATCATGGAAAACCTTGAGCATCCTCTTCATTAGACTATCCAACAGCAACAGAATGTCTTCAGTCAGAGGCTTCTTCAGTTTCGCTGCAACACAGACCGCTACAGGAAATCCTTTCTCCCCATGGCCATCATGGTCTACAACAACTCTTTGACAAATGAATTAGTAATGAGCTACAACAACACTTAACTTTCCTCTGGGATCAATAAAGTATTTGTGAATTTTAATTTAATTTTAATTTAAATTGTAATCAATGTTAATGTTATGTTGTTATATTAGGTTAAATTGCTGGACAAATTTAATATCAACTTCCCAAAGACTAATCCTATGTGACTTGGATTTAAGGGATGGTGAATTGACTACAATACTGCTTTCTTTTTAGAGGTTCAAACTGGATCACTAGGCAAAGCCCTCTGTTTCAACCAGCCATAGACCAAATGCTGCTTATGTATTTTGTGTCTATCAATACGCATTGCGATTACTCTTCATTAAGATACATAATACACAGAAAATGTTTAATATGTTTAGCGTTATCTTCAGTTTTGTTTTTTTGCAGGTGTTGACGTTCGGCTGGAGGGAAGATATCAGAGTGGGTGAACCCAATCACACAAGGAAGGTCTGCTTTGATGCCGTCTCACACAACAGCCCTGTTACTCTGTACGACTGCCATGGCATGAAGGGGAATCAGCTTTGGCGCTACAGAAAGGTACAGAGCCCAATATATGCTGTGATTTTATTCTGTATTCAGAACCAACCTTTAATCCAGATTGTGGTTTAGTATGTCTGACAACGCTGTGATGCTAAACCTAAATTCTTAAACGTACATTCTCCTTCAATGACTCTCCACTTATTTGAAGGTAGGAACACACCAAGGATTAGTTAAGGACCTTCTAATAACATGGCTGTTCTCTTTCCTCCAGGATAAGAGTCTGTACCATCCTGTCAGTAACAGCTGCATCGACAGCAGTACCAGTGAGCGCAGAGTCTTCATGAACACATGTGACCCCACCTCTTTGAGCCAACAGTGGCTGTTTGAGCGAACCAATGCCACTGTGCTGGAGCACTTCAACCGGGGCAGAGACTGAGGTCATGGAGTAGCGAGACAAGGCATCTTCCTAGGAAAAGATCATGAAACAATGATCGCCTTTGTTCAAGTAATTGTCAAAGACAGAAAAATTTATTCAGAGATCATATGGTTTATTTAAAATCTTTTATATTCAGATTTGAATATCTGAGAGCATGCAAAACATAAGTCAAATTCTCTGTTTTTGCAAACAACTGCCAATTAAAGCACTTTAGTTTAGCACATTAAGTTTGGTTTTAATCCTGTATTAACCTTGCTTGGGAGTAAAATTAAGGCTAGGCAAAGTAACACAATTTTATTCGTATAGCACACTTTCAACACAAGGCAATTCAAGGTGCTTTACATGATTCAGTGGTTAAGAAACCAAACATATGATAAAAGTATGAACATTAAAAACAGATAAAACATGAGAATCAAAAAAACCAAAACATTTAGCATTTGAATAAAAATGACAACTTAGGAAAAGCATAAAAATACAATATTAAGACTATTACTCAAAAGCATCTCTAAACAGTAGAGTTTTAATCTTTGATTTAAATTAACCTAACAATTAGCAGTTTTGCAGTCGTCTGGACGTTTGTTCCAGATTTGTTGGGCTTAAAAACTGAAAGCTGCTTCTCCATGGTTGGTTCTAATTCTATGAATGTTTAGTAAACTAGAGTTGGAGGACCTGAGTGGTCTACTGGGTTGGTAAAGTGACAACAGGTCTTCAACATACTTTGGTGCTAAACCATTTAGTGATTCATAAGCCAGTAGGACTATTTTGGAGTCTATCGTCTGAGCTACAGGGAGCCAGTGTAAGGATTTTTGAACTACACTGATGTGTTTTACTTTCCTGGTTCTAGTGAGGATGCCAGCAGCAGCATTCTGGACCAGCTGCAGTTGTCTGACTTTTCGGTAGACCTGTGAGGACGCTGTTGCAGTAATCAATCCGACTAAAGATGAATGCATGGATGAGTTTTTCAAGATCCTCTTGTGACATTTGTCCTTTAATCCTACAAATGTTCTTCAGGTGATAGAAGGCTGAGCTTTTTACTGTCTTTATGTGACCCTGGAGGTTCAGATCTGAGCCTGTTATTACACCTAGATTACATGCCTGATCAGTAGTTTCTAGTTGTAGTAACTGAAGTTGTGTGCTGCTCTTGATCATTCCGCTTTAGGTCCAAAAATAATTACCTCAGTTTTGTTGCTGTTCAGCTGGATAAAGTTATAGGACATCCGGCCATTGATTAGCTTGATGCATTTATTTAGTGCTTGAATGCATTTATTTAGCATTCATTTATGCATTTTTTTAGTTTTAAAATTAAGAATAATAAAAAAAAGGTCCAGATATTTCAATTATTTCATTTTTAGGGATGCGCCAATATGAAAATTTGGCCCAGTATTTATATCCAATATTAATTTTGCTTTTATGGACGCTAACCGATATTTTCCCATATTAGATATATTTTCTTACCCTTTGGACTCTATGGAGAAATCACCACACCACTTCTCTGCTACAGTTAAACAGTCCACAATCCTGTGCTAGCTTGTATCATTGTCACATGACCAAACAGGTACCATATGGCCAACCCACCTTCCTCCCACTCCTCAAACACTTACGTACATAAATGGTAATCAGGGCAACAAGACATAAATAAATACCTGTAATTTTTTTAGAACCATATATACATATTGGACTAATTAAAAATTATGATAAAAGGATATTGAAATTATAAATTTCCAATGTTATTGTTAATTCATTCTATATCCCTTGTAATTTGGCAACAGTTATGTGCAAAATGGTCAGAAAAGAGAAATTCGAACTGGTAAAATGCAGATAACAGATTGTAACAGTCCGACTATGCTGCTCACACATATCGCATAACCATTAGCAATATTTGGACTAAAGTTTAAAAACCTGTATGATCACTTAAATAAAACTTGAAAGAAAAATAAAAGATAATTTACTGTATACATAATATTCATACTATATAATTTAAAAATGTAATCCAGTATGGTTATATCAGCTAAATTATTTTTGGTATTAGGTGTTATCATTTTTTATTTCTAGTGCTACAGACCATCAGGAAACCATAAACTGCCACTAATGCTCAATATTAATTCAAACATTGACCACCCTGCACAGCAAGTCAGCTGCTAGCCAATCCTATGTCTATTAGAGGGATTATTTATCAATACAACAGATTTGTGCGGAACCTAGCTAGAGAAAGAGATGCTAACCCTTTAGATAGCTCCGATTGCCATTTTTATAATCTGCGGTTATCTTGAATTTGCAGTGTTGGTTAGCTGTATTAGCTAAATGTTGCATTATTATTCAGCGTTCCTATCACTTCTTTTGATAGATTTCAACCAAAGATATTTTTCATTTGCCTTGAAGGGATGCAAGTTTTGTAGAACCTGCAACAAGAAATTATTTCTTTCAGCAGACGACACGTGCAGTAGAGCACGGAGTGATGTAGAATGGTAATCCCTCTATAGTGGTAGTTTTAGCCACGCTCACTGACTATCACGTACGGCTGACTGATAAGGGAAAATTAGTGTGTGATGCTGGACAGGAATAATGAAAATAAAATAATGATTTGTAACATGGTTAGTTTATATTAATGATTCCGCATTATTTACTTAAGACAATACATTTATTTCCAGAGGGCCATATTTTTTAGGAAGAATTACTTTCTTTTCAACTTTTACTTGCAAAAGTTTATCGTTAATCTGTTTCTTGAACTGCAGAAGCTGTTCTACCCAATAATAAAAATTTTAAAAATTTTAAGAGACATACTCATTGTAAGATTAATTTAACAATCACTGCAAGACCAATTCTTAATGCCTTTAAAGTGTTAATCTTTGATGTTCTGAAAGTTTTCTTCATCATGAGAGAAAAAGTAAATTCTAAATTTGTTCCTTGTGTGTTTTTAAGACAAGACTGGAAGTTCCAAGACAGAAATATGCTGCTCCCCGATGATTTCCCGTGGTACAGCACAGATCCAGCGTCCCGGCTGACAGCTGAAGCGTTGTTCAGACCAAACGCCTCGACACCCAGAATCCAATCATACAGCTCTAGCTTGTGATGTGGAAGGAGGTAAAAGAGAGACACGCTTCCCTGAACACCAGCCACTCTTCACTCAGTCTTCTGCCCACTGAAATTCAGTTGCCAAGAAATACAGATAAAATCTGATTCAATAAAAAATATCTGAAATGTATTTTGTCCTTCTCCAGGGTGGGAGGGCCGCAGTGAAATCTGTTTGACCTGCGGGAAACCTGAAAAGCTTTCAGAGACTTTCAAAGACGGCAAATATTTGCTAAGAGACTCGTTCGCTTCATTGACAGATTGCATCCGTCTACTCTGACTGGTGGATTTGAGGGTTGATTTGTTCTTTTGCATTCCTTGCTCTTGTATTTTTCTATTGTTGGCATGTTTTTCATTCATGGTGCTAAACAGCTTGTAAAAGCAGAAACTGAAAAATTGATTCATTCCTGCCCAGTCAATCACAACATCCTTTTTTTCAAAGAAGCAAAATCTTGTTTATATTCTTCTTTACAGTAGAAATGTAGTTTTTCTATGATGTAATAAAGACACCAAATCACAGAATGTACTACATTTATTTGTGTTTTGTTGTGCTTCACTGTCAGTAAATAATGAAGTGTGAGATTTCAAATCATTATGGGGATGAAGAGGAAGATACAAATACAAGTTGTATCATTGGAGAAATGGATTTACGTTGATGCAGCTTTATAAACGTTTAGTTGGAATTGAAAGAGATTGGGGAGCAAAGGCAAAAGCACTGGAGATAAAAGATAAGGCTAAACAGGCAGGCAAGAAAAAAAAGGCAAGAAATAATTTTACCAGGTTGACAAATTGAAATGAAACATATAACATAAAACAATACACCTTACAAAAGTTCACAATTAGGCTTAATTGTTAGAATCAAGAGCTTCATGGTGGCTCACATCATGGCTCAGTTCCCTACCTAATGAATGCTGGAGATATGCACTGGCCACTCACAGGATCCCACAATAATATTTGATAATTATAATTGACCTGCAGCTCAGCATCCCACTCACCCTGAACTAGAATGAACCAATAACATTTACCGAGGGATGCAACGATACCACTTTTGTCAAACCGATACGATCCAGATACTTAGATTTGAGTACTTGCCGAGACCAAGTCTGAATGCGATACTTCTATCACACAAAAAAGATGCAATGAATTTGAAGACAGATTTTATTTTCTTATCTGATTGTTACAACAAATGATGCCGAATTATATTAAAAAAACAATGACCATTAAAAAATGTCAAGTGAAAAATAAAAATTTTCTGTGAAATTATTGGAGAGTTTCCACATTTTAAGTATATGTTCATGGTATTGGTTAACTTTAACCGATACCAATACAGTTCATGAGAATGGTATCAGCCCTGATACAGATACCAGTAGCAGTGCATCCCTACAGTTAACTACAGGTTTCCTGGAAATGAACAGACTTGGACATTGTTGCCGTCTTATTTCACAAGGAAGCATTTGGGCCTGCAACACTTTGTGCTTTATATGTGTTTTAAGACAAATATGGTTGTACAATGTGCATGGGACATATGCAATAGTGATGCACAGTATCCACAGATCAATTGACTTTATTTTATCCTGCTTTGCAAACTGAAACAAAATAAAGACTAATGTCTCGGTTGTACAGAGGGTACATGTGCATAAATAAATTTGAGAGATAAGAATCTGTACCCACGGTTTTAATAAACCACGCACATGGATTATTAAACCGTGTGCACGGATTTCTAATCCATTCCCTCGGTTTATTAAACCATGTGTAACTGCGTGGCGGGCCGGGTCTGATTGATAATGCGCCATGGCTCTTTGGGCACCAAGTTGCTCCTTGGGCTGATTTGTGTCCATGCGTGACTATCACCTGGGAGTCAGGGGATCGAACCACCCTCTGACTGTCACTCATGTACGTATATTGCTTTTGATTTCCGCAGGAAAGTAAAACATTATATTTTTATATTAAACTGAGGATACAGATATGTAATCCGTGTGCAAAGAAAAAAAAAATCAGTGCTCACATTTTACTAAACGATACAAATTTTCACCCCTCAAAACTATTTCAGCACTTGAGCCCTGCCAGGTTTAATACAGTTGGATAAAGCTTTGTGGAAGACTACAAAGTTAACTTAACCCAAGTATGACAAGAATGCCTATCTTTCTGGACATTCTTGGTAAGACTATGTTCTTGTAAAGCAATATCACATGGGAGGGAGTGCTGTTGTGCCAAATATGACCACTGATGTGACTCGGTCGTAGGCTCGAGACCGCACTGCTGCAGATAATCATACCAGTGCTTATATTCTGCACAACAGCACAACCATGAGTGTTATTTTGCTTTTATACAACAGTTCTACAAGCTCATTTTATTTTTTAACAGGAATAATTGTTAATAGATTATGATTTGTTTGTTTAATCACTGATTTTGCTCCGCCAACAAAAATAGTTCCAGCTGACAGGGAGACAAGGCTGTTGCCAGGCAACACAAACATTCAGTATAAAAAAACATTTCAAACACAAACATTATGGTATTTTCACACGCTGTGTTGCCATAAAAAAAAAAACACGCTCAAAAACGTACTAGTTTAAAGCTGTAGACATAATAATGTCTATGGTATAAAGCTTATACATTTTCAAGGCAGCAGCTAGCAAAGCACGTAGATGGGCCTTTCTCTGCCAGATGTTTTAATGGTAGATCATGGCTGACTAGACAGCATAGATGTCGGGCAACGTCACTACAATGAGACACTCTGATTGGTTGACGCTCAGGGGACGGAGGTGAAAGCTAGCTTAGCTTCTGCGTTGCTAGCTTTTGCCGCTTTGAAGCTTGGAAAGCGGAAAAGCACAGCAGAGACTCTCAACCAGACTTGACATAATCTTGCTGTTCTGGGCGTTGACGTTTTGGGCAGTGTGAATGTACTATTAATGCTGGTAAAGCGGAGTGATGTAGTCTGTAAAAAGTCCCAGTGCTGTTGCACTATGATATCAGCACTCATGTAATATCTCTTGTCCAATCAAATTACTGGGTCGAATCTATGTATTTTACAAAAGTTGATATCAACCACATAAAACCATCAGTAATTATATTTTTTTAAGATAAGCACTTAGCTAGCTAGTGTTATGTTAACTGATGGTGAATGAGTTTAATACAATATCCTGCTGTACATGAACAATGTTGGTCTTTAATGGGGATTCTCTTGTCAAAGATTAATGACACTAGATGAGGATTCTCCCCATGCTTTGAGATATGAAGATCTGTGCCCCTGATTTCAGCTTCTTTTCATATAAATCCAGTTTGAAATTGTTTATGTAGCCCTCGCTGGCATAATGCAACATTTCTGAAGGCTCCTCGATGATATTAATCGTTGTTGCCTCTAAAGGGTTTCACGAGACCTTGGAAATTGCTTTGGTAAAGATGCATTGAGATAGCTTGTCAAGTAACAGTAACTAAGGAGGGTGGGGATTAATGGGAAAAGAGCCAGGTCAATTGTGTAAAGAAAGTAGGTAATGTATGTTTGTGTCAGGCTAGAAAGATAACCAGGTTTCTAAGGTTCTTGCCATGAGCTTGTGATAATTTAGTTTTTTATACTGTAGCTGTGAAAGATATGGTACCATGACCATCAATTTCTTACTATTTCCATGAAATAGTATCATGTTCCTCAAAGATGGTTTGGTTGGTACGTCTCAAGGTAACATGGATCATGGGACCCTTTTTTCCCTGCAAAACAATCACACAGCTGTTTTTGAAAAATTCAGGAAAAATTGGCTCTTAATTAAATTTTAATTTGCTTACTTGACTGATTGATCTAATTATCTCTATAAATATCATCTGTTTTTTCTTTTAAGGTGTCTTGAGTTCATATTTGTTAATTAGTGCTACATACAAATTTATTCCATAAGACCGAAATCAAAGACACTTTCTGTTAACATTAAAAAATATTTTTTTGTTTCAAAACACTGCAGATATTTAACACCGAACCAGGTTTGGTTTTGTCATAGCACAATTTAACCTGCAAGGCAGACCCTGCAGAGCGATCAAGAACTGTTATGAAGCTGATAGGGTGACATAAAATACATTAGAAGGCAACAAAATGAAACCCAAAATTGCATCTAAGGTTCCAATGAGGCATATTCCACTGCCGTTGAATTCTATAAGTGAAAACTCTGCTTTGGTGTTTGAATGATTGATCTATTGATTGAATGAAATGTTTACTGTACCAAGGACTTAAGTGAGGAGGCAAACATTATTGAGTTTTTATGATTTTTGCGGGATATAGCAGCAAGATGGAGAGGTTAAATGTACAAAAACCACCTGCTGGACTTTACAGGGGTCATAATGTCAAACAGCTGAATTCACCCACACATGAAGGCAGCTTTCAGAATAAGCTCAACCACTAAACCACTGGGTTAGTGAGATAAGCATGTGGGCTGAAGACAGAAGCACTGCCAAGAATCTAGCTCGGGAGCATCATATCATGGCTGACCTAAAAAACAGAATTAAGATGTATGGCATGATACACATAAACATTCAATATTATACCAAATTAAACAAATGGAAAGAATATCAACCAGTAAAGACATGTTCAATTTTATTAAACAGGAAATGTTGTGACAACTGTACCAGCAAATTGGAATGTGAGTGGCTGCCATTGCAACATACAGAGCCATGAAAAGTGTTTAACCTCTACAGATTCCCTCTGCTTCTTTTTTTTTAGTTATAGAATTAAATGTAAAAAATGTGGATGATGTAAATGATTAATTAGCCAGATTCATTTTACATAAAAGAAAAAGAGATATGAGTATCTCTCAGCATCTAAATCCCAAATGAAGTAAAAGTTAATTTAACTAAACAAACAGTACATGTTTAAAGGGACTATACATAAGTTTAATCATAAATAAAAAAAATAAACATGTATAATGTCTTATAATTGCTCATAAATGTGTTAGCAATGCCCTTGTCAGTACAATGAGCCCTGGCCTTTTCACCGCGGTTGCCTCTATATGCCGGTGAATTAACTTAAAAAGCGAGTCAAAAAAGCTGATTTACAGATTGCTTTCCAGGGCAGCCTGCGTAATGGGCATTCACTCTCAGGTGTAGTGTGTGTTATCTCCATCATAAACAACCGCAGAGTGAGATGTCACTGAAGGATGACTTCAGCAGAGCAGAGAGCAGCTTTAGCACCAGTAAAATTCCAGCCCAGACCCCAACCAAAACTTACACAACAGTAACTTTTCTTACCTCAGTTGAAGTCATGGCTACAAATCAGTAAATTGTCCAGGACGGGACTAACTCAGGTGCTGTTTCAGTGTGTTCGGGAGTGATCTCTCATACAGTATGTCAACCTCATGCATGAGCTTACCACTCAGGCTGCATTTATGCCTTTTGCTTGAGGGGGCACTTGCGAGTAAAAAACGTTCACACTTCACATAATTGCTTTAAAGACACTGTCAGAGCCTGCAAAGCTCTGTCTGATTATTAGTTCAGAGACAGCACCTATGAGAGCAGACTCACCTGTTCTCTTTTGTTTTCCTTCCACTTTTTAAGTTCTGGTGTGCGCCTCAGTCCTCACAGGATTATTGATGTCCTTAGTTCATCTCTGTGGCACGCTTCTGAACAAGTGTACTGATGGTTTTACAAGCTCACCAGCCAAAACATCAAACTAACTCTGCGTCAGTTGGTAAACCGTCAAACAGTTTCCCCTGCACTCTATCACATCCTCATGCCCCAGTAACAAGCATTTATTACTTACCAATCCAGTAGCAACACAGTTAGTTCAGCATCCATACATCCTGCTGTATCTCTAACATCTCACTCCTAGCCCCTGACCACACACAACTGAAAAGTTGTAAAACTGGTTTATAGAAGCTAATCCTACTTTGACTTAAACTGAGCAACAGTTTGGTAGAAAAAATCTTTCACAGCAGTGAAGGGAAGGAAATGTTCTTTGACCTGTGTTTTCCCATCTTCCTGCTCCTCCGACGTAACACTGCAGCTTTCCTTCAAATCCGGTGCAGAACGGATGTGCCCTGGTGTGAATCATCATAACGAGCCTTCTACAATGGTGAAGCTCCAATTGCTGCTCTTGCAGCCCAGTTTCTTTTCCTCACTTATTCTGATTGCGTCTTCTTTGGGGTTGAGAAGCTGGCTCAGCTCAGCATCCAGCTCTGCAGTTAACACCGGGCACATCCGTTCGCCCAGTATGAATGAGAGGTTATTAAAATTTATCCGGCGGTGAAGATCTGGCAGCTTTCAGCTCGGGAACAGTTCCTTTTCTTTGCTTCTTGTGATAGCGTCTTCTTTAGTTTCTTTGGTGGATCTGCCATGGTTTAGGTCTGAAAACCGCGGCTTTGTTCATGTCATTACTAGGTAGCGCATAGCATACTGCCGTAACATGAAACCTTGCAAAAAAAAAATTGAAAAATTCTATAGCGCGGTAAACAGCAGGAGGACCCTCCCATGTAGTGACAGCTCTGAAAATGAATGGTATTGTGTCACATAAACTTTACAATAACACATATTTTTATGGCGTAAATGTTACGGAAAGGGTTTTTGAGCTCCTGTTTCTTTGAGAGACACTCAGAGAATTTAGGTATGTCTACCACCTGCAGCTGGGTGCTATTGGGTCTTTAGTTATACTTACAGGATATCTTGTAAAAACACTGCATTGCTATTCATTTATTTTCTATAAGTAAATCAACAATTTGGAAAAGAAAACCTACATCTTTTAATTATTTTTATTTTTTGTAAAATTGATCTTAATTAATAAAAAAATTGGTTTAGGCTTCATAATTCCATTGACCTGCATTCGAAAAAGAAAATGAGATAAACTGAATGAATGAACAGACGATGGGGAGATTCACTCGTTAAGGCAGCACACACGTAAAACGAAAAAAAAGAAAAGGCAAGTGAAAACACAGACAGTAAGAGTGCATAAAGAGTAAGAAATGAAATAAATGAACTAAAAATCAATCGGTCTGTTAATGAAATAACTCATAGTTGTTGATGGACACAAATGCAATATACAGGAAATGTCAGAAAATTGGCCAAGGAATGTATGACTTAATGTTGGGGAGGATCAGGTATTATGAGGTAAACTAAACTGTACTGAGGTGACTGCCATAAGTCTAGCTCTCCTACTTTTGCTTTTGCAAGTTGTTTTTTAAGATAGTTTCTTATCAATTCAGTCAGCTTATTATGCTTTTATGAGCAGTGGCTGACCAAACCTCATATAAGATGCCGGTGTTAATATTAAAGCTGATGGCTACTAACTAACTACCTAACAGGTATACTGTATCTCTTTTTGAGTGTGTTTAAGTGTACAAAACAGTCAAACTGACCATGCCTAATCAGGAAAGAATATGCGGTTGCCAAATGCAGCATAATGAATTAAAGAAGTGAAGACCCAAAAGTCATCCTTGAGGTTCACCACAAAAAAGAAAGTGGAGAAGAACAGTACTCTCACATGGATACAGAAAATCATCACTCAGTCAAATACTTACATTTTGCAGCCTTTTTATGTTACCACTGATCTTTATATTTAGACTTTGGAGTTTATAAATTGTATTCAACAGAGACGTTGATGCATTTTTTAAATAATAAAAAAAAACATTGCCATGCAGACTTGATGAACATATTTAGGGAGCAAGCTCTTGATAGAAACATAATCAGGCTGTGGTGTAAACATCCCTGTGGCATGTTTGACTACTCACCATCTGTCTATGAGTTCAGGAAAACTGATAAAATAGAGGTCAAATAAACTCATATCTGCTCAGCATCTCCACAGCCAGAAAACATTTCCCCAGAAATGAAAGCAGATTCTTGGCCTAAAGTTCATTTGCCAATTGCCTTTCTTATTGACAGAGTGAGTCATCGCTGTGAGTGGAAAATTCAATACCTGAGAACTTATTGACTGTCTAACTCCAACAAGGGCAAACACAACAAGGAAGCCTCTGCCTCAAAGTTTATGCACACAGTAAGAAGAATAATCAATTTGCTCAAAATGGCACATTTTACCAAAGTGCTATCAAAGTCAGAAATCTTCAATGAAAATACTCTGCATTGAAATTGTGGAGTCTCATCTAAGGTTAAACGTTCTCATATTTTAGAAAAACATGTAAAGCTCTAACTTCAGTAATGGAGAACAATAAATTACTTCCATGGTTGCGGTTTACTAGGATGGGTATCATTTAACTTTTATCTGATACCAGTGCCAAACTGTTATTTTTTAAACAGTCCTGGGGTCTCATTTATAAAACTTTGCGTAGAATCCTTACTAAAACCGTACTTAAGCTCAGCAACGTTTTTTTTACTTATGCCTAGTATGTTTCTGATCTATCAAACTTGGAGTACGCAAAGCTGCACGCAATTTCCTTTTTACAAATCAGACTCTTCCTAGAAATGTGCTCAGCTGTTTCTGGATCATATCCCGCCTCCTAACAGCCCACTTTCTGCCATAAACGGTCAATGCAAATTGTCTAGTGAATATTCTGCATCGACTTAAAACGACTAATATAGGGCGTTTTACTGTTAACCATGGCAACCGAGAGGGAGAAAGACAGCTGCAGGCATGTGAAGGCGTATAAAACTGATTTATTTCAATCAATCAATCAATCAATCAATCAATCAGTGTTGATCTATAAAGAGCTTTACTCAGCCAAAGGCTTCCCATAAGCAGACAAAAATATATTTAAAAAAACTGTGTTAGAACACAAGAGTAAAAAATAGAAACCAAAAAAATAAAAATAAATAAAAGCAGCATCACGAGGTGTAACAAATAAGAACATCGAATATAAAGTTTAAATTATAGGCTATGATTTTCTTTGTAGCGACAGTCAGACTGGAATCAAAGCAAACTAACCCAAGTAATGATAAATCAGAATAGAACTTAAATTTAAGCACTCCTAGATATTTAAAGCCTGGCGAAAAGGTGCGCTTCAAAACTACTTTAAAAAAGTATCATCAATGCAAAATATTAATTTGCGGTCATAAAAATAAGTAGAAGAGCTGCAGGTGACACGGCATTGATGCAGCAGCGTGCCTGACATAAAAAAAAGAATCTTCAATGAGTGCCAGTGCATCTGTTTTGCAGAATTATGCTGAGACGCTGCGGCATTGTTCTTCATACATGTACCAATATGTGCAATTGTTATAACATTTTGAAGACACACATAATTCTTAAATGCAACGTATTTTTAATCAAATTCTCATTTTAATCTCAGTTCCGGGACGGGGGAGAAGTTTGTGTGTTGGTTGTATGTTCATCCATGTGTGCAGCTCTACAAGTCTGAAAATGTGGCTTAAATTCACAATTTTGGGATCTCTCCTGTTTTTTTTTGTTTTTGTTTTTTTTTAATTCCTAGCAGCAAGACATCAAACACATTTTATCCTAGTGTGACATATGATATTATTGGTGGAAGTTTTTGCTGGGATGTGAAACACAAAAATATTTTTATTAACTTACTTTTTTGAGGTATTGTTTGAATGATGTGAAAGTCTTACTAACTCTTTCATACAGTCAGATTTTGAAATGTAATCTGTCTAGTTTCTATCTCAGGATTTTTCTTAGCAAATTACTTTATTGTTAAATTAGTATTAGAAAAGGAGATATTAGGTGATTATAAACTGCAGTCTACTTAATCTAGCTCTACATTTGAATCCATTAATGTATAATCCACCAAGATGTCCTCATCTTTGTGTCGTGATGTATGCATATCAGACTGTATGAAAAAAAGGTTGAAAGCTGGAGACAAAAACAGAAAAAGAAAGTACTACTTGAAATTTAAAAACCAGCAAGGACCAATGACATTTACTTTCTTTAGAGGCAATTCTTATGTTTTATTTGTGGAAATTTGTTCACAGGAAAAAAAAGTGAAACGAGTTTGATACATTTTTTTATCCAGGCTAATGGAAGTATTTGTTTCATGCTGGAGATACAACTAAAAGGGTCTGAGTGCTACATGCAATTTGTTTTACAAAAGTAATTTTTTCTTTTTCTGAAATGCTTTTTTTTTCTGTTTGACCAATGTCCAGACTTTGATTTACCAAGTCCAGGGAGCCAGAAGAAATGTGAAAGACCTGCTTAACTCGAGCTGAATAATTACACCTTGCCGACATCCTCAAAGGGCTTCTTGGCTATAAATGGCTCCCTGGTCTCATATAAATGGAAGATCATGGCTGCTGCATGATGCAGTGCCAGGCTCAGGTCATCCGGGAGCTGGTGGACATTTTCAGGTCAAATCCCTAAAGACGCCTGTATCTTTAAAATGAAATTATTAGAGCACTTCTTAAAGGATCCATTGGATGATATATCATACACTTGCAGCATCAAATCAAGCCAAACTGAAAAATGAGAATTCACAAGTGGTCATACAGCCCTACTCATCATATTTTCATTTTCAGTACTTGGCTTTTGGTGGATTAAAACAGTTTTAACTGGAACACAATGATTGAACACTAAAGAAATCTAAGTGAAAGCCAAAACCAGTGATTTGATATCCAATCCGTACTAGCAAGGGAGATAAAGTAGAGGTTTATGACCACATTTAGTAGGAGAACTGATGGATTTAATTTCAATGTATTGGTTTCTGGGCATAAATCAACAATCTAATAGCAAGCTGTCATCAGTCAGTGGTATTGCATTCTTTTTGGCTCACTACTGAAAACATACCCATAGTCACGACTGTAGCTACTTGTTTTTTTCTCAGCTGTGTTTTTTTTTTTAAATGATCAGGATAGGTGAAGCTTAAAAACCATCTCCAGTGGTATGACAATAGCCATAAGATTTTGTGTTTTGATCCTACTGCTTTAACAAGAGTTCCTTAAATGACCTAAATTCAGATTTGAGGAAGACTGAAAAATGGATAGGAACTGTCCTGTGTATGCATGTCAAGTTAATTTGTATAGCACATTTTGGCAACAAAGCAGTTCATAGTGCTTTACATGATAAAAGCATAACACAATAAGCAAAAAAACAGGACCTACAGTGACAAAATGTAGAGAAGTAATAGAAAACTACAATTTAGACTAGAACTACAAAAGCACTAGGAGAGCGTAGACCTCCTCAAAGCAGCTCAGTTAGCCCATCCAGCTGCAGATAGTGATTAGGATCACCCTAAAAATCACATCACTTGTTGCTTGCTCTACTGTGGAAATTTCCTGAAATCTCATCAAAAATAGTATATACCTGTTTGAGTTATTATGCTAACCAATAAGACAGACAAACAAGAAAGCAAGTAGAGCAAGTAGAAAAGCACTTGGAGAGCAGTTTGAAGTTCTATAAAAGAAGCAGTGTTGTAGTAAAGTCAACATCTCATGAGTTCAACTCACGTAGGATTACTCCAAGTCAAATTGCTAGGTCCTATAGTCCAAGTCAAGTCATTATCATCTGACAGCGGGTCAAAAATGCAAGAGCAGGGCAAATATTTAAGGACTAAAATAATGGCAGCCATACAAGATTTACTTTCTTTTTGAGCTCATGGTAGCAACAAGCTAACGCAGCAGCATGGGCGGAATATTAAAACATGTTAAAAAAATATATAAAGAAAAGAACTATCAAAATGTCACCCATACACTTACAAATCCTTTGAGAAGTTATTACGTTTGTTCAGTAATCTTACCTAATATAACAAGCTAACATTAGTATTGGCTATATACTTATTCCAACAATATCAATTTGACATCGGAGTCCAAGTCCAAGTTGATGCTTAACGTTGCAAGTCCAAGAGCAAGTCAGTGGGTACTGCTCAATTCCATTAAATGTGATTCAAGTCCCAGATTAAAATAATTGTTTCCTGAAAAGAAGAAGTCACACATTAGGACAATGTATCTATGTTAAACCCAGCCTAGAACTATATATGTATAATGCCCCTCTCGCCCAACCTGCTCAGCTCCTCTGGGAGCTTGAGGCTCCTGCGCAGTATTTTTGCTGTTCCCAGTACTGCATTTTTCTGGACTGAGATATCTGAGGTCCTTCCAGGGATCTGCTGGAGCCAATCCTCCAGTTTGGGGGTCAGTGCCACAAGTGCTTCGATTACCACGTGTTCTACTGTCACCTTCATCTTCCAAGCCTTCTCTAGTTCCTCTCTGAGCCCTTGATGTTTCTCAAGTTTCTCATGTTCCTTCTTCTGGATGTTACCATCACTTGGTATTGCCACATCCACCACAACGGCTTTCCTCTGCTCTTTATCAACCACCACAAAGTCCGGTTGGTTCACCATTACCATCCCATCTGTATGGATCTGGAAGTCCCACAGGATCTTTGCTCCGTCATTCTCTACCACCTTAGGAGGTGTTTCTACTTTGACTTTTGGGGTTTCCAGCCCATACTCTGCACAAATATTTTTGTATACTATGCCAGCCACTTGGTTAGGATGTTCCATGTATGCTTTCCCTGCCAGCATTTTAAATCCTGCTGTAATGTGCTGGATTGTCTCAGATGACTCTTTGCTCAGCCTACACCTTGGGTCTTGTCTGGTGTGGTAGATCTAGGCCTCTATCAATCTTGGGCTCAGAGCTATCGATTTATTTATTTATTTAACTTAATCAACTCAAATTGATTTTATTTACTGGAGTTACATTCCTGAGTTGACATGTGTAACAACGTAAGGAAACAGCTTGGCCACAAAAACATCAGAAACTACTCCCACCACTGAAGGAACAGTTCCAAACTGCAAACATCTGATGAGTAACACAGAATCAAAGCTATTCCCAATTTCAATCCATCTGCAGACTGGCACAACATGAAAAGAGCCAAAATAAATATATCACGTATACCATAAATCTTACTGTGTGAGCAAATATTGGCAGAGAATAATCTGTGTGTTCTGTATTTAGGATCTATTCTTGTTTGAAACTATGATTTAAACAGGAATTTCAATTTGTCCTTTATGTATATAGAAAATGAAGTCAGAATGTACATAGCCTGTACCTTTATAGCACTGTATCTAGTCCTGAAGACCACAAAGAGCTTCACACTACAGTCAGTCATGTACATACTGGTGATGGTGAGCTACAGTGTTGCCACAGCACACTGTAGCACACTGACAGAGCTGAGGCTGCCCAACACTGGCACCACCAAGCCCTCTGACTACCAGTAGGCAAGGCGAGTGAAGTGTCTTGCCCAAAGACAATAGCCAAAACAGATCGGGGGCTCAAACCAGCAACCTTCCGGTTACAGCGCAAGCTCCTACCTCCAGAGCCTTGGTTTCCCCCCAGTAGATTTTTTTTCCTTTCTCTTAGAAATAAGCTTGTTTTGTATTTTGTCCATAGGTTTATGATTATTGTAACAGACCTGTTTCAGATGAGTGCAGTTTAGCAATAGCCTATAAATCAGCCATTTGAAATCAGATGTGCAGATGTTGAGTGTAAACAGCTGAAGCATGCATTGTATCTGTAATTTCTAATAAAACAAATCTTCTTTTCTTTTCTGAAAACATTGATTTACTCAACCGGAAACCCTGATTCATCCATTCATTATGCTCCACTCATCCAGCTTAGGGTGGCGGGGGCAACAGCTTGAGAGTGACACTTCCCTCTCTCCAGCCACTTGGACCAGCTACTCGGGGGTGATCCCAATGCGTTCCCAGGCAAGAAGAGAAACACAGTCCCTTCAGCGTGTCCTGTCTTCCTTTAAGGCCACCTTGAGGCCCCAGCTCCCGTCAGCCACATTGACAATGGAGACATGGAACATGGCGCTCTCAGACTCATTGTCATTCCCTGGATGTGTTCGAAGTTATGCTGGAGGATGAATTTGAAGCCCCCTTGGACAGAAGACTCTGCCAGACGTTCCAAGCAGACCCTCACAACACGCTTGGGCCTGCCATGTCTGGGAGGGTGGGGGGCATTCCTCCCAACCCCTCATCTCTTGATCTCACTGTCATTGCTCACAATAGCGTTGAAGTCCCCCAGTAGAATAAGAGAGTCCCTGCGGGAAGCACTCTCCAGCACTGTCTCCAGGACTCAAAGAAGGATGAGTAATGTGCCCTGCTGTTTGGGACATAAATACAAACAACAGTCAGGACAATCCTCTCATTCATTGGAGTAAAGCCCAAAGTACAGGCACCGAGTTTGGGGACGAGTATGCCCAGTCCAGTTGGGAACTTTCAAGCTCGCAGACAAGCTCTGGCTCTTTCCTCACCAGAGAGGTGATGATCCACGTCCCAAAAGTCAGCTTCTGCACTCTGAGAATTGGAACGCCAAGGTCCCCACCTTCGGCCACTGCCCATCCTGCATTGCAGCTGACCCCTATTGCCCCTCCCAAAGGTGGTGAACTCAAGTGAGTGGGGTAAATATCACCACTTGGGCTAAGCCAAGCCCATTGGTAAAGACACTGGCCCCACCTTCAAACCTTGCTCCTGAGGGGGGCCCTAGTGACCTGCATCTGGGTGAGGGAAGACTGAGTCCATATTGTTGCTCATCACTGAGTCATTATTTGATTCAATACTTTTATATCGAGGGATGTGCATATGTTTAATTCTGTTAAATCCTGTCTTACAAATCCAAAAAACATGATCATTTGAATGGAATAATAATGCTATTGGGTTAAATAAAACCAGGGAAAGACCTGAATTTCAACAACAAAAAATTACAATTAACATGTAGCATAAGCAATTGTGTTGATGCTTTGAATGATCTCAGAAAAACAAGGCCAACCATCAGAGGAAAAAGACACTTTAAAATATTCACCCAGGCAGGTTCGAGCTGAGACGAACGCTGCCAACTATGTTTCTAAAAAAAAATCGGAATTGAAAGCCAGATCGCTCAAAAGAAAACACCTTTTCTTCCCTCGCTCCAGAGATGGCGTATCATTTTAATTTAATTCTATCTTGTTTAAAGTTTCATCTCATGGCATGCAGTGTTTTCACTCTTAAATTTGAATCATTTACCTGAAAGCTCCAGGGGTTTCTATGAAAGAATGATGAAAACTAAAGAAAAAAACCCTCCAGTTCGCCCTGTTATATATCCAGCCTTGGCATTCCCTTGCTCCTCAACAGGTATTATGATGAAGTGGTGTAATTTGCTCTCCCCGTATCAATTTACACTCAAAACTGCCTTGTCTAGTTCTTCTAAACAGTGAAATGTTATACTGTCTTCCAATACTCATCATATCACTGGAAAATATGTGTTTGGGAATAACATTTCCTTTAATTTGTGCATGTGTGCCTTCCAAAATAATTACAATTCATCTTTTCCTGTACAAGAGGGAATTAAAACAATGTGTTCTGAGTTTCTAAAGGAGGATCCTTGCTTGAAAATCCTGGGGAAAGATCAGCTACAGTTCAGGGACATTCTTTTTGGACTGGACAGGCGGGCTGAGGTGTTATTTTCCGTGACCTCCATACTGTAGTTGGTCCAACTATGGAGGAATCAAGGTTCTCATTAAAATTGGGAGTTCCTGATGAAGTACCCCAGAGGAAACTCCAATATCTGTTGCTATCAGACCTTATATTAAGGTTATATATATATGTGTGTGTATATATATATATGTGTGTGTGTGTGTATATATATATATATATATATATATATATATATATATATATATATACACTACCGTTCAAAAGTTTGGGGTCACCCAAACAATTTTGTGTTTTCCATGAAAAGTCACACTTATTCACCACCATACGTTGTGAAATGAATAAAAAATAGAGTCAAGACATTGACAAGGTTAGAAATAATGATTTTTATTTGAAATAAGATTGTTTTTACATCAAACTTTGCTTTCATCAAAGAATCCTCCATTTGCAGCAATTACAGCATTGCAGACCTTTGGCATTCTAGCTGTTAATTTGTTGAGGTAATCTGGAGAAATTGCACCCCACGCTTCTAGAAGCAGCTCCCACAATTTGGATTGGTTGGATGGGCACTTCTTGCGTACCATACGGTCAAGCTGCTCCCACAACAGCTCAACGGGGTTCAAATCTGGTGACTGCGCTGGCCACTCCATTACCGATAGAATACCAGCTGCCTGCTTCTTCTCTAAATAGTTCTTGCACAATTTCGAGGTGTGTTTTGGGTCATTGTCCTGTTGTAGGATGAAATTGGCTCCAATCAAGCGCTGTCCACTGGGTATGGCATGGCGTTGCAAAATGGAGTGATAGCCTTCCTTATTCAGAATCCCTTTTACCCTGTACAAATCTCCCACCTTACCAGCACCAAAGCAACCCCAGACCATCACATTACCTCCACCATGCTTAACAGATGGCGTCAGGCATTCTTCCAGCATCTTTTCAGTTGTTCTGCGTCTCACAAACGTTCTTCTTTGTGATCCAAACACCTCAAACTTGGATTCATCCGTCCACAGCACTTTTTTCCAGTCTTCCTCTGTCCAATGTCTGTGTTCTTTTGCCCATCTTAATCTTTTTCTTTTATTGGCCAGTCTCAGATATGGCTTTTTCTTTGCCACTCTGCCCTGAAGCCCAGAATCCCGCAGCCGCCTCTTCACTGTAGATGTTGACACTGGTGTTTTGCGGGTACTATTTAATGAAGATGCCAGTTGGGGACCTGTGAGGCGTCTGTTTCTCAAACTAGAGACTCTAATGTACTTATCTTCTTGCTCAGTTGTGCCGCGGCCTCCCACTTCTTTTTCTACTCTGGTTAGAGCCTGTTTGTGCTGTCCTCTGAAGGGAGTAGTACACACCGTTGTAGGAAATCTTCAATTTCTTAGCAATTTCTCGCATGGAATAGCCTTCATTTCTAAGAACAAGAATAGACTGTCGAGTTTCAGATGAAAGTTCTCTTTTTCTGGCCATTTTGAGCGTTTAATTGACCCCACAAATGTGATGCTCCAGAAACTCAATCTGCTCAAAGGAAGGTCAGTTTTGTAGCTTCTGTACCGAGCTAAACTGTTTTCAGATGTGTGAACATGATTGCACAAGGGTTTTCTAATCATCAATTAGCCTTCTGAGCCAATGAGCAAACACATTGTACCATTAGAACACTGGAGTGATAGTTGCTGGAAATGGGCCTCTATACACCTATGTAGATATTGCACCAAAAACCAGACATTTGCAGCTAGAATAGTCATTTACCACATTAGCAATGTATAGCGTGTGTTTCTTTAAAGTTAAGACTAGTTTAAAGTTATCTTCATTGAAAAGTACAGTGCTTTTCCTTCAAAAATAAGGACATTTCAATGTGACCCCAAACTTTTGAACGGTAGTGTACATATATAGCTTTTTGGAAAACATTGAACAAGCTTTTGTGTGTTGGAATGTGCAACCATACTTAATGTGTTTGTTAATTGGGAAAAGGCCTACATCAGTTATGCACTTTGAACCTTAAACACAGGAAAAGCTTGAAAAGTTGACGGAGCAAACACTCACAAAGTGCCACAGAAACTGCGACGCTCCTCCAATGGCCTCAACTGTAGACTAAACATTTAATCTTGAAGCTGGTGATGCTGACAAAGCCTGCTGTCCGAGCACACAATAATTCAATGTGATTTATTTATGACATTTTTTCAACAGCCAGGGTTGTCAGAGATGAAGGACGCTGTATTGAGCTCTAGTATCATGCGTTTTTCCACCAAAAAAAATCTAGTAAAAGTTTGATTTTGGTGCCAAAGCCAATGCTTAGTGGGTTCTTAGGAGGTGCTTTGAAAGAACCAGGGACTTTTCGACTGACGGGGGTCATAGTCTGTGCCACATTTTAAAGGGCCCATATTATTAAAGAAAATCCCTTTTTCTGGAATTTGGGGTGTTATTTGTGTTTCTCAGGTGCATATACACGCATACCAAGTTGAAAAAAAAAAACATCTATGCTTTTTGGAGTCAGCTAGGGGTCTCTACGGAGGGGTCAGGTGCAAAAAGATTTTTTGAGGGCTAAGAATCCATACCCTCTGTTTACTAAACGTGCGCATGGATTCGTAATCTGTTCCCTCGGTTTATTAAACTGTGCGCAAAGATTTATAAATCATGTCTGACAGTGTGGGGGATCCTGTCCAATTGATACTGTGCCCTGGCAAATTAATTATTGAGTTGCTCTGTTGGCAGAGTGGTTAATACTGACTTCTGGAACACAGTGTGCTGGTGGATTGAATCCTGTCATTGCAATTATTATTACACACTTTATTGATGCCAGAGGGAAGTTATGTATATTGTTTTGGGTTCCTGCAGGAAACTAGGTTTAAACGTAGGTGTCATATTTATAAATAACAGTTTTTTAGCCACCTATGCAGCCTGGCAGGGTCCATGCACAACAAATGCAATATTTGAAGACAAACCAGTTGCAAAACGTGTTGGCTGAAAAATGGCCTAAAAATGGGCAATAAATAAGGTGTATGCCCACCTTGCCCCCTGGAATACAGGCAACGTCCCGGGCTATTTGCATAGATGCATGGAGCAGGTGGCACAGCATAAATACATTCTATTAAAGAGATATGACTTAATCAGTTACTAGAACATTTGCACATAAACCAATCAGTTTGGATACTGATGATATGAAAATAGCACTTAGGGCATAAGTTGATGTTAGACCTGCACTGTTAAAAAATTCCACATCAGGTTTTTGCGTGGTAGGGAGTAGGGACATAACTATGATTTATAAAAAATGCCGGGGAAATGTCCCTGGTTTAAACAATACTTATGTTTATAACCTACTTTCCTGCTGGCACTTTTAAAAATAGATGTGTGGCAAAGTGCAAACTGATTACATTAGTGGGATTCAAACCTCTGCAAAAGCAGCAATTTGTATATTGATAACAACCAGTGAACATTATAAAGTTGACAAGACACCCCCCCCAGATGGTCACAGTTTAATAAACCGAGGATACGGACTTGTAAACTACGCCCACAGTTTAGTAAACCAAGGCTAGGGATTCTTGCCCCTCAAAAATTATTTCTGCACCTGTCCCCTGCCGGGCTCCGTGAATTTCTGAATTCATCCGGCAGTCTCTGAGTGAGTCATTCAAAATCTGTATGGCTTTCTACGTCACAAGCCGAAACATTGGAAAATATTCACACCCCCTTAGAGCACTCTCCCCACCAACCAGGTTGAGCAGTAAACAGCAGTTACCGATTGGATTACAGATTAGGAAACACCATGTTGAAGCACCATGCAAAATGCTCATCTTTTGACTGGTCAAAAGAGCTCAAAGCACTTTATCGGGTCCCAGTCGAAGAAGACAGAAGAGCGGTATGAGTTGAATTTATTTTTGATGGTAAGATGCTGCAGGTAAGGTGGGGAAGATGTGAGACGTGCCGATGAATGGAGCCACTGAAACTCCGGGAAGAGACAGGAGATGTGCTGCCGAAGATGTTGAAAACTTGACCTTTGTTGCATCATCATCCACGGAAGAAAGTGGTCCTTAGCAAGCACCAGCTAGCTAGAAGCAACTCCTTGCTTGGCCAAAACTGGTGCTATGAGTTAGGTCTATTTAGAGCTGCCTTTTAGTAATATTCTAATATCATTTTTTGTGTATTAGGCTTGCTTGTTGTTTTTTGTTGTTTTCTCTAATGTTGAACTCTACACGTAATAGCTGTTCTGCTGTTTTTACTTTATCTAGTATTGTATCTTTTATGTTTTTTCTTTCATGTTTTATTAAACATTGGGAGGAGAACAGGTAAATAAGTAGGCAATCCAGGCATACCTGCTGAAGCTGCGCTGAGAACACAGTGAGTTGTGATCCTCATTTTGGATTCTCATCAGTTTAGGTTAACCTTCCTGGTATGAATGAGTGTATAGCGTCCTTTTTTCGTATGTCCTGTATTTGTAAGAATGTGTACGCATGAGAGGGAGGGTACGTATGAGTGTCTCTGTCTGTCTATGTCTACCTGTCAGGTTGGGTGTTTGGCTTCCCTCTGGCCTGATGCGTCTTCTTCCCCTCAGTTACTCCCCGTCGGTGATGGATGCTCCTGCCCGCTGGTTGATGATGGCTCTCGATGCCTGGGGCCGGCGGTCCCGGTTGCGGCCCGGCTCGGTCTTGGTGCATGTCTGGCGGGTCCTGGGTGGTCCGGTGTGTCGGGCGGCCGCTGTTTCGGGCCGACGTCCTCCTTGGATTGACTGGGGCACCTCTTATGGGGTTGCCGGGGTTGTAGAGTAGGTTTGTGCCGTCCGGTGGATCGGTGGGGACCGTGCCTGGCGCCCAGGCCTCCTGCCGGTTCCAAGACTTCTGCTGGCTGGTCGGTTCATCTGGGGGGGTGGGCTGTCCGGCATTGGCTGGGCCCCTGATCTTGGCGCCCTGCGTGGGGCGGGATCTGGACCCAGGAGCTGGAAGATCTGCATGTCCAGGTGCTGGCTGGGCGTGGCCTGAGGAGGGCGTACATCCGCTGTGGCTCTTGCTGTGGCTCCCTGGCGTGTGGGTGTGTGGGGGCGGGCCGGGTTGTTGGCGGTGGGTATTGGTCCGGGGTGGCGGCGTGTGTTGTCCGTCGGTTGGCTGCGGATCCCCCTTGCCTGCGGCGGCGGCGGGGGGCCCTTGTCGGCTAGTCCCTGGTTGGGGCCCCGCTGGGGGGCGGGGTGCGCCTGGTCACCGTGGCCTCCGGGTCCTGATCCGGGCCCCCCCTGGCGTAGCCAGTTTCCGGCGGAGCCCATGGGCTCGTCACTGCGATCTCTCGGGCCCCAGCATTGCGGCTGGTGGGTGTTCCCCACCAGCCAAACTATTGGTTTGGTTCTGTACAGTTTGTTGTTTTTGTTTCGTATTACTGTTTCTCTGCCGTCCGGCAGAGGTGGAGGACTGGGATGTTTTCTTGTGTTCTTTGTTTGCCTCCCTGTCTTGTGTCGTCGGTTCGCGCCTCTGCTGGTCCGGTTTCTTTTCTTCACCTTCTTCCTTTCTCCCTTCTTGTCTCGGTTTAGTGTCCATGACGTCAGGAAATTGAACCCACAGTAATCACTAATAAAGATTTTTCATACATATACATCAAGTGGCGTACTACAGCGAAGCTGTAATACTCTGCTTGGGAAAGTAAAACTGTTGGGCTTGTACTTGGTACTCAGACACCAATTCTGAGTAGCATACTGCTAGACAGGTAACGTTTAGTAAAAAAAAAAAAAAAGGTTAACCTTCCTGGGTTCCAATTAATAAAATGTAGTAATCATGTACAATACCACAATGACAAATTGCTACAAACATTTCATTTTTTTAAACAAAATTCCTACATTTCAGGTTACATAATTTCAAGATACATTTTTGTACTATTGTATCTATTCTATATTGCGGTCGTTATTAATAATCTTGATTATTCAGGCCCTTAATTGCTGTTTTGTTTGTTTCTTTACCACCAAATCATGTAAAGCACCTTGAATTATCTTGTTGACGAAAGTGTGCAATAGAAATAAAACTGTCTAGCCTAGAAACACCTTCAAATACCCCAAGATGAGATGGAGAAGGTAGCTAAGGAGAAGTGGGTGTAAGTACCTGTGCTAATGCTTTTACTCTTGTCACTGACTGACAGAAGGATGGATGGATGTATTTGAATGGTCTCACTGAGCTGCTGATTCTGTCTGACAATTAGTTTCTATTTCTAACCAAAGGCAGGCAAGAGTCAATCAATTATATGTGATCAATCCACACATTGAGTTCCTCAAACCACAGCTGCCCATTAGTCTCTGCCTTCCCTCCAAGGCGAGCTTAATCCACTGAACACATAATGTTAAAACCCACTTCATATTTAGCTGTCCAAATAAACACAAACAAATTCAAATTGTAATTAATTTAATCTCAGAAAAGAGAAAGCAAGAACACTCAAGCGTTGGATTTCAAAGAGTCTGAGATTTATGGATCAATAAAATTTCAATTCAATTCAATTCAGTTTATTTATATAGCGCCATTTCACAACAGATGTCATCTCAAGGCACTTTACAAAAAGAGTTATTACAATACAATGTTAAGTGTAGAAATTACAGAACCACAGAAGATTGCGTCGCAACAGACCATTAAACAGATTGATTCTCTTTATTTTCTTTTGCTCTATGGTTGGATACATGGAGTATTGGGCACAACATTGAAAGCAAAATCACAGCAATTCATTTTATTTTAAAAAATGTCACCATAGAATCGCTAAACTATATCCAGCAACATTAAAATTACCCACCATGCCCAAAGAAACAAAATTATTAGGCTAGTAATTATATTATCGTTTTGAACTCCTACAGAGTTTTAATTAGATTTTTATAACAAATTATAATATATCTTCCTCTCCAGATTGGTTTGTCTCCCATGGAAAGTGTTGGTAAAAGGGAAAGGACATAACAGCAATAAAATGGAAAGACATTTTAATCCTAAAACTTTTTTCCTAAATTTTGATTTGAAGATTAAGAAAAGGAAATTAATTTCTTATAGCAAGACCCTGTTCTTTATAAAATCTGAATAACGCTTGAAATTAAAGTATTTTTATTCATGATGATAGACACAAATTGAGTTTGTACCTTTTAAAAGTCTTACGTTTTTTTCCCAGTAATATATTTTGGGGGATTTGTTTTCTGTTAAACTCAAAAAATAAAATTTCTACCACAGAGGGAACGTAGTAAAAAGTTTTGTTTTATGGTATGCCATGATTATTCCTAATCCTTGCCAAGTAGATTTAATTTTATCATCCAAACCAAGGAGAAAATAGCCTTAAATGCTTTCATCTAAATCAGGGGCCTCAAAATACAATACTTGTAGGGCCAATCCTGCAACATTTAAATGTGTTCCTGGTCCAACACACCTGAATTACATTTTTTAATCGTTTCATCTACAGGCAGTTAGGTTCTACAGGGTTTTGCTGATTACCATATTTCATTCAGCTGCAAGACACTGGCCCTCAAGGACTGGCATTTGAGACCTCTGATCTAAATAGAGAGTGTAAATGTGTGTGGCAAATGCAAGCAGGTGACCATCGGTGGTTGATCTCAAGTCTGATCATTGTGGGGGGGTTGCCATTGGCTTGATCTGCCCTGGCAAAGCCATCCGCCAGCTGAGCCCCTGGGCTTGTCACGGCAGACCCCTACAGCTTCTTCACTGTAGCTGCTGGATGAACACTGTTGTTGAATTAAACAATTATCATAAGTAATTCAATGCATGTTCAAGCAGAGACAAAATGGAGCCAATTTCCAGTTTAACATTTATTTTGAACAGATTAACAAATTGCAGTTTACAGAGAAAGTTGCCCTAGTTTCTCTGTGGTCCAGACTTAAAGAAATCTGAACAATTAACTGATCTTTATTTCACAGTTTTATAGACAAGTGGGCCTCTAGGCGTTTCTAATCTCTCCAATCTTACTCCAATCAGATCATTTCCAAACAGTCTCTTAGCCATGATTTGCTGTCAGAGAATCCTGGAGTCAGAAAAGGAATCGTCTCTGTTCTGGGTCAAAGGTTCATTATAAAAATTTATGGTTAAATGGCTATCTGCTTCTCTAAAACTTTTCTCCCAGTTTCTTATCTAAACATCCTGCTTTTACAGCTTTGCAATTTAAACTCACCCCAGAGTTTTATGACTTAAAAGCTTTCCTGCATAAACAATGCTCGACAAAACATTTCTTTACTATCATGCAAGCTAATTAAAACAGACTTTTACTTTCTGAATGATAAAAGTTTACAGAATTACCACAATTCCCTCTTTTCAATCCATTTTTAAAAATGGATTGATTAAAGATCAAAACCTGTAAAGCTTTTTGAGAATGCAAAAAATCAAATCCAAGAAATTTCATCAGTTTTGTGGGACACTGGATTATATTGAACTGTTACACCCCCTCATATTTAATTTCTTTGCTAATTTCTTTGCTTTATTTAATTGGCAATAACCTAATTTCATATTTTATATATTAAGGTACGCAGGGATAAAAACATGGTTAACAGTGAATTCAATACATAGCAGTCAGTTGCATATTGTAGTAACAACAGACTCATTCAGTCAGGCAATAGCCTGGGCAGCTAACGCTCACTGTGAACGGCTTGTTATCGGGCAGCCGCAGGGGTCCTATTAGTGAAAGATCAGCAGAAGTGTTGAGCGCTAATAGCTGAACTGTACAATGTGTCTGTGTTTACAGATTAAAACCCCTTCAATTACAACACACTGGAGCCTGTCTCTTTTTCTATCCACGTGTGTAACATAACTTGGCGAGCTAGCCCGGAGGAGCAGTCGTGCATCGAGGGGAACAGAAGGAGGACACTTTGAGGAAAATGGCACTGGAACAATTGCAGGACAAGTTGGGTGAGAAGCTTCTTGACCTGAACGTGGAGCAGTTGACAGAAGTGTGCATGAGGAGTAAAGTGCCAGCTGGACAAAATACCAAGAGGCACGCATTGCTCCGCCTTATCAATACACATATTGACACTGTAGTGGAGGAGGAAGATAGTGAGGTGGCAGAACAGTGTCTATATGAACTGCTAAAGTTAACAGAGAAGATGAAAAAAGATGAATCAGAGAGTGAACCAAGTAATGGTGGAGCAGCTGATGAACTTGCCAGCCTTCAAAAACAATATGCAGATCTACAGTTGAATTTTCAGTCATCAACACAAGCCCTGGAGGATAAAATAAAACGCCTGAGTGAAAAAGTAGAAGGAAACAAGACAAGTCCACCAGCAGCTCAGCAGATGGGGATACAGCCACCATCAAACAAACTTTCTGAAGTAACCATACGGAGAGAATTTAGGATTCATGGACAGATTGGGGAGAGAGGTCAAAAGGAAAAACTCTCATTCACAAACCTGATGCACCAAATCGATATGGGACTGAGCAAGGGACACAGTGAAGCGGAGATAACTGAAGCTGTTGTAAAAGCCATCAGTCCAGGTCTCAGCATCAGGGATATGCTGGAGATTAAACGTGACCTTACTCTCCCCCAACTTAAAACCATACTCAAAGGACACTTTAAGGAAGAGAGTTCCACTGACCTGTATCACCGGCTGGTGAATATAACACAAGACAGCAGGGAGGCACCACAGAATTTTCTCTTCAGAGCAATTGAGTTGAAAGAGAGACTGTTGCTAGCTGCTAGGGAACCAGGATCAGAGGAACGCTACAGCCCAGAACTCATACATCGGAGATTCCTGAGATCAGTAAGCACAGGCCTCCTCAGTGACAATGTTAAATTTCAGCTAAAGACGTTTCTGGATGACCCAACAGTCACAGACGAAACCCTCATTGACAAAATGAATGAAGCTGCCAGTGCTGATACGGAAAGACAGAATAAACTGAAAAAGAACACAAGCAGTAAAATAACAACAAAAGTGCATGAGATACAGACAGAAGTTGGAATTAATCGGCAGAGTCATGACACCCCAGAAGCTGCATTTGATGTCCAGGATTTTGCAGCTGCAACAAAGAACATAAAAGGGCGTAAAGTCTTAGCTGCAGCAAGTCAAAGAGATACTGAGCTTTATGAAGTAGTGAAACAATTAAAGCAAGAAGTGGAGGAAATGAGGAAAAGCATGCACAACTCACCAGCAGTTCCCCGCTCCCCCAGATGGAGTTCACGGAGAGGATGTAGAGCCTGTCAAGATAGTGGGAGAAGTGACCAATGTGAGCACTGCTTTAAGTGTGGCCAATCAGGGCATGTCTCAAGAGGCTGCAGAGGTCAAAGGAAGCCAGCGGGTAGTCCTGATGAAGCACACATATCAGGTTGCACAGTCAAGCCCCTAAATCCATCCCCTCCTCTAATCCAAAAAGAACTAAGTGAGGATGAGCATAGACTGTTGTGCGATCGCATCAAGCAGCTAGAGGAGATGGACTCCAGTGAACTAGAGCCATTGGGATCAGCCCAAGAGCTAGATGGCGCCACATGTGTGGGTCATCTGTCCGCCCACCGTCGTTCAAAGTTGTTGAACCTCGTTGGAGAGAAATGTGTTGTTAATTGTTTGTTGAATGGAGTACGGACGCAGGCTGTATGGGACACTGGGTCACAAGTGACAATGATTAGTGAAAAATGGAGACGAACCCACTTACCAAATGCAACAGTGTGCCATATAGAAGAACTGCTGCAGTCAAACAAGTTGCTTGGAAAGGCAGTAAATAAGACCGCTATCCCCTTTAAAGGTTGGGTGGAAGTGGAGTTTCAGCTCAAATCAGGTGACACTGTAAAACCAGAACTCCTTGTTCCTGTACTCATTGCTCGTGACCCAGAAGTGCCAGAAGAGCCAATTATTGGCTACAACGTTATTAAAGAGCTGGTCAGGTGTGGAATGGTGAATTATCCTGATGTCACCACCAAGGCTTTGAGTGAAGCTCTTTCAATTGACTGTAAACGAATCGAAGTGTTGACACAGTTACTCCAATCCAGTGACACAGACAACCAAGAGGGAGTAGTTAAAATTGGGCGACAGCATGTTGTCATACCGGCGGGTAGGACAAAAGAGGTCAAGTGCTGTGTGCGGACAAGCCTCCTTCCTATCAAACAGGAAGTGCTGTTTGAATTGGATGGGACTCAAGGGTGGTCAGATGGGCTGAACATTCCCAACACCATCATCACCCTGCAGAGAGGAACATGGTCCCAAACCACCCTACCAGTGACAAATCACACTGGCCATGACATCACGCTGAACCCACGCACAATGTTGGGACGGGTGCAAGGAATAAAAGCCATCTATCCTGCAGATGTGAAGCCAGCTAATGCAAAAGAGAGTGAGGAAACAAGTCCGGGGGATGCCCCAAAGGTGGTCAAGACACTGACTGGGACAGACAAACAGAGAGGTGAAGAGGTGGCTGCACACCAAGGTGGAGGTGAATGGGACCCTCCAGTGTCTGTGGACCACCTGTCACCAGAACAACAGACGAAGGTGAAACAATTGTTGAGAGAGGAGTGTGGTGCGTTTGCAAGAAATGATGATGATGTTGGGAGCATCCCATCCCTTAAGCTGAAGATCAGACTGAAGGACACCACCCCTGTCAAACGCACATACACATCGGTGCCCAAACCGTTGCACAAAGAAGTCAAAGAGTACCTAGAGGATTTATTAAATCGAGGCTGGATAAAGAAATCTAGATCTTCTTATTCTTCGCCCATCGTCTGTGTGAGGAAGAAGGATGGCAGCCTGCGGCTATGCTGCGATTATCGAGAGCTGAACAAGAAGTCAATCCCTGACCGACACCCTATACCACGTGTGCAGGACATGCTTAACAGTTTGACAGGAAGTGCATGGTTTTCTGTCCTCGATCAAGGAAAGGCATATCACCAAGGCTACCTGGATGAGAGCAGTCAACCACTAACGGCGTTCATTACACCCTGGGGTCTATATGAGTGGGTGCGGATCCCTTTTGGACTGTCCTCCGCCCCAGCAGAATTTCAACGAAGCATGGAGGAATGCCTTGTGGGACTCAGGGATGACTCATGTCAGCCGTACCTGGACGACAATCTCGTGCATAGCCACACCTTCGAGGATCATCTGCAAAACTTGCGAGCAGTCCTACGCCGCTACCAGCAACACGGGGTCAAGCTGACACCGCGCAAGTGCAGCGTTTTCAAAGATAGTGTGAAGTTCCTGGGCAAGATAGTGACGAGGGATGGATATACAATGGACCCTACAGAGCTAGCACCGGTACAGGCCCTAAAGGACAGGAAGCCGACAACGGTGGGAGATCTGAGGAAATTACTTGGGTTTCTGTCTTACTACCGCCAGTACATTCCCAACTTCTCCCGCATCGCAAAGCCGCTGTACAACCTGTTAACTGGTGAGAAAACACCTCTGGGAAAGCTCAAGGGGAAAGGAAAAAACAAAAGCTGTGGGCGGAAGGGATCAGACCAGTTGCTCTCCAGTAAACATATTACCTGGACTGCAGAGCACCAAAACGTTTTGTGCCAGCTGATAGAATTCCTCCTACACCCACCAATCCTGGGGTACCCACAGTTCGAAGAACCATTCATACTGCACTGCGATGCGTCACAAGAAGGACTTGGTGCCATCCTGTACCAGAGGCAGAAGGGAAAGCTTGTTGTCATTGCATATGGCTCCAGAACTCTGACGGAACCTGAGAAAAATTACCATCTCCACTCAGGGAAGCTTGAGTTCCTGGCCATGAAATGGGCAATATGTGAAAGGTTTAGAGAATATCTCTATTACGCACCATCTTTTGTCGTCTACACAGACAACAATCCGCTGACATATGTCCTGACAACGGCCAAGTTGAACGCAACAACTCACAGATGGGTAGCAGAGCTTGCCGATTTTAACTTCTCCATCCGCTATCGGCCAGGAAAGCACAATGGAGACGCTGACGGCCTGTCCCGAATGCCATTGGACATGGATAAATACATGAAAGAGTGTTCCCAGGAGGTGCAGCCTCCTGGGAATCACACAGAGAGTATGCCACAAAGTGGAGGAGACGGATGGAGGAGGCTTATTGTCTGGCATCAAAAACGGCACAAGGAGAGAGAGAACGGGCACGAGCACGTTACGATCAGAAGGGTTACGGAGCAGAGTTGTACCCAGGATGCAGAGTTCTGATCCGTAACTTCTCTGAGAGAGGTGGCCCAGGGAAGTTGAGGTCGTTCTGGGAGGACCAGGTCTACATCGTGAAAGAGAGAAAGCACAAAGACAGTCCGGTTTATGAGGTGAGTCCAGAGGGATGCTCGGGTCGAACAAGAATCCTTCACAGAAACCTACTGCTTCCATGCGACTTCCTTCCCATTGAGCAAAGCCAACCTGAGACAAAAACGGCAAAAAGGAGGGTCAAAAGCACCTGCAAAGACAGGCACCAAGAACAGTTTGAGCGGCAGGAAGACCAGCAGTACAGCTCAGAGGATGAAGACAACTGGAGAAGCATCAAAGCTCAGCCCACAGAAAGAGATCGTCAACACAGCAGCCAATTGAGAGCAGAGGCAGAGGACTTCGTACCACAGTCAGGGACCCAAGTTACGGATCCGGAGACAGATCAGAGTGACCACCATCAGGACGTGGCGGGGGACGATGGGTTGGAGCCAGAGCTGGTGAGAGTGGAGCCGGAGCAGCGAGGGCCAGAGCCGGAGCGGCGGGGGCCAGAGCCAGCAGACATGGAGGCTGCAGAGTCGAGTGACGCAGAGAACCAGACCAACGCAGGGCCATCATCGGCTGTTGCCAGAAAGTATCCTTTAAGAAACAGACTTCCCACCATGACATTCACTTATGACTCA
This sequence comes from Apricaphanius iberus, assembly GCA_028564705.1. Classification (NCBI taxonomy): domain Eukaryota; kingdom Metazoa; phylum Chordata; class Actinopteri; order Cyprinodontiformes; family Aphaniidae; genus Apricaphanius; species Apricaphanius iberus. Next base: position 3,291,655 of record JAPXFQ010000269.1, read on the forward strand.
CTGGGACAGCCCAGTATAACCCCAAGACATTAGTAAAGTTTAGACTGTATTTTAGTTTCAAGTTAACAGTTACAGTTAAGTTGAACTGCAGTGAAAGCAGGTTCAGTACAGGGCATAGTGCTTGCGATAATGTTTTGTTGTTGTAGAGGATACCAGACACACTAACTTTGTGATTTTTTTTGCACGTGTTTACAACGGGTAGAAGCAAAACACATAGTTTTGGTCACTGCTAAGTAACAGCACAGGTCTGAGGTACTCACCTATCAGTGGGGATACATGCTTCCCGCTACGTGGCGGAGAATAATAGCAGATACTCATAGTGCACGATGATATCCGCTATGGACACATTACGTGGAACTGGGAGATACACGTGATGCTGATAAACTGACTTTATGCAGAACTGTATCCTTGAAGTAGAACACTGACTCCTGTTACCTGTGACTGTCGTATGTTGAGGACAACGAGTGTTCTGGGTCACACAGAATGTCGGGACAACATTTATTTTGGAGGGGAGAGTGTGGGACACTGGATTATATTGAACTGTTACACCCCCTCATATTTAATTTCTTTGCTAATTTCTTTGCTTTATTTAATTGGCAATAACCTAATTTCATATTTTATATATTAAGGTACGCAGGGATAAAACATGGTTAACAGTGAATTGAATACATAGCAGTCAGTTGCATATTGTAGTAACAACAGACTCATTCAGTCAGGCAATAGCCTGGGCAGCTAACGCTCACTGTGAACGGCTTGTTATCGGGCAGCCGCAGGGGTCCTCATTAGTGAAGGATCAGCAGAAGTGTCGAGCGCTAATAGCTGAACTGTACAATGTGTCTGTGTTTACAGATTAAAACCCCTTCAATTACAACACACTGGAGCCTGTCTCTTTTTCTATCCACGTGTGTAACAGTTTAAAAACATGAAGTATTATTCAGATAAAACTTCATATTTCATTATGTTAACGTATTTTTTTACCTTTGCGAAGGAGAGTATGTTGTTCTGTTAATCATAGATTCACCCTCTTTTGGCCTTAACCAAAAAATTTATTTTAACAATTCCCACAAACTAATTCAAAACCCACAATGTATAAGAATGTCTTACATGTGAAGAAATAATTAAATCTGACTTGATACATGTTAATAGTGTGGAAGAAGCTCAAAAAATCCATGAACATAGACATTATTACTATATTATATTCTGAAAGAAATCAAACTTAAAGTGTTTAGAAACCTGTGAAATAGAAGGTATTAAGAACCCTTTTAGGCAGTGTTACGACTCTTCACTTGTGAATAAAATAGTTAATCAAATAGTTAAACAACCTGTAAAATGCAAAAAATTATTAATAAATGTTCAGTCTTTATTTGTATTCTGATCCTCTTTCTTCACTCATTTTATCCCCCTCAAGGGCTCCTGGCAGCTGGAGAGCGATATACAGAGCTGATCAGTGTGGAGGGCTCCTATTTTTTAGTGTTCCAGTTTTCACTCCCAAATTTGCAAATAACCACTCTCTGAAATGCCAATTACTTCATTAATTGAGCATTTCCCCCAATATACACACATGCACAGGCAGGCCCCGCTTCCTATAGCTTAGCCCACCGATGTGGGCTGGTCAAAACCTGCTGTGCAGCTGATTGCTGAGTTGTGATCTTCTTCTGTAGATCCCTCTTTTGAGATGGCAATTTCAAATTGCCCATCTCATTCATTGGCACATAGATCACACTGGGTGAGTAATATCACCACCCAAACAACCTTCTGGGTGAGCTAGGCCCCGCCGCCTGTGGCCCCAGCTTCCGATTCAGCTTGGTCAAACCCTTCACGACCCTCCTTAGGCAGAATCCGACCAGGTTCGTCGTTGGCGTGGATCTGCACTTTGTGTGTGTTCCCAGCTGTCATCTGGAACTTTGCTGAACCACTGGACTCCTCACGCCTTCGACCTGGAGCTGTACCTTGGACCCCTTCAGCAGCTGTAGTCAGCTGTGACCAGAGGAGACTGTGTGCTCCTCACGTGCTGCTGAATCCTGGAGATAATCCTGGGGGCATAAGCTTGTAAACATCTAAAAAAGACATTTTTTTTTTTTTTTTTTATCCGGTCTTGTGATCACTCCTTTTCAATCTAATTCAACTGCATTGTGCCAAGAAATTATTTCACCCATCTAATTAAAAATAATCCCTGGGGAAAGAGCAAATCCACATTATTTTGACACACCGTTGTTTTTCCTAAAAACTAAACCAAAGAACACCTCCCTCATTAATGGATTTAAAAACAAGAGCAGGCTCAAGAATTTACTTTTTGTGTACAGTTCAACTGATTACTATCCATTTGCTTGTTCACCCAAATTGATTCTTACATTTACTTATTTTATTTATCCAGTTTAAGACACTTATGTCTGTTCCATTACAATATATCCTTTCTTAAATTCAGTACATCCTTGTGGATGAAAACGTAAAAATAAGAAAAAAAAATTTTTTTCTCTCTCACCAGCCAGCAACCCCCTGCTATCGGCCCAATTTTTCCTTCCAAATTTTGTTCCCGGTAAATGGTGGTATTTTACCTGGAGATAATCCTGGGGAAGACACGGGGTTATCAAAGTTCGAGGAACCTCGGCCACCTTCGATCAGACAAACAGAAACTCTTGTGGTTAATTCAGCAACATCGACATTGAATCAACAGTCTTTGATCATCACTTCTTCAGCAGAAACTGTCCATCTCACGCCAGCCAAGTGAATTCACACATATTGTCCTTGAAAGTTCAGCTCAGCATGAGGAAACGTGCTCCTTTGAGGGTGGCCTCCAGCTCACCCCTGAAAATATACAGTCACCTGTGCCCCCCTGTGTTTGGGAGGAGAGCACAAGAGAGTCGTAATTCTGCGCTGGTCGTAAAGATGTTTCTCTCTGTGGCCGTTACGGCGGGCGCCTGGCACTATTGTCATCAGCCCACGCACCCCCACCCATCTCATCTCCCCAGGATCATAAATTCCATCTCAAGAATGTTTATCTGAGGGGTTTGTCTGCTGCAGGATGAGAAAAAGAGAAAAAATATATAATTAGAGTAAGAAAAAAAAAAAAACAGACAGTGATCCTCTCAGCTCATTCAAATCAAGTTACATTCAAACATTTTACTTTCATATTCATTAGTCTCCTTCCTTGAATGCTGAATTCAAATATCTTCCACACTCAGACTGCCTATGTGGGCTCTATTTTAATTTTACTTCAATCAGTTATACTAGTAATAATTTCTTCAATATTAATTCTGGTAAAAATATACCAATCAACAGGTTTGCTCTCTCCACCAGGAATAATAATCAATCCTTATACGTCTAATTAAACTGTTGTTCTAATACTTCCCCTGCGTATTTTAATTAATGATTCCTTCTTTTTTCATCCAATTTATATTCTATATTTCATCAATGCAATGCCTTCCTCAATTTTTTCAATTTGATAAATGTCTCTTTCATCTCATGTGTAAATTAAACATTTATAAAGATGGAGCATCGCAATATCTCATCAACACACTTAGTTCTTAGCAAAACAAAATTAAATCAAAAAAGAAACAAACAAAAAGGCTGGATTTTTCTGTTAGATATTGCTAATACACCACTAAAACATTGCAATAACAAAAATAAAGGCAATAACCATCTGCAAAGGTTCTATCCCTTTTTTTTTAAAGTCGCTATGGAAAAGTGGCTCTCCTGGTTTCGCTTCACTGAGGTTGAGACGAATAGCTCATATTGAACTAAACCCCTTTGTAATCAGACTTAACACCACTTTTCCCCGACTCTGTCCCTTTAATCAATTAATAATTTCTGCTAATATAAGTATGCTACTTACATTGAGATAACTGTTGTTGATGTTGAAAAAGGTTAAAAACATCAAATGTTTAAAACAAAACCAGAGAAGAGTACTGACCGATTAACACAACATAGTTTACAAAAACAGTCTTCAGTTTGCTATACTTCAAAGTCTATCTATATTTCTAAAGAAAAATCCAAGATTTAAATCACTGACAAAACAACTTCCCTATAAATATTTGCCAAACCTAAAGTATATATTTTTTTTTTAACACAATCCAATATCCATTCAAAGTACTTTTGCTTATATGATTCCTCTTTAAACAAACCCAAATGTGGTCACTTGCCCAAATATTCTTGATTGTAAACAATGAAAACATTTCATACTTCAAAAACATCTGTCCGATTCTGTGAAGGGAACTGAACATAGTCAAAGTGATTTTTGCAACTAAAACTCCTCTTCAATTTTCGTAGGATACACAATAGTCTAATTCCCCTCAGCAGTCAAACAAAACAAAACAAAAATTCAATAAAAGAGGTTCAAGAGATGAGATTTCTCTAAACAAAAACTAGTCGCAATAAAATAAAAAATAAAAACCAGCATTTTTCTTTTCAGTATCCCTCTTTTCCTCTCAGGCTTCTTTTTTATTTTCTTTTCTCCAATGATAAACACCAAATTAAATTGAAGCTTCTAGAGACGTCAAATACATTACCACTGAATTATGTTTTCTTTAATCCAGCTTCCCAAATTAACATTTTCCAAAGTTCTAATCAATAAACAGACCGCAGTTCAAAAATCTGGGTCATAATCCAAATCGAACCAAATATATAAATTTTGAGAGAGAAAGAGGAAAAAAACAAAAAATAAAAATAAAAATAAGAAAAAAATAAAGAAAATAAAATCAAAAATCTAAATAAATTGTCAGTTACAGAGTCCCCACTAATCAAATGATATATTATGTCATTATTCTAGGATCAGATCTATTCCAAAATGTTTTAGGACCTGTAAATTTACTCTCAGCATCAAAAAAAACTAGCTAAAGAACATCTGAAAGATTAATCTTAAATTTCAAACCAAAACCGATTCTTATTTGTCAAAACAAAATGTGCATTCAAATATATGGTAAAAATTACTTCAATGTAGCTGGTCCAATCACATTTTGCCTCTACATGATCAGAATAAATGAATTTAGAATTTACTTCTTACTTTCAAATTAAACCATCATTTCGGTCACTGTGATATTCATTATTTGTTCTTAAATAAATCTACCAAAGACTTTAATTGTTACTTTCAATCCTTAGACCAATTCCAAATTTATCCCCAGTCTGTTAAAAAACAAACTGATTACTTAAAGATGACTCTGTGTTTTAATGTTTTCTTTTTTTTAAACCAAACATTCAAATCCCACTAGTTTATAAACTATCACTATGATAAGTGTTGTTTTGCATGGTAAAAACATTTAATTTATAACGGAATTGAAGTGTACTGGGTTACTTCTTGAGCCCCAGTTGAATTTTGATAACTCCAATAAGCATTTTTGTCCATAAAATCCTTAAGAATGTTCAATTGTGTAAATAATTTAACACCAGTCTCCTTTAGCTCATTCATTCAGAGACCAAGCTATATTTCTAAAGTCTATAGAGCCATCAGAAATAAGCCAAACATAATTTTAGCATAAATGATACTTATTTAAATCACAGACTCATTTTCTGTACCATTCAACACGGTGCTTATTAAAATAATTTAAACAAGTTTGTTGCTTTCCAATTAACACCGTTTGCTTTTCGTTAAATGCTTATAATTACTACTTATAGCTTTATCTTTATTTAGGCCAACTTAACAACTCCTGCTTAGATCAATCAAAAAGCAAAAAATCCACCTATTTAAAGATTCAAAAAATGCATCTTTTATTTTGACTATAAACTCCCTCTTTTTAATTTTAAAGATGAAATCAAAAATTAAAACTACACCAAGTCAGAATCGACTCATGAGTAACTGTTCTTAGTCATTTTCGTTTAATTGTAACATGCATAATTATCCCAAATAAATTTACATGCTCTCCTCGTAAAACCAGTTAACCAAATTCAGCATGTACTTGTTAATCTGTAATCTCCGTACCGTAACAGTTCAGTTAAACATGAAACACCTTAAAAAATTGCCCTTCGCAGAAATGTGCTAAACCATTGCCGAAAGGGAGTAGACCAAAAGTTATCTTGAGACGTTTTCACGAGGGTTTCTACATACTAATTAACACACACGAAAAATTAAACAATATACAAACTTGTTTAGTTTAACAAGGACACTCGTAGCAGGAGTCTGTAATCACTTCTATCAAATCAACTTACTGTGCAAACATAAGGAAATGCAGTTAGCCACAGTCACTTTAGCACAAAAGCTATAGCAACGTGTACGTTAGGTTCCTTATCGTTAAACGATAAGCAAAACAGTACAAAAACGTACGGCGAAAAACTCCAAAAAATCACAACAAACACTTTAGAAGATGACTTACCGCAATACCAGGACTTAATCCGCACAATTTATACCACTGTACCAAACTTTAATTCGGCACGAACAAAAACAATCTCCTGTTCGTCCACGCGGACTGAAACATTTTTTCCAATTTTAGCCGTCCCGCACAGCAAACACCGATTCAACTACGTCCGTTACAGCCCAAAACCATTAACAAAAAAAAAACACAACCTTATAAGCTGTGGCTTTTAGACCCAATTAATTATTTTATCGCGGAGGTTTCAGACCAGTCTGTTACAAGTTTCGTAGTCGACTGTGATTAGGTTTAGGCGCCGGTTCCAGAATTACAGGATTAGGAAAATAGTGTCAGACAAGGCTATAACACTACATATTTCTCACAAAATCTAGAAGTAATAATGGACTCAGTGCTTATCAATAAAAACGCAGACAAGATTAATCTAAGGTTCGCTTATTGCGTCTTAAATGTTCACACACAATTCAAATAGACTATTTAATTTCGTTACAATTAAGTTATATATTTATTTATCTATGTTAATTTATTTATTATACTCGAGTTCATTATTTATACTATAACATTTTAACCCAGAACGCAACATCACCAGCACTTCTCGCCAAGCGCCTGCGTAAAAAACATCTCACACACACACATACAGACACTCTTGTACAAGCAGAATTTAAAACACTAACCTCATCGGAGCTCACCAAAAATGCCGGACCATTCACCATTTCAATTTGCGGTGCTGACGCGCACGTTTGAAAGAAACGCAAGCAGTTCAAAGTAATCCGTTCAGATTAACAGAGGGCAACCCAGGCGCTCCTTAATCTATTTTCCGTTTGCCAGCCTCGAACAACCTTACGAAAGCGTCCTTCTGTAATTAAGATCGCCACTTCTCCAGCCCCGATCCGCACTTTGGTTCCGATTTTGAGTCGTTGAAGGGACCGCACCATCCGGTCCATCTGCTCCATTGTCCTGCAGAGTAACAAACTCCATCTCCCAGCAGGCACCGGTGTTTCTCTGCGGAGCGCAAAGCAGGTCGCAATCATGCTCAGAACAGAGACACAGACAATGGAGCCGCTTCAACCACGGGCTTGCAACAGTCAATCTGCTCAAAACAAAAAAACATATTTAACTTGCATGACAACATTACCCAATGTTAGATTAACCAATCAATAGAATTAAAAAACTACGCAACTCTGCGCAAATTGTCAATAGAGCAAATACATGTCCGTTTATTAACTTAAAAAAATAACTGGATTTTGGTCCAAAACACTGCACACAGATCGGGGTCACCATCTTGTTGAATTAAATAATTATCATAAGTAATTCAATGCATGTTCAAGCAGAGACAAAATGGAGCCAATTTCCAGTTTAACATTTATTTTGAACAGATTAACAAATTGCAGTTTACAGAGAAAGTTGCCCTAGTTTCTCTGTGGTCCAGACTTAAAGAAATCTGAACAATTAACTGATCTTTATTTCACAGCTTTATAGAAAAGCGGCCTCTGGGCGTTTATAATCTCTCCAATCTTACTCCAATCAGATCACTTCCAAAACAGTCTCTTAGCCATGATTTGCTGTCAGAGAATTATGCAGTCCGAAGAAGGGTGTCTCTGTTCTGGGTCAAAGGTTCATTATAAAAATTTATGGTTAAATGGCTATCTGCTTCTCTAAAACTTTTCTCCCAGTTTCTTATCTAAACATCCTGCTTTTACAGCTTTGCAATTTAAACTCACCCCAGAGTTTTATGACTTAAAAGCTTTCCTGCATAAACAATGCTCGACAAACATTTCTTTACTATCATGCAAGCTAATTAAAACAGACTTTTACTTTCTGAATGATAAAAGTTTACAGAATTACCACAACACCCAGGGCTCTCCTCTGCTCCTCATTGTGGGGGTACAGTTAGCCCTGCGTTGGCCCGCCTGGGGCTCCTGCGCTCCATTGGTCCTTTGGATTTCTGTGACTCTGATCTCCTTCATATCGGCATTGATTCCTGGGAGGCAGATCAATGACTCCTCATGTCAGCTATTGAACACTCAAATGAAGAAACATGTACAAGCATGCTCTCTCACACACACACACACACACACACACACCTACACACACACAGCTGTGGGTATTTCCTTTTTTATACATGCACTCTTGGGCTGGGGTTACCACAGATGACATCTTATATTAATTGGTACCATGAGCTGTTCAGTGATGCTGTTGTTGAATTTAAAAATCCATTTGTGGGTTTTGGTTATGTGGTTCTCAGTTTGCATTGTTTGGTTTGTTTTATCATTGTTTTTATTTCCTTCTCTCTGTCGTTCTGCAGGTGTATGAGGAAACTAGGATGTTTTCTTGTATTTTCTTTATTCCCTTTCTTCTCAATCATTAATTCACTTTTTCCTTCTTACATTTTTCCCACCTCTCTTCAGCTTCTTTCATTTTCCCCCCATTTATTCCCCATCTCCGTGCTCATAATATCAGGACAAAAACCCTACAGCAATTACTTATGACGATTTCCTATATACTGTATGTAAACTCGCTAATAATGCTGCTGCTGTTATTTGCACATCAGCTTTTCACAGTTTATGTTCAGCTAATTCTTGGAAAACTCTTTACTTGTTCAATGCAAATGTACATGCCACTTTATCTTCATCTTTATTTTTAATGACTCTACTGTAATCTGATTTTTGTAACTCTCCATAATGTAGATATTCTTAACTCTTAAATTCAGTTTTTTTATACATTTTAGGCATCATTGTAGCTAAGATAAGTGGGCACATGGAAAAATACATGAGCAAAGCACAAAAGGTCATTGGAAAAGATGCCAGAAGAGCTAAACACTAGATCCTGGTTGAAAGAACAGTTGCCCAAGACTGCAAGTCCCAAAATACCAAGCAGTGCACTACCTGGATTTACAAGAAGGCAAACAACACAATGCCACACACAAATCCCTCAATGCTTGGAGCTGTATAACATCAACAGGACTCTTAAGCCTAGTTTATACTTCTTCATCAGCAACTTTGCACCCAGACACATACATATTAACAAAGATGTTTTTTGTTTATACTACTCCATTTCTGTCTCTCCATTCTCTGTTTATTTTTCTGTTTTGCAAAGCAATTACTGACCAGGACAGCAGGGGGTGCTAACTTTTCATGGCAGGACAGCCTACCATTGCAGAGTCATTTCATGTGAATTAGATTTTTTTCTTCAAAATGGGAACGTAGGATGAGACCGGAGGTGGCGGCTCACTTGATCGTAGTTCAGAAACAAGTTTGTCATGAACTTTACATCTATTGATAATAAAAACAGATCAAATAAAGAACATATTGCTGATAACCTTTCTCTTGAACCTTTCTCTTTCAGCAAGTTGTGTCAGCCAGTGGTCCACTTCATGAACTACCTGTTTAGCTTACAAATCGAACTCATTACCGCCCCTAAACTCCTGGAACACTTCCGTTGTGAAGTTTGCATTAAGGTTGGCTAGTGTTTTGGGACTTGCATGTGTTTTGGGGTTTGCATGTATTCTGACTTTGCACATGTTTTGGATTTAGCAATTGTTTTGAATTTATCATGTGTTTTGGGGACTTGTGTGTATTTTAGAATTTGCTTGAGTGTTGTCTCTAGGGGCCACGTACACAAGGAGCAATTGACGACAGAAAATAAGTTTTGATTAAGCTGTAAAGCCTTTTACAAGAAGTGCAGCTGAAAAAATATTTTAATAATGTTAGAAAATAAACATAGAAGCCTTTTTGTTGTTTTCCTACACCTCCTTGTGCTCAAAATCGCCAAAAGACCATTTTAAATAAAATGACCTTCCAATATAAAGCATGTAGTGCCCAAATGCTGCATTAACTACTGATTACAGGTCGTTATGAACTCAATGAGGTTGTGGAGAACCACCATTGAGGCCAATGGCAAGCCACTTGCGCAAGTGTCCATCAAATGTGGAATCTACCAAGGTGATGCTCTGTCCCCATTACTGTTCTGCATAGGACTGATCCCCCTGAGCCAAATAATCAACAAGACTGGCTATGGATGCCGCCTCAGGAATGGGGCTACGATCACCCAAATCCTCTATATGGATGACATCAAGCAGCATACGAAGAGTGAACGGGACATATACTCCCTGATCCACACCCACCAACTTATATAGAACAGTAGTTAGGCTAATTTTTCAATGGCAGCATAACAGTCATGTTGCTGTTTGCCAATCAGAGGTGAGATGTTTACTATGTCATGACTATTGCTCAGTATGACTCTTAATCCTGGCCACATGAAACAATCAATGAGTCATTTATTTATACTAGGGACCATAGTGAATTTATATATTTTTTAAAGAGGGTGAATGATACCACCTAAAGTATTTAGCTATTTATTTCTGCCAGTATATATGGAGTTTCAGCATTGTGCAACATGTGATTCATGTGACCATCTCAGTGTTATTGACTATAATTTTATGAACTATCCAAGACCTCTGTAACAGTGTGACCTGACTGGAGATCAAATGGCATATGCCACAGTATGGGATGCGTAGACTGGCAATACTTTAGTGTAATTTACTTCAATCAGTGTTTCTTTGTACACGATTGAACTGCAATGCAGATACACAATTATGTGTCTGGTAAATAAAGACTTATCAGCTAAACACCTATTATGTTCTGGAACTCCAGTTGGAGTTGTGTCTTCATTAGTGATGTGTTGGTCGCAAGCAAAAAGCTTGCCTTTTTGTTTGTTTGTTTTTTTTTGTTTTTTTATGTGTCCTGTCTAGCAGTTTGCCACTAAGAATTGGTGTCTGAGTACCAAGTACAAGCCCAACAGATTTACTTTCCCAAGCAGAGTATTACAGCTTCGCTGTAATACTCCACTTGATGTATATGTATGAAAAAATCTTTATTAGTGATTGCTGAGGGTTCAATTTCCTGAAGTCATGGACACGAAACCGAGACGAGAAGGAAGAAAGGAAGAAGTTGAAGAAAAGAAACCGGACCAGCAGAGGCGCGAACTGACGACACAAGACAGGGACGCAAACAAAGAACACAAGAAAACATCCCAGTCCTCCGCCTCTGCCGGATGGCAGAGAAGCGGTAAAACAAAACAAACAAATACAACGAACTGAACAGAACCACACCAATAGTTCATATCCAGTAATAAAAACTAAGAATTACACATTCACTACACACAAGCATGGATTAATGAACACAATACTAATGTTTCTGGTAAGCTCCTGGTAACAACTAACTAATAACGATAACCTCAGCTCAAGATATGTCCGTCCACACCAATGTCCCCACACCTATGTGTGTGTGCGAGCATGCAGGTCTGAATAAGGTTTCCCCATGGAAGTGATCGATAGCTGGTGTAAGGAACCGTCTATTCGTCCTACAGGAATCGACACAGACATGAAGGAGACAGGAGACGCATGCATCCAGAGACCCACAGAGCGCAGGAGCCGCAGGCGGACCAGCGCAGGGCCGATCACCCACCAAGAGAGGAACAGATGGAAGCCCCAGGGGAACACCAAGCAGCCGCAATGCCCGAGAGCCCGGACCAATACCCACCTCCAACAACCCGGCCCCCCCCCCACCCACCCACATGCCAGGGAGCCACAGTAAAAGCCAGAGCGGATGTACGTCCTCCCCAGGACGCACCCAGCCAGCACCTGGACATCCAGATCTACCAGCTCCCGGGTCCAGATCCCGCCCCATGCAGAGCGCCAAGATCTGGGGCCGAGCCAATGCCGGATAGCCTCCCCAGATGAACCGACCAGGCAGTAGAACTCATGGAACTGGCAGGAGCTTGGGCGCCGGGCACGGTCCCCACCGATCCACCGGACGACACCAGCCTACTTTACAACCCCGGTACCCCCATGAGAGGTGCCCCAGTGAATCCAACGAGGACGTCGGCCCGAAACAGCGGCCGCTCGACACATCGGCCCACCCAGGATCAGCCAGGCATGCACCAGGACCGAGCCAGGTCGCAACCGGTACCCCCGGCCCCAGGCATCGAAAGCCATCATCGACCAGCGGGCAGGAGCATCCATCACCGACGGGGAGTGACGGAGGGAAAGAAGATGCACCAGGCCAGAGGGCAGCCAAACACCCAACCTGACAAGTAGACATAGACAGACAGAGACATTCATACGTGCCCTCCCTCTCATGCATACACATTCTTACACGCTGTACACTAATTCATATACCCCATACATTCTCTATACTCCCAGGTCCAGGGACACACGCCCAAAAAAAGCACCCTGCCCCTGCACCCGGGAGACGGACCCCTTTTGCCTTTTTGAAGCGACAAATCGGAACCTTCTCCTGCCTGTGGGAGCCAAACCAGAGCTGCTTTTTTCTTCTTCTTTTCAAACAAGTTGTGATTGGTCAATTCCATGATATGTGGTGGGCTGACGTCTGTGTCTTTGCATGGAGCAGGAGGGGGGCAGGAGAGGAACGGCTTACTGACTCCGGTAGCGCCACAAAAACACAGGAAAACAGGATGTTGTTAGAGGAGAAAAAAGTAAAATAGAAAAGATGTGCTGGAAAGATGACAAAAATAATAATAGCAGGTGTAGCAACAACATTTTAAAGCATTTCAATTACTTTGATAATTCACAGGTGAGTAGAATATGCAAAGTTAAAATTTATCAAGAAGGCTCTGGAGTTATCTATGTTATCTAAGCTTTTCTATTTTGTTTCATTTGAAATATTTCAAATTTTTATAATATGCTGAATACAGTTAGGTTTTGTACTGTAACACTTTAGCACATCGCTGTCTGCGGATGGTTCAGAATACTGCTAACACATTTCTGCCATGGCTTGGCAGAAATGTTTTGGTTGGCTCAAGGTGGGTTTTTGAGGAGAAACTCTCTCTTTCCTCTTTCTGTAGAAATGACAAGATCCTCTTGCTGTAAATGGCATTTTTGTTTCATCTATTGATCACTGATGTCTGGAGTATTTCCACCTACAGAATTCATTGCTGGCACATTTTTCGGGTTGATTTATAAGGACTGGCATTAAGATGTTGGTCTTATCTAAAAATATTATTCTCTCCAAGTATTTCAATCACTCCTTCAAATGCAGAAAACTTTAAATTGACTTTCACATCCTTTTTTCAGCGGTGGAGTATTGCACAGTGATTACTGTATGTATTAAAGAGTGTTTTTGGCTAAGTGCCTTATTTACGGGTTTCTTTAAAACAACTTCACCTCCTAAGTTACCATTTTGCTAATTATTTTTGTCATTTTTTATTTTATTTGAATTATCTGTTTTGTTAAAGCACTCTGTCTTTTGCATAACTAGTGCTAAGTCAGCAACAGTACTTAATATTTTATTTACCTAATTCCAGGTCCTTCTGAAGTGTAATTTGCTGTTGGCTGCTTTACTTTTGTTACATTATGTTCTTCCCCACTTCTGGATTACTGTCTTCACAGTCGTCCCAAAAGTAGTTATTAGAATTCTACATAGTTCTGCAACCAATTTCATGAATGCATATATATGGCAACAACAAGGTTTTCAAGTTTTTGAGAAAGCTCTTTACTTTTACCCATTATGACATGCTTCTTAGTAATAACAAACCCTTTTACATGGCATCAACTGGTACCAATTTCAGCAAATTTCAAGGTTTTATATAATTTTATATTCTGCTTCTTCTCTGTATGTATTCATGAATGATTCCTTGTGTCATTATACTTCATGACAGGTAGTGTTACGTATTACCACTTTGTATTTCTTTGTGTGTGGATTATTGATGTTGCTCCTTACTTACTCATTTTAGTTTCATAGCCCCTTTGAAAATGTATTTATCCAGAAAAATTGTAAATATTTTGCTCCTGTAATTTTTAGTAGTAGTTATTTTTCAAACCACACAGAAAGAAACACAGAGGTTACCCTCCGTAAACGAATTGCACAGAAGAATGAATGTATCACAGGGAAGAGACCAAAGAGTGAAAAGCCTTTCTAATGTGCCTTCTTCGCTTCTGTTCAGTGCCTCACAAACTATTTGACTTGTCAGAGTAATTTCCTTTACTTGAAATTAGCTGCTTCTAATAAAATTTTAATTCAGTTATTACAAGCACAGAAAGGCCTCAAGTGCTGCCCCTAAGCCTGACCGGGCTTATGAAAATGTATCCGCCAGATGCACTTAAGCCTCTTGCCTATGAATTTTAATTTGGTGGAAATTGGTTCTCTTCATTAGCGCAACATTACCCAAGCTAGAAATGGAATGGGACCCTTCCACTGCACTCTCTGGCATCACTTTAGTTTGACACTTGACAATACTTGTGGGGTCCTACAATGTCAGTAACTGAATTTATACCAATTGACTTTATAAAAAAAGTTAGTACAATTTCCTCTATTCCATCTGTTCCAGTACTCTACTTCAGGAAAGAGAAACTCATTGACATTCAAAAGCTACATTTCCCCCAGGGAAATGAAAAAATAACACCAAAATGTGACATGAGCTTATTTCAGAGGGCATCTATAGTGTTATTGTTCGGGAAATTGTGCAGTTCAGGTGTTTAGTGAGCCCCTTTGTGAAGTCCTGAAACAAGAAATCGTGTATCATGACAATCTGACAGCTTTTTAGGAATCTGTCACATCATGTTGATAAATAAAAAGAAAAGCTTATCTAATGTGTTCTTATGATGTGTTCCGCTTTCACCCTCAGAAATATTTAATATCAACAGTAGTGCTCATGAATTTAAGATGGATCTTTGCATCAGTGATCTTTTAGACAACATGTCAGATTGGCAATGAGGAAGGTACACCATGACAGACCAAGGGATGATTTATTCCATGCATAAATCCTTTTCAAGCAAGATTCTCGAACTTCTACTCCTGTTTTTGGGCAAATAGTAGTTTTACACAAAATAATGATCCAAACATTTAAAAGAATGCCTTCATTAGCCCAGCTGATCAACCCCCAACCCACCTTTAATCCACATGTGGCATCAGATGGCATCCTTACTGTCTGAAGGCTATGTTTCATGTTGCTTAAAAAGAAGGCAGCATTGTCCTTCCAGTTAATTTTTGCTCAGAGGAAACCAACCAATGAAATTTTCCTAAGCTTTTTTTTAAAGTGCGGCTAGCTGATTAAAATCACTGCTACATTAGCTTTAAAAGATAAAGTTTGGTGAATGTCTAAATTGAGTTTTAGAAGAAGGACATCAATATGTTTACCAGGATGAAAGGAATAATTAAATGCTGCTAGAACCAGGCATCACACTTGCTTTCACTGGGCCCAATCTTAAATAATGACCTAATCAGCAACACAAATAGCATGGTATAATAGCAGCAGTTTAAACTTATAAAATAAGTTTGAAATTCTCCTGAATTATTGACATTTTCTTGAACAAATACCAATTCATTTCCATCACTCATGACATGCAGGAGGCATGTTGTCAGTGTAGCACATTTCTTTAATGGCTGTTTTGGAATACTGAAATGCTGTAATATTCCATTCATCCATTTTCACAGATAGGCCACGAACCAGTCGACAGCAACACACCAATAGCCATGCACAGACTTCATTTGGAGTAACCAACTTACTTAAAATGCATATAATTGTATTATTTTCAGGAAGCCAGAGCATGCATACTTCAGTTGGGATTTAAACCTATGAGTTTGCAAACCGCAACGCAAAATTTCTAAGAAATGTACCACTTTACAAACCCACAATAAAATTAGCTAATATCTATTGCATGTACCTAAGCATTTCTTATAACCTTGAAGTTGCATGCCTTGAAGGGAGGAGTTTTCATATTAGTTCCAAGGGTTGCAACCCAGTGGGGTAGCACATGTTAAAACTACTGCTCAATTATTCGAGAGTCTACACATGTAGTAAAATATTCAGTAGCACAGCTACAACTACACTTGCATAAGTCTTACGCAAAACTCTTTTAACATAATGGTACAGAGAAAAACAAACAAAAAACAAAAAAAACACAATGGTACAGAATTATACACAAACACATGCATAAACATATGCATATGCTTGAATTTGTATGTAAAGCAGAAATGTGTGAATCGATGCTTTGAATTTCATTAAACCTGCCGCATTGCATTGCATTGACAGCACTCACTCAACTATTCTAACTCAATCACTCCTTCCACTCTGATGATTATTGTCCATACAAAATAGAGTACAGCTGAGTGAAAACACAGCCTACCAGCAGACTGTAAGAGTCTCTGAGTGCAGAGAAGAAAATTTCAAAAGAAAATAATAGTGGATGAAAACATGCCCTGCTGATGTTGATCCCCCCACCCTTTTTGGCCTTCAAAATTATCCTAAAATAAAATTTGTGATTAATTCAATTTTATTTGCAGTTTGAACAAGGAAAAGGGAGCAATTCTATTTCAGTGACATTTAAGAGTCATTACAAAAAAGTACATACTAGAGATGTCAGTCATCCTTTATTTTTTAATACTATCCACTCCCAATGTTGTGTCAACTGCTCATAAAAATGTGCAGTGGTTACCTTGGAAACCTGTGCAAAAAAGCTAAATATACCCTCAGATTAGTAACACCATATCAAATCTTCTCTGACACTGTTAATGAAAAAAAACAAGTGAGCATGTGGAGGAAATGTGTTAAAAGTTTGGTAGAACAAGCTATAGCAGCTATAATTCTATTTATTTTCTGTCTGCCTTTTATCAGTCTCTCAGGTCTTGGTGAATGAATTTTGTCCTAATCTACTTTCAGCATTCTTTCAGCTCATAGATCTGAAAACTGATTTTTACACATTTCTTTCACTATTCCAACAATACAACGCTAATACAATCATCTTAATTGCATATATGTTTGTCATTATGATTATAACAATGGGGGCAATTGTGGCTCAGTAATTAGGAGTTCATCCTGTAACCTGTGGATTGCCAGTTCAAACTCTCGCTCCATCCATCTGAGTCGTTGTGTCCTTGGGCAAGACACTTGACATGCTTTACCTGCTGCTGGTGCTCAGAAGGCCCAGTGGTGCTGATTGTATGGCAGCGTCGCTTCTCACAGACTGCCCCAGCGCAGCTAAGGTTACAGTGGATCTTACCATCATCTACATGTGAATGTGAGCGTTAATAGGTGGATTACTTAATGTAGTGTGAACGCTTTGGGGTCCTCAAAACTCAATAAAGCCCTATATAAGTACATGTCGTTTAACATAAAATAACAAATAGTAGTAGAGATGCAAGATCAACATTGGTATTGACCAATAATGCTTTTTTTGTAACACATTGATGTTGGTCCGATAAGTAAAACTGGGCCGATATCGACAACCATTGTTTCTTTCCCTCTTGACCCCTTTTATTTAAAACCTGTTTCAAAAGACAATGCCGCCATCAGGGAGCCTTTTGGTCAGTCCTGTGGTGTGATCAAGTGTTTTCCATAAAATATTATATGATGGCTAGATGAAGCAAATGACAGGGTTCCATATAAACAGTGAGTCTGTGGTAAACAGATAAAATAGCTTGAACTAAACTTGTTTTGTGTTTTAAATCCAAAACCAAAAGGTTGCTGTCCTTCACAGTCCCCATGAATTGTCTGCCGTTGTAGTTTTCAGCTCTAAAGGCCAGACGCTCCCAGCACTCTGTATTACATCAGTCTGCTATTTCAACTGATACAATTTACATGTGTTAAATAAACTTGCCATTTTAACTTGCATTTTAAATACTCTTGCTGGCCAGGGCTCAAATCACATTCCGTTCATCATCATGACATTACCCTCTGTTGCTCTTTTCTTTCATAAGTCCAGCGTTGCGACAATATTGTAGTATTATTATTATCAAGCTTGCTGGCACAAGTGGCACAAAATTCGCACCTCGCCATGCTGCCACAGCACATTCAAAAGCCAAGTTGTTAGAAGGCAGAGTTGAGGGGCCGCCATTTGTATGATACCTGATGTAGTTCCTGCAAGGCATGGAACTGAAATACCGATTTGTTTGTTTTCACATTGTAGCATTGCTGCAGAAGTTTTTGTCATGATGTTTTGTATTTTTGCCCAGGACAGATGACTTCTCATTGGGGTTTAGAGCAGGAGGCTGAATTCACACTCTGCTGCCACACTAGGGAGTGCAATTAAGAGTCACATTTGCCAAAGTTTTTATTGAGGAAACATTTCTCTCCATTATGCAATCAGAATTAAAAAAGACCTGGACGAACTTTTTCTTCCCCCGTAAAATGTTTGGAGGAAAGCCTGCAGTAGGAAAGAAGCAGCAGGTGTCTTTATTGCTACGCATCAGGCTCTTATGCGTGTGTCTAACCATCTGCAACAGCCAAAGTTGCGCTCAGTAATTTATCAACGTGCAGTCAACTCCCACTCAGTAAGATACATTGAATACAGTGTCTGGGAATCTTTTTTAACTATATGTATTTACCCTGTGATGGACTGGCGACCTGTCCAGGCTGTGCCATGCCTCTCACACAATGACTGATGGAGATATGCACCCATTTTTTTTTATATCAGTGCAAACTTAATTATAAGACTTTTTGTTTATAGAATTCTTCTGTTTGGAAAATATTTGGGGCTTTATTGCAAAAGGAGAATAAAATTGATTCAAGCCTCAACAAGAATAAGATTTCATTCAAAACTTAATTCTTGCAGCACCACCTGTAAATCAGGAACTGATAAACAGTGTAAATAACAAGCATACTGTAAATCTGTAAGGAGACAGGTTTCTTATTCCTAGCCCTGTAGGTGATAAAGGAAAAAAAATAAACAGATTACAAAACCCTGAAATGAGCAAAATGATAACCCACCATATCATTATTACATCCTCACACTTTAGGGCTCACTGTACTGCACTAAGATAGTAAAGATAATTTTAATCCAAGGAATATCTTCAATATGCATTGTATTAATGAAAATGGAAATCATTTTATAAATAGTTATTGTCTGTATATACTGTTTACACAATGTCAGTTACATTTTTTGAATATTACTGTTCTGTAACATGAGGACAAGTTACAATACTGTAAGCTCATTTGAGGCATATGTGAAAATAACAAAATATAGCGGCACATTGATAAGAACTGTGGAGGGAAAGAAGAATAAAAAAAAATTATGCCTGATAACCAAAAAGTTTCATCTCCATCTAACTTTGGAAAGAAACTGGCACAAAGGATCATTCTCCATTTTTAATACAGTAAGAAAGTCAAGCAGAAGCTTATCACGAGTGAGAGAAAAAAAAACTGCAGAACATTTCCTTAGGGATGGTGCAGGGATGATCCTACTCTCTACTTGATATTGCATGAAGCTTGCTGCAGTGAAATGGATGCTGCTGCCTGTTTGCATATCTTCAGGCCACATAGAGAAGAAAAAGTCAGAAAGGTCAGTGGGATTATTTATAGGTCTGACTGGGCTCTTGCTGAGTTGTTTGAGTGTTTGTTAGTATACCCTTACTCAACTCCCAAAAAACACACAAAATACATTGTATGTGCTAAAATGTGGAAAAAATTCGATTTGTTTTACATCCCAGATTGATTTTAGTAGTGTTGCTCATCTATCTGACTTCAATCTCTTCATGGAGATTCCTCTGGCTTTTACAGGAATCACTGTAACTTCCAAGGCTGTCCCCTAAGCTGAAAATCTCTGAAACACAAAGGATGTTACCTAAGTAAAACCCTCTAACTGGTCCTCTTTCAACACAAAGGATCACTCTGTCAGAACTCTCAAGACATGACCATGATAGAGCTGCACCTTTTTTTCCAGAGCAGACGAATTCACAGATTACAGTAACCTTTTACTTTTTCATGCAAGATTACAAAATCTTTTCAAAATGACTATACAAAAAGGAAAAAATGATTGTAGTGAATTGTGTATTAAAGTATTTCAAAAAAAAATTACCAATTCAATCTTGGCAAGACATCTATTTCTGGGCATTTTTGATTATTCAGGCTTTAAAAATACTGAGATAAATGTATCTTAACGAGTTTCAGTTTTGCATGATTAGTTGTTTTCAGTTCAGTCATTCTTATTTATTTTTTTATTTTATTTGTTTACGTGTCCTGTCTAGCAATTTGCCACTCAGAATTGGTGTCTTAGTACCAAGTACAAGCCCAACAGATTTACTTTCCAAAGCAGAGTATTACAGCTTCGCTTCGCTGTAATACTCCACTTGAGGTATATGTGTGAAAAAATCTTTATTAGTGATTACTGAGGGTTCAATTTCCTGAAGTCATGGACACGACACTGAGACAAAAAGGAAAAAAGGAAGAAGGTGAAGAAAAGAAACCGCACCAGCAGAGGAGCGAACTGATGACACAAGACAGGTAGGCAAACAAAGAACACAAGAAAACATCCCAGTCCTCTGCCTCTGCCGGATGGCAGAGAAGCGGTATAACAAAACAAACAAAAACAACGAACTGAACAGAACCACACCAATAGTTCAGATCCAGTGATAAAAACTAAGAATTACACATTCACTACACACAAGCATGGATTAATGAACACAATACTAATGTTTCTGGTAAGCTCTTGGTAACAGCTAACTAATGACGATAACCTCAGCTCAAGATATGTCCGTCCACACCAATATCCCCACACCTATGAATAAGGTTTCCCTATGCAAGTGACAGACATACACACACATACATATACACAGACATGAAGGAGGCAGGAGACGCATGCATCCAGAGTCCCACAGAGCGCAGGAGCCGCAGGCGGACCAGCGCAGGGCCGATCACCCAACAAGAGAGGAACAGATGGAAGCCCCAGGGAAAACCAAGCAGCCGCAACGCTGGGGCCCGAGAGATCGCAGGGAAACTGGCTACGCCAGGGCAGGCCCGGATCGGGACCCGGAGGCCACGGGGATCAGGGGCACCCCGCCCCCCAGCAGGGCCCCGACCAAGGACCCGCCGAGAGGGGTCCCCCGCAGCCGACCGACGGACATTATACGCCGCCACCACCCCAGACCAATACCCACCGCCAACAACCCGGCCCCCCACACACACCCACACGCCAGGGAGCCACAGAAAAAGCCACAGCGGATGTACGCCCTCCCCAGGCCGCGCCCAGCAAGCACCTGGACATCCAGATCTACCAGCTACCGGGTCCAGATCCCGCCCCATGCAGAGCGCCAAGATCTGGGTCCCAGCCAATGCCGGACAGCCCCCCCCCCCCAGATGAACCGACCAGGCAGTAGAACTCATGGAACTGGCAGGAGCTTGGGCGCCGGGCACGGTCCCCACCGATCCACCGGACGGCACAAGCCTACTTTACAACCCTGGCACCCCCATAAGAGGTGCCCCAGTCAATCCAAGGAGGATGTCAGCCCGAGACAGCGGCCGCACGACACACCGGCCCACCCAGGACCAGCCAGGCATGCACCAGGACCGAGCCAGGCCGCAACCGGCCCCAGGCATCGAGAGCCATCATCGACCAGCGGGCAGGAGCATCCATCACCGATGGGGAGTGACGGGGGGGAAGAAGATGCACCAGGCCAGAGGGCAGCCAAGCACCCAACCTGACAAGTAGACATAGACAGACAGAGACACTCATACATACCCTCCCTCTCATGCGCACACATTCTTACATATACAGGACACACGAAAAAAGGACGCTGTACACTCATTCATACACCCCATACATTCTCTATACTCCCAGGCCCAGGGATAGAAGCCCCAATAGAGCACCCTGCCCCTGCACCCGGGAGACGGACCCCTTGCCCACCAGGACGGGGACAAGCAGACCGCCAAGGCCCCCACCCCGGCAAGAGTGTTCAGACGGCCTGATAATCCATATTAATAATAATAATCCAGTTCAGTCATTCTGATACTGCTCATCAATGTGTTAGGATGTTTACTGAAGCAGCTTTTTAGCTTTAGTCAAATCAGTTTCAAAAACAAAATCAATGGTGCAAACCACTCTGAGGGATCAAATAACTCCAATTCTTCCCAACAAAGCAGAAACTCTGCTGTTGATCTGACAAAAACTCTTTGGGTGATGAGCATAAAAGCTTTTCAAGCCACACAATGTGACCTTGATTGTTTTTGAGAAAAGAAAGAAAAGAAAAAAAGCAAGTCAAAAAATAGCAGAAAACAGCATTGTCAGCTGAAATCTGAAGATGTACAAGGCGCAGGCTCAACAACCCAAACACTTTGAGAAGTACATTGAACATTTTTTCACCTGATAAAGCTCATGTTGAGGCTGCTGATATTCATGACAAGAATTCCACAATGTTCTCAGATGTGTTCTGAAAAGGTTTTTGATGAGTATGCACAATATATTGGCATCAACATCGGGATTGTTGGAAGCCAGTTCCTAAGCTGAAAGCTGCCTCAGCCTCACCGGCATAGAAGGCTGTGTTAGAAGATATAGCAGGAAGCAAAACACGGAGCTGGACAACAAAACTGCGCCAGCTTCTCAACTCGTGACCAGGTTGTTCCCCTCGTTAAAGCCTAAAGCTTACCATGCATCTCTAACAGTTCCTCCTGCTGCTTTAGAGAAAAACAAAAAAGAAGATGACACTGGTCAGACAACACTTCCTTCCCCTCACTGCTGTGAAACATATTTTCTGTTAACAGCTCAGTTAAGGTCAAAGTAGGATTAGGCTCTAAAACTCAGATTTACAACTTTTCAGTTTTGTGTGTGCAGCCATAGTGAATGAGGCGTTAGAGATACAAAAGGATGTACTAAGCTAAACAAGCCGTGTTGCTGGAATTGTAAGTAGAAAATGCTTTTTCCGGGGTTATTGTGTTTGACATGATGACAGACATGATGATGTGATACAGTGTCAGGAAAACTGTTTGATGGTGTACCAACTGAGACACCGTTAGTTTGATGTTTAGTTGTATTGGCTAATGAACTTGTGACACTTATTCAGTCACGCTCCATAGAGATTTTTTTTTAAACAGTGACAGCTGCAAACCTTCAGAGGGTGACAAAGGGCAAACATCTGCAAAGTTACATTGTGTGTCTTCAAAAAGTCTGCATCAAAAATCACATTTTTGATTTGAGTATATCTGTGCTGTGTTTAATATAGATGGTCATAACATATTTTCTTGGCAGAGCATATAAATTGTATAATTTTAAAAATATACAACCAAGTGAAAACGTTCATAAGCAGGAACTATTCAAGGCTGTGTATAAATGCAACTTTTATTCAATACCAAATGTTAGACAATAGAGAATTGAATATCCTCTTAATATTCCTTTGATGACACAAACCATGTTTTTGAGTCACCACATGACCACCTTTACTTAATATCAATTACAGGATGCATCCTTATTCCCTCTAGTTTAATATATACAAGGCAGCAGTAGTTGTGTTTGCTCCTATGAATGTAAAAAGATATTTGGCTCCTAAAATCCAGAATAAAAAAAAACCCATTAGTTTCAGTTTTTTGTTTCCAGACATCCTTGAAGTAATATATTTCTTGTTCTAAAGGGCTTTTTGATAGTTTTTTCCTGTGCCTTAAATGGTGTTACATAAATAAAGTTTCTCTGCCTTGCTTAGAACTCAGACACTCATGGAACACATGGTGCACAGTTCAACAGATTAGAACAGGCCTAAGTCCCAGTGAACTATGACACTGAATATATAATTACAAGTTAGTAGAAGCAAGACACAACTCAAGCGCATGCATGCAAAGAAAATAGGCAGAATAATAAAGCTACAACGAGGGGTTTTAAAATGGATGAGTTCAAGCACTTAAGCTTGGTTTATGCTTGACCCATGTACATTCCGCGCGGAAATGAGACATGCGGAACCGGCCCAGACGTCTTCTAGTGCGTTTATACTTTTTGCGGCTTGTCCCTGCCGAGAACCAATATTCTTGAAGACTTTACGGGGCCGCAAAGTGATTTTCTCTTTTCTACCCAACTGTCAGCTTTTTACCTTCTCTCCAAGGTATCCGGGGGTACTCATAGATTGATGAAAAATGTCAAAATTCTCTTATATGACGTCCTCTACGACCCAAGCTGCTGCTTAGAGGCAGGTTTTGATGATTTCATAGAACAGAGCACAGTTGCTGCTGCTGTTATTTACAAGAAATCAAGGTGCAGGTGTTGCAACAAAAAAAATATGCTTATTATTTTTATATTGCATTAAAATACTTTTTTTGTCAGAATTGAATGTCTATTCTGACTTTAGATGTTAAATGGCTGTGGGCAGAAATGATCTCTCTGTAACGATCATTCAGTAGTTTTGATGAAGCTCCTGACAAAAGAGGCTGTTGTATCACTTGATAGCTTCAACATTAACAGTGGTGATGGTAATTTCATTATCCTTAGCACATGTCATGTGTCTTCTGTATCACTAATGTTTTATTTTTTTATAGTTCATAACTGTTAAATGAGCCATCACCTTAAAATCACTATTTCAGATACTACATAACACTCGAGGTAACACGCAAATATTAGAGCAGCTTCTTGATCCTGCAATAACATGCATTTTAAACATGATCCAATTATTCAACTAATCGGCAAAATAATCAGTGATTAGTGCATTATCAAAAATCGTTTTTGGGAGCCCTATTCATGAGCATGCAATATTTCAGCTTATAGTAAAAACAACAATATTAATACTGCAACTTACAAGCTTAGAATAATGTTGGTGTTCTAAAACATATTTACTAAAAAATATATAGTGAATGTTATTCTATTAAAATGGAGCAAAGTATTGTGCACATAAGCATATAGCCTGCCGGAAATACTTTTTTTGTTTAGCTTTTTTAGAATAGTGTTTATTTTTAAATATTTTTTAAAATGTAAAACTGAAGTTTATCTTTAATTATCTGTAATATTCTGATCTCAAGGGATTTACTGTAATAATTATTGATGAATAAATTTCAGTTTTATAAATGTCAATACTGAAGGCAAAATATCAGATCGGGACTCGATCAAGACAGATTTGAGGTTAAAAGATCGGATCGGGATCCATGGCAAAAAATACTGATCGGGACACCCCTAATTATACCTATTTCAAGTGAAATCTAAGATTTCACTCGAAAGTTCAAGTTAGGTTTATTTGTATAGCACCTTTCAATAACAACGAAGCTCAAAGAGCTTCACATGATAAAAACATAACACATTAAGCAAACAAAAAGGACATTAGAGTGACAAAATAAAGGTAGGATACAGAGTGAAATTGAAACCAGAACTGATCAGTCTAGAAGGTCTCAAATGCTCTGAGAGATGGTCATTGTGTTGATTTCATAACATCTGAGCAACTGTGCAAAGTCCCAATGTATGTTACAGAATAAAAGGTTACGCCTATCTCATCAATTCAATTCAATTCAATTCAATTCAATTCAGTTTATTTATATAGCGCCGATTCACAACAGATGTCATCTCAAGGCACTTTACAAGAAGAGTTATTACAATACAATGTTTAATTTAGAAATTAGAGAACCACAGAAGATTGCGTCGTGTAATTCTCAGCAATCCCTTACACTGAGCAAGCACGAAGCAACAGTGGAAAGGAAAAACTCCCTTTTAACAGGAAGAAACCTCCGGCAGAACCAGGCTCAGCACAAGCGGTCATCTGCCGAGACCGTCTGTGGTTTGGAGAATACAGAACAGAGACACAGAACAGAGACACAGAAAGAACAACACAGCTGATGCAGAAGTTTGTTGCAGGACGTGGAGAACTTTCCGTCACTGCAATCCCATCTTAGTCAGGGTCGTCTAACATTAACCTGTCTCCTAGCTACTAGGAGACCTAGCTACTAACACTTTCTACCTGGCTTACATTAACCTATCTCTACCTAGCTACTCTACCTCTTCCTATCTCTTCCTAGTGATCAGTGAAACAGTCAATAAGAGGAAAGCTCCGAGAACATAAATAGACACAATCAGTACAAACTCTATCCTTTTTTTGTTTACTGTTACAATTTTTCAATAAAGCTTAAATAAATTCTTAAGATTCCTTTTTTATTAGCATTGAGCTGTATTTCTTTGTCTCTTCTTGTCATTGTGGGGCTTTTCTTCCCTTTGTCTGCCTCATTGCACAAGTTTTGATTTAGTGCACTGTGAATTGAAATTGGTCCCACTCTCATCATCTATTTGCTCTCACTGTGAAACAAAGAGATATTTACCGGAGTTTTCTGCAGGTGTTCAGGGACATCTTATTAATTCTATCTCAATTAACTTTGATTAATGGAAAGAAAAAATAATGAATGGTAAAATTTAATCAACTGAGGATCCTTCTACACTCTCTCACACACACTGTTGCACACAATGTCTGATTAAAAAAGATGTACTAAAGACTTAAGATATAAGTCTGAAATAATAACAAAATGCGCATCGAATGTTCTTTCAGCATTGCTGGCAAGATACGACTTATCTGCAATTGATGAATGCACCTATTGTTAAGCCTTTCAGCTGATTGGGTAAATCTTTCACAGCATTTAAAAGCTCCTAGACTTTTTGAAACCGGCAACCAATGTTTTTTTATATGATGGAATTGGAGCCTTCTGAAGTTGTTGAACATGACAGATACACCCACTTTGTATCTTATTGTAACTTAACATTGACTCTAACATTGACACAATGCACCATTCTCTTTAGACCCCTTCAGATGATGGGTGCACAGGAGGCTGCAACCACTGAATGTTATTTGGACTCTGCAGAGCTGCAAAGCTGCTGGGTGGTAAGCCTTTTTCCTTCAGGCCTGCTCTAGGATTTTTAGCTGATTTTGCAATCTGGTGAGGGAACCTGCTCCCATGACCCTAAAACAGCTTTCTTCATTTTGGGGAGTTTGTGGTATCGTTAGATTGGGAATGGGAGGATCTGACCGGCAGATTGATGTGTAGCATTAATAATTACGGTTACACTATATTCACAGAATTTTAAAAAATAAATATTTACCACACTAGTTACTTGTTGCACTGAAAAATAAGACATTTAAATACATTTAAAAGTTAAGAACATCTATTAAAAAGACAGAAAAACCAACATGGAAAAATGCTATAATAAAAAGTTACTAGAATTAAGACCATAAAGAAAAAGAAAAAAAAGTTCACCTACATAATTCTTAGTGTATCAATAGAAAGATACTAATCATTAAAAGAGCAATCGAGCTATAGTAATTAAAGCTGATTAATGAACATAAAGAGAACTAACAGACATACTATCAGTAAAAGATTCCTTACTTTGATCTAATACGTATTTACTCTTCTCATCCTGGTTTGTAGAACTGAGTTCCATTAGATGTACAAATCTCTCTTAGAAAATAAGTGCCTGTTCAGCCAGGAGCTTTCTTTTAAGGTCGATCAGGAGAACATAGTTCACTTTTACATGGGATTTTTGACCCAGGGGGTTCAATGGCCTATATGATTTCAGATTCAAAATGTTCATCTGAATCTGTTTTAAAGTGGTTATACTGTTGTTGTTTTTTGTTTGGTTATGTCTCCTTGTACATATTTGTTTTTTCAAAAACCCATTAAATCTCCATTCAGTTCTGTTGGGTCACATACAGCCATCAGGTGGTGCTACTCTGCTCTAGCCCCAATGGAAGTGGGAGCGCAGAAATCTATAAATAGGGGTGCTCACCCAGCTGCTTGCTCTTAGCCAAGTAGAATCCGGCTGGAGCGGACACAGGTAAGACTAAAAGAACCTTCCTTCGCGGGCGAAGGAGACAGGTCTGAGTTCAAGGAGGAACTAATTCGAGCAACACCGACGGACGACCGATCAGGTGACTGAAAAACATTGATAAACCAACCCGGTTGTTCTACCTGAGCTGCTGGCCGTGGTGGGCAACAGAAGAGAAACAGAATCTCCATCTCCAAAAAGGTTCCTTATTTAATCCTGATCAAAGTAAAAAAAAAAAGAAAAGCCATTTGCATCTTTGTGTTTTGTTTTTTTCTTGATTCAAGTTAACTGAAAACGTACCTTGACTTTAAAACCCCAAATATGTATCAAATCTTCACCTTTTTAAACCTTTACACACCTAAAATATCTCTGGACCTTGCTCAGAGCTATAGGTGTAGGTTTAAACAGGATTTCATTAGATGGACTGAGGAATATTTGTGTATCACTTTATCATTATAAAGAAATACTGTATATCAAAGTAAAACACTTTATATTTACCAGTCAATCAGGTTTTCAGTGTTTATGAACTGAGAGGCTGGACCTTTAGAGAAACAGTGAGGAGCCTGGCTTTTCAGGAACATCTGTAAGAAGAGCTAATGCCTCTCTGCATAGAAAGGAGTCAGTTGAGGTGCTTTGACTATCTTTCAACAATGGCTTCTGAACACCTTCTCAGAGACGTGTTTTTGGATAGATCCCACAGGAAGTTGACAATGGTGCAGATCCAAGACTTGTAGAGATTACATATAATATCTGGGTTGGGAATGTGTCAGAGGACCTCTAGACTTAGGTTTAGGAAGAGGTAGCAGCTTAGAGCGGGGTAGAGTCTTTCTACAAATGCTTGCTCTCCCCAGTAAGCACTACCAGATGGATGGATGTAAGTTAAGATCAGCCATTACCTGCCAAATGGCTAATACCAGAGCATGTTGTTTGCTTTTAATTAGTTCAGGATAATGAATTTCCCATTCTCTTATTCAGCTTTAATTCCATTCAATAGCATAAATACGTTATCACAAATATATCATTGTAATTCATCAACATTTGACATACTTGTTAAAAGTAATCTTGCAAAACTTCTATAAAGTTGTTAAAACTTGATCTTTAATGTATTCAATTTCCTCAAACCCCAGTGTGCCATCCATCTTTAAAACAATAGGGCCAATAAAAAGTGCATTCATTCATTGTGCTGTAGGAATAACCCAGCAGAGGAAATCTGATTGTCTCATCAAAATGCGCAGTGAATACCCACTCTGAAAAGAAGAGCCACATTAATCAAGCGGCAGTGCCCAAATGAGACGTACAAGGCCCTCTGCCCCCACCACCTCAACTCTTCACTTCAGTCGTCTGCATTCAGACTTCTTTTCAGCACGAATCTGAATGAGGGCAGAGTGTGAGTGTGAATATGCCATTACATTTTTAACTGACCGGCTCAACGGAGCATAAAAATCTTTTCATCTATCATTTTAACCATTTACTTAATAGGTTTATGATTAAGGTTCCATTAAGGCAAATGGAGAAGTGTTCTTCCTGGATGTGTCTCTTGGATGTCCACAGATCTGATTTTCATGCATCTCGAAACTTACATTTTTACCTTTGGGTAAACATTAAGCAGATCTTGCAGGTGGAAAGCATAAGTATACAGCCAGCTTTTCACTTGGGTTTGTTAAGTTTGAATTTTAGTTGAGCTTAACAAATGAACGTAGAACACAAACACTGTCATACGCGATCACTTAACAAATGCTGAGCTTCTAGATTTTACATCTAAGTCCATCTGTCCTTTAGTAAGGAGGAAAGACGAAATGCTCATATAGAGTATGATGAAACAACAGATGTATGTGTTGGGATTGATTTTCCATAAATAATATGCCGTTTCCAGCATCCTTTTGCATGACCTAAACTCATCCTCATCAGTCTGTGACCAGTGAAAACAACAGAGCTTGCACCGCCCTCAACTCATTCTCATTGGTCTTTGGCCGGTAATCACAGGGAGAGCTCTTAAAAGTACTGTGCTCAAAGAATCCATTGTCTTTCCATGCCTATTGGGTGACGGGGACACTCAAATATTTGCACAAGGTCATACTGACAGCACAAGAAAAAGACAAAAAAAAGAACGCTATTTAATGTTTATTGTAGAACCAAAAAGACAAGAAGTGACCATAAAGGAAGTGGGGCAGAGGAAACTATGCAAAACAGCTCCAATTTTGTAAAGGTCTTACATCTTTATGACAGTAGTAAAGTAAACTACCAGCAAACACAAGAAAATAAAATAGTTTGTTTTCCAAAATGAAATGAAAGGGACAAAATCGCAATGCATAGGTGCAACATGATAAAGGCATAAGTTAATTCCTTTGAGTGGTCAGTTTGTACATACATAATGAAGAAGGCATCATGGACCCAACAATGAACACTCAGGAACACTCACCCAACTGCACATTAACTCAACACCTTGGCTTTGGGACTATCTCCCTGGCTGAAAAATGCTAAGGTAGAGATGTACCCCTGGTCAAGTCAACCTGAGTTACCTTCCAAGCCATATAGCAGTGTATCAATATGTCAGTATGTGAGTGAGAGTGGGTGAATTGAAAGTGATTTGATTGGCTGATATGAGTAGAAAGAGACTTTAAAACGTCTGTTCATTGGCCATTAACTTCAACTCCTTCACAGTTTATTAACTACACAGAAAAAAGAAAAGAAAAAAAAACGGCATCTTTGAGCTGAATGTTAGAAAACATTTGGTGATGCAATAGAGCTAAATTTTAAAAGTATTTGCATTTAGATAAGAAACTGCAACAAAAAAAACTTGTTTTCCAAAATATTCTTGCTATGGTGCACAGGGCGTGAGTTTATTAATCTGTCAATCAATGATCTTGGAGACCTTACGGCTCTCTTTCCATTCTATCTCAATTTTACTGCTGACAAAGGTACCTAAGCCCCTCATTTTTACCTTCTTAAAGCATCCATTTATCTAAGCAAATCTTAATACCAATGTTCTTTTAAAGGAAATAACGTATTTGTGTGTGTGTGGGTGTGAGTGCGTGTGTGTGTGTTTAACATCCCAAAAGTACAAATTTGAATATATCCTTCCCAATGTTAATTAAAGCAATGCAAACAAAGTCATTTAATTTCATCCTTCAGTCAAAGATTCAAAATACATTTTGAAAACTTGTAGCTATGATGATGACTATAGTTGTTGAATATCTTAAAGTCTCTACTATTTTGGCTTAGGTAACATTTTTTTTTCTAATTTCCTAATTTCCTCTAATTTCCTACAAATAAATAACCAACTAATAGTCTTACAGTTATTTAATAAGTAAATAATTTAAACTCAGATTTTGCTGTACTGTCAAGTAATTCCTGGTTCCTAGGTCTAAACAACCAAACAAACTGGTAAACACTTGACCACTCTATGTATCAATATGACAGGATTCAATATAGATTGAGATGAGGACAAGGACGATTCAGTCTCCTTTGGTGTTTCTAGCATATTTATTAGACATGAACAGAAACCCATCTCTTGTAAAATTGCTCTCTCCCCATCTAAACACGAGTGTGTCTGCTCCTGTGTGCCTCTACCGCTTGCTACTGCTGCTGCCATTTGAGAGTGTTGTATCAACATTGTTTAGACAAAATAAAATATAACAGCTTTGTCATTCAACTACATCAGTGTAGGCAAACTGTCCCTTGCATTTAACAAGAATATTCATGACTCTGCAACATTCTGGAATCTTCCTCTGCTGCTCTTCTGTAATAATTACTAATCACTGAAAAGAACTAATCTTGAAATAATTCTTCCACTACACCGTCTGTCTGTGCAAATGTTCTGTAGTTGGTGTCCTATCCATCTATCCATCTATCCATCCATCCATCCATTTTGTCAAGCAGCAGATAATACGGTCACAGGTCCAGAAGTGAATCCCAGACATCCCTCCTCCAGCAACACTTTCCATTTAAAATTGTAGAATCCAATGTTGTTGTCAGGCAAAGAGGAACATAATTTAGTCAGCATGTCCTGGGTTGCCCGAAGTTCTCTATAATAGTTTGTTCTTCCAGGGTCACATGAGGACAAAAGGCAAGATACACCTTAGATAGGTCGCCAGCCAATCATATAACAAAATGTACCAGTCTGGGTCTGCCTTTTACTGATAGAAGGGCACTTAGCTGATTTCACTGTGCCGCATGTCAAATTTCCTGAACAGGGGATAACAAAGTTTGACTGTATTTTAGGATTAGGCTCCTTAGTTCCACTAAAATTAATTTTAAATGCTTCAGCATTCCAAGATATTTTGGAAGATGTTATGCTCATCAATTTGCAGAAACATTTTGGGGATGGTCCCTTGCTGTTCCAAAATGATTGCTCATGGTGAACAAAGGACAGTCCATAAATTCATGGTGTGGAGGAACTTGACTGGACTGTGTAGGGTCCTGAGATGAAAAAAGATGCAGCAACTGAATAACAAAATCTTGTCAATTAGATTGAAAATCTCTGATTAAGCTTTTTGATATGCTGAATCACTGCAAAAGATTAGTGCAGTTTATGAAAGTAAAAAAGGGTCCAAACCCAATAAAAGCAAAGTGTTGCAAAAGACGTGGAAGGTGGGCGAGTCAGTTGGGGATGAAACAAAGAGATCCTTGATTAAAAAATAAAGAAGAAATTATGAAATAAAACCATGCCATGTGGATTCTCTTAAATTTGCTAATGTGGGAAATCTGAAACACATCCAAGATTGGAGGATGAAAAACACATCACCACTGATGTCTGGGGTGTGCAAAGCCTGACTCCTTAAACCTAGTGCTTGTCATACCAAAATGTGATGTGTACAGACAAATTCTGCCGTTTTAATCTTGTACAGGTGAAAAGTTAACCGGTCAATGGCCTTAATTGAAGGTAAACCATGGAGCAGCATGCCAGGACTAGAAATAAAACACTTCAAGTTCAATCAGCTCAGCTGCACCATTGCTAGTACACTCCTTGGTTTGTGCTGAATGCCTTCTGTCAGGTTATTGATTCCCATTTTTTCTCCAAGAGCACCCCTGTGATGCTTATTAACCCTGTGGATTTAACCACACTGAAACAAGCCAGCGTCAGACCTCCACAGGTACAAAACGCTTTGCTGCTCTCTTTCAGACAGACCGAAGCAACAAGAAGAGGGTGAGCAGTCAAGTTCTTTCTTCTTTCGTGTGTGAAGAAAACACAGCAGGCTGTCAGCAGCAAAACAAAGATAGTGAGCCAATTAAGATACCCAATTTAAGTCTTGACCTGGGTAGAAATCAGTAAAAAAACAAGACACAAACGATTGTATTCCAGGAAAAGTTCTGTAAATGCAAACAAGGTAGACACCTCAAAAATAAGGATCACATTGGTTCAAGAACTTAACATCTTTACCTAAGATTTTCTCTCTATGCATCAAATTACTGATCTTTCAAAAGACACTCCAAAAAAAACAAAAAAAACACCTAAATATTTAGAGGCAACACCAAAACATAAAAACATATGAAATTAACATTTTGAACCCAGAATTCTGCTTTGTAGGCTATAAAGCAAGAGCATTTGACTATTGTCTAAAAGTAAATGTATTTATGTAATTCATTGAAAATTCATGAATTCAAAATTTTATATATGATACTGAATGACTTAAAGCAGAGAAAAACAGAAGTAAAAACATCATGAAAGCTGTCAAGATGTAGGTGGCAACAGTTAGTGTAGAACGAATAAATGCTAAAAACTAGAATGTGGCATCAACTCAGTGATAGTAAATGTCTTTGGCCAAACTGAATTGTTTGGTGATAATGCTTCCTCATCTCTTTGTCTTTTTATATCCTTGTCATTTTGATTTCTACTTTGCCAAGAGATTGATCTAGTTGCTAGGCAATGCATCAAAACTCCAGGGCAAGGGTCAGTGAATTAAACTCTACTATTTTTAGCCAAATAGAAATTGACATTGGCCAACATATCTTAAAACTATCCCTGTACTGACTTGGTGTGACATTAATGCTTCTGCAGGATTGATTAATGATATGCTCAGAGACCAGTACCCTTAGGACACCTATGTATTTATTACCTACAGTCTTAGAGGCAAAACACTAGGAAATTCTAAGAACAATTTATTTAAATATATTTAGAAACCTCTTTCAGTCATTTAAGTTAAAACATTCAGTCAGCTTAGAAAAGGTCATACTTTTTTTTAAACCCAGATAATTCAACAGTTATCATAACATGGTGAAAACCATTTGAATAAGCAACAATCAAAAACATCATTACCCAACACTGTGGTATGCATAATCTCAGGTTTCCTCTGACTATTGATTTATGTGTTCTGAAAACGCATACAGAGCAAAATATTCCCATAAGCAATCCAAGAAGAATGAGGCAAGACGTTTTCAAAGGCCCATGGAGTGTCTCCTGAGATTCAACACCTGAGCTCACTCCCAGTGAAACTTCTAGACAATCCTACATACCTCTAAATGTATGCATTGTTGAGAGCAGTGGGACTTATGTTATGTGTTTACAATTTAATAATATAAGAAATATAATATAATAATATAATATAGAAATATATTCAGGGCAGATGGTTAGATCTATTGATAATATTCATACTTTTTTTTGCAGATTCAGCCGTTATATGATCTAATTTGCTTAGCATTTTCTTATGCTTTTTATAAATATATATATATATATAAATATATATAGTTATATAAAATAAAAAAGTACAATAGTACAATAGTACTATTGTACAATACTTTTTCTTCTCAAAGGGTTTCTAGAGTCAATGCATTTTTGAGTAAAATTGTTTTCAGCTATAAAGACAGGGAACCCAACCAAGTATTTAAGTCCATTGTAATGACCTTTATCAGTTGAAGGTGATTCTGAGAGTATGCCTCTGTTCTAGCTCATTTTTTGCTGGAGGCTCCAGACATCTGTTATGACAAAAGTAAGAAACATGCACTGTGGTATACTGATGCATCATATCACAGGGTTTCAGAGGTCAGACCTAAAAACAGGAACCCTCTGGCGGGCTCACAGATGTTACCTCGTTACAGCTAAAATAGGTCACCGTAAGTCATGACCATTACAGTTTCTCTGTATTTTAAACACTAAACCAAGCAGGGATAGGAATGTTATACATCACAGCTGAACGTTTTCTCCTAAATAACTGGAAAAAATGTACACATGTATATATAGCTGTATTCAAAAAGCATATAAACCATTATCTATCTATTGATCTATCACATTTTGAGCTTTTCCATAGTTAGCGTGCCAGCTACTCTGTGCCATTAAGTATTTTTTTTTACTAAATTTCCTCTGCTCTTGTCAGCATATTCATCCATATTTTGGCATAATGATGTGTGGAAAACACAGAGTAAACAGATGGACTCTAGGGAAGATAATTATGCTGCAAGTGGGATTCTATAAATAGTGACAAATTCATTTGTTTTCTGGTGCAAGAAGTTGGAACTTGTGGGAGTATCGCAATTTTTTTTGGAATCATAATTGGCAATGGAACTAGAAAGGAAATAAGGGCTGCTAATAAAAGTTCTGGAACAAAGAAGCACTCCTTACTTACTCATCAAGAACAATACAAGGAAATTTAAATTTCCCGTTAGATGTGAAGTCATACAGCCATTTATTGGTATGTGTTATTGCCATACAAAGGACGCAACTCAACACATTCTGCTGGGATTCCTTACATAGAACACTTTTAACTGATTGGAATGTTTGTATAATTGTATTGAAATGAATTTTCTAGTAAAGTGCCTTGAGATGACATCTATATAAACTGAATATAATTGACCTGAGACGCTAAGGTGGTGAGTCTATAGGATATAATTTTTACTTTCTCAAAGTGTGCTATTCACACAGATAGCGTGCTTGTTTTGTTCCCTGTGGTTTTGGATGCTTTGCTGCTGGAACGGTATTAGATCTTTGAATTTTTGGACTGTTATGATGCATAACTGTGGAAAATCTTCTTTGTTAGGATAAGCAGATTCACATCTCAGAAGATGAAATTACATGTTTGCGGGATGACCGAGAAGAGTTTTTGAAATTTTAAAAACGGAGTGAGTAGTAGCAGCAACGGGGAACCTGAAGGAGGTAGACGGGTTGTAGTAATAGGTGAGGTCACTTGGAGGAGATAAGTACATGTAGGTAGACAGTGATTGAGATTGGCTGGGACTGGGTGGTTGGAATCCTGATGCCGTCTTTCCTTTTCCCTCTCTTTCCTGTAGGTGGATTGTTGGAGGGTGGACAAGCAGACAGCAGCGCGGAGTGGCGACAGAGGTGAATATGGTGAGTGTTTCCCAGGAGGAGAGGAAGAAAGCTGACCTAAGCAGACTCCGAGGGAAACTGGGAGCTTGGCGGATCCGCGGCGAGCCTGGATGGCTAGGTCAGAGACAAACTACTCGGCATTGATGGTATCCATACTGAGGGTTGGCATGAATAAGTGGGCGTTAGTGCCACACTGGGAGCAAAAACCCCCTGACAACAGTCTCCTGAATCCCTTCTCCTTTTATGCTGCAGTACTGATGAGGTCTCATCAGGATTACCTAAGGCTGCCGCTGCCAATCACGCTCTGCAGAAAGAGGTAAGAAAAAACAAAGACACTCAGGAACCCAGCACACAGCCACTGAATCCGAACATAAAACATTACTTAGAGTACAACCCCAAACCTCAGCTGGACAAGCATCTTATCCATGTCTCAAATGTCCTGCTGCCCAGATTTCTAGCCATACAGCGAGAGAGATTTTAAGAGGGGCATAAAAAACAGCTGGATTAGCAGTGCTTACCAACAACTGAGGATGTGATTCAGAACATGTTTATGTGGAATATTGTCTCTCCTGACCAGAAATTGAGCTGCAAGCATGTCTTGGCATTCATGAGACTGTCATACAAGAAGTCTTTAGTCAGAGGCTGCTTCAAATTTGTTGCAGGACTGACTGTCACCATAGA
This sequence comes from Apricaphanius iberus, assembly GCA_028564705.1. Taxonomy (NCBI): domain Eukaryota; kingdom Metazoa; phylum Chordata; class Actinopteri; order Cyprinodontiformes; family Aphaniidae; genus Apricaphanius; species Apricaphanius iberus. The sequence goes on from JAPXFQ010000269.1 coordinate 3,328,388, forward strand.
TCTTCCTTTCATAGCATCACCATCCAAAACGAAGGTATGACAAAACTTAGATATGAGTTATGACAAAATTTAATTCCCCTTTAGGATATATATATTTTTTTAAATTGAATTAGGTATCTTTGTGTCTCGTTCAAAAATAATGGTACAATGAAATATGGACACACAGATCGGGGCTTTATGTACTGTAATGCAGGCATTCTTCAATTCTGCTGTGGTGAAGGAAAAACTCAGCAAAAATGTAAAGCTCTTAATTCACTAGTCTGCCTACATTCCAATGCTCAACTTTGGTCAATAAATACAAATCATGACTAAGATGATGGGATCCCTGACACAAGTAGTTAAAATTAGATTCCTTTGTAGCGTGCCAGGAACCTATCATGGAGATAAACTGAGGAGCTTCATCTCCCAATAGGAGCCGAAAGGGAAGTAGTCAGTTGAGACTGTTTAACATCTGATTAGGACTCCTCCTATTCTCCTTCATCTAGAGACAGACCTAGACCTACTTGAGGCTGGTAATATCTTGGGATCACCCAAAAGGAAACTGAGAGTTTCCATAGAGAAAAGAATGTCTGGGTTCCCTTTTTAGGCCTGTTATCTCTATCCTGATTTTGGTTAAGTGGACAGAGGATGGATAGCTTTTTACCTGACATCAGTTGCAACAGAAGCTTAAATTCTTAATTTTTAGTCTACAGTTTTGGTATTTTTCTTGATTTCTTCAGTTAAGTTAATATTTTATTACTTTTTTCCTTTTGTAATAATATACAAGTAAAAATAGATATGCAAGAACATAACCAGCAAGTTTAACGAAAAGGAGGGGGCTGCTTTTCTTAAAACGGCTGAAACATAGGTGACTTTATGGAAATAAGTGTCAGTTCTTTTGTGCTGCATGGAGGACGAAGGACCCAGGCACAGAAGCAGAGTTCCAGGTGAGGTTATAATTTATTATTGTGCAGCTACATAAGGCAAGACGATACACATAGGTACGACAATGATCCAACGAGGACTGAAGCGCTCGCTGGATCTTAAATAGGGGGAGACAAGGAGGAACAGGTGAAAACACTAGGAAGTGAACAAAGGTGCAAATAATAGGAGGTGAGGAGGTTCAGACTGGTGCGGGTGATGAGGAGGGAGAGAGAGGAGCTGAGTGTGGAATCATGACAATAAGAGAGTTAAATTGCAGGGCTATTTTCACTGAAAGTAATTTTACAGTCAGGAGCTTTTTTCCATCCTAGCATCATATTGGATATGTTAAAGATCTAAAGGCACATTAGTTCTGATCACTAACTTTAAGATTTATTAAACGATTGTGAAAAAATGTCAAAAAGTATGTCAAAGCTTTGTAGGTATCTTCACTATAGTTTTAATTGAATAACAATTTAAATGTAACATCACAAACAGCTTCATTGTTTGACATCATGTGAAAATCAAAGATAAATCAGCCATGATTTCTGGGAGAAAATTGTGAACCTTCACCATTTCTAGATGCCTGAATTGCCCCATTCAACTGCTCCACTAATTATTTTCACCATGAGACTAGCTAGCCATAACACCGTTAAGTTAGGAAATGGGTTCTGAATAATGGCGACAGATATTTTTTAGAGCATAATCTTTCTATCAACATTAGAAGGAATGTTTGTTTATTTAATAAGGACAGTGCATATTACTAAACTTCAACAATAAGTTGCATGATTAAATATGCCAGATTATTGCACCTGTGCTAATTTACATCTGCAGCCCCTAGGCAGATGATTAAAAAAAAACAATGGAAAAAAGACAAAGTATTACATTAAAAACTAGACAAAAACAAAACAAGTAAACATGGCAAACAGCAAAACAGAAAGGAAACACGCAACACGTCGAGCTGGTAAAGGAATGACATTAACCACAGTACAAAGAGTCATGTCCATACATGGTTTAAAAATACATTTAATGAGAAGGAAGGTATTATATCAGAGGTAACAAAAAACAAGATACATACAGAAGACATGTCCTCTGGTCTGATGAAAATAAAATTTTAATCATAAGACGCTAGGAAAAAGAGTGGAGATAACACGTGAAATAAACTCATCCCAACTGAAGAGAATGATGCACTTTGAAACAATGGTGGAATAATGAATAAATAATAAACAAATAAATGATCCCAAGACATTTTCTGGTGAGAAAGTCGCCTGAGGACAACAAAGTCAATATGTTGGAGTGGACATCATAAACCCTGATCACATTTCTGCAGAAAATGTGAGTGCAGATCTGAAAAGATGTGTGAAACTTTCAAATTTGGTTCTATTAGTAGTAATAGTAGTAGTAAGGGAAATGTTTTCTCCCCTTCTTTCTACTTTTCACACCCATATTACCCATTGAGTTTGAGAAGGTCAGGCACATGACTTTCCAACTCTTCTGTGAGGAGGAATGGGGGAAAATTCCAGCAAACTATTGTAGGAAATTTATATAAGGATTTTCTGAAAGAAACTCAAATGTAACCAAGCAAGTTAACGGCAATTCTACCAAATATTATGAGAATTATTGTAAACATTTAACTATGAAAGAGGTATTATAACATCTCCAAAAATGTAAACTGCTTCTAATCTGACATTTATCCAACAGAAATACATTCTGTAATTCAAACTGACCAAAAATATGAAGTATGTAGTCTGATTTAATAACCTACAGCAAGTAACAAAGTGAAGCCTTTTGTCAACATATATTAACCTCTAGTGTCAATTGAATATATTCTTGGCTATTATAATATTAACTGCAATCTCCTTGACTTAGTACATCTTTCTCAATCTGTGTCATATAATGTGAAGTAAACATTTCATTGTCAGGATGGAAGTACAGATGTAATGACGTCCAAAGATACCTTGTGGTGAATTACTGAGAGACCACCTTCTAATCAAACTGCACCTGTCAAAACACAAATTACTTCCCAAATATGATCAGGATGACCTCCATCGAGTGAAATGTTATACTGTCCACAACCAATGTTGTACTGTTCAGGTAGTTCTGGGCCCAGAAACTTGAAGCATTCAATTACCATCTGTTGCAAATAAAAACATTATAATTTAAATTGCATTTATGAACAAATAGCAGAGGTAATTTTAACTGAAAAATACTTTTATTTTTTACTAAATTAAAGAATAACAAATTGTGTGATGCATTGGTCAATATAATAGGTTTGTCAACAAATGAATGCTGGAATACTGGTGTGATGTTGCTTAGCGAAAGAGCCAATTTAACAACACAGAGTGCTAGTTGCAATAAAGGAAGGAAAAGCTATCATGTCTGCCAATTTTAAAGGGATGAAGTAGACTTTACTGTGTTATGAAGACCTGCAAACCAGCAATAATGCAGACAAGGACAATACCTGTTTCAAAACAGGGATGGAGCATCTGTGTTAACATCATCATCAACAGCAGCTGTATCACTTTTGACTTGATTTTAAAAATATTGTCTTCAGAAGAGTTTTTAAGAGCTTATATTGTGTCTATTCTTAAACCAAATATCTGTGGCTGAACAGATTTTAAATTAACTAGAGTAGGAAGAAGAGTGTTCTCTTTTATTGCTTTTTTAATTCTCAAAGTTCATGCTTCACATCTCCTGCACTTTCTTAAATAAATAACTTTTATCCTTGTTTGTTTAACCAGAATTCCCAGAGAGAATGAGCAAAGAGGAAATTTTCCAGTTTTGACTGCACATACTGTGAATCATGCACTCCCAGCTGCTTCTTTTGTCCGTTGAGACGCCGTCTGCTGAGACACTAAAAATGCAAAAAAACTATCACACAGAGAAAAAAAAACATGGTAAAAATGTGCTCTGCTCTGAATATCCTCATCCATTGCCTAACTAAACAGTGCATGCTGCACATAAGGGAGGCTGTATAGATGATCTGAGAGACCCTCTAATCTTGTGAAGAAAAAACATGTGCAAAATACATGTGACTTGATCTTGTACACTAAATCATCACCAAAAAAAAAAAGAAACACAGTGGGAACTTCCATAGACAATTTCTTGAAGCTTCAATGTTTACTTTTTCCAATGGATCCTCCTCCCCCCTAGTGGCTAAAAAGCATCTGTGTGAATGGATACGACAGGAACAAGGTACAAATATCAGCAATGCTTAAGGAATAATTTCTCTTTCATCCTTATTCACAAAGACAGCCAGCGGACAGCAACAGCCCAGATACTCACCATTAAGCTCCATGAGAAATGCAGCTAGCCTGCAATCATTAAATTAGGGAATGACTACAAATAATTGTTGAAGCTGCTACTACAAAAACATGCACAAAAAAAAGTGATATGGTTGGGAAAAAACGTATTTGCAAGCTGTCCCATTTAAAACATGAACGATATCTGTAATTTTCCTCATAGGTAGACTTAAACTTTGAGACAAAGAATGTAAAGAAATAAAAATGAGGAAATGACATTGTATAATTTCTAAATGATTTATTTTGCACAGAAAGTAATTGTCTGGTCATTCACAAAATTTTACCTAAATACTTTGTAGTGTAACCTTGGTTGGCACTGAAAGAGGTTAAATGTTTCCTGTGGGTCTTTACCAGGTGTGTAGACTCTAGCTGTATGTAACTAAATGGAGGGCCAGTGATTCTTTCAACCTTAACAGCCCTGTAGGTGACCTTTATTATCCGTATGGTATTATCATTAGGAAGCAAGATAAGAAATCCAGCTGCTTTCTGTCTAAATTCTCAGGATGTCCGTTACAAGGACAGAGGTCATGCAACAATTTTGATGGACAGGGTCAAAAAACCCAGTCATAATCTATTTTAACCCCTCAGTTTTTAAAATGATAAAAATGACACGGAGTGACAGAAAGCAGGCAGGTAAAGGAAAAACTCACGAACACAGTAAGAAGGACACACACGGATCGGTTAGATTTTTCTGTCACTGATCAAAATGGGAAAATATTCATGGGAGGAGTCTCTTCTCACATCAGTTGGGAATACTTTACTTATATAGCACTTTGTCTAGTTCTGATGACCCCAAGCGCTTCTCACTATATTCACTCATTTATGCACATATTCATATGGGGATGGTAAGCACACTGTAGGTACAGCTGCCCTGTAGCATACCGACAGAAGTGAGGCTGCCGAACACTGGCACCACCGAGCCTCTGACCACCACCCGCTGGAAAGGAGGGTGAAGTGTCTTGCCCAAGGACACAAATGATCAAGATGAACATAACTGGGGTTCATACCTGCAACCCTCTGGTTACAAGACAACGGTAGCAATGATCGCCCTGTGAATCTGAAATACCCATCCTTGGTCTCAATTGGTCTCAATGGCTTCTGTAATTCAATATTAAAATTAGATCAGATTTCATCTCCCTTTATTTTTTCCCTCTGTTTTCATTTGTTAATAAAAATAGTAATCATTTAATTTTGTTTTGTTCCAGTAGCTCAAGAGATAATGTATAGTGGAGGTTGATTTGTTGTGATCGTGGCTTAATTAACTAATTTCAAGATGTCAGTTTGTTTAATCTTGGAAATATTTGTTTTTCTGATATTTGTTTTGTTATCTTATCATCTCAAGGTAACTGACTTCGTTTTGTCAACAATATCTAGTTGTGAAATATTATGAAATAATATGTATTTATTTCAAGATGGTTGTGCTAAATTTGTTATGGTAATATTTTTATGTATTGGAGAATCTTGACATGACATAAAGTTATAAGCTAAACATGGAGCTTGTTTAATAGGGATAATTGTTAGATAACATGGTTCTTGCCTGATATATTTTTTTCTTTTGTTTAATTTGATAATTAAGATAAGATAACGTTGTTGTAATAACTGTTTATGCATGCTTCTCTAAAGATGACAACATTTGTTTGGTTGTGATAATATTTGGTTACCTTAATACTTGAACAAAATATAATTATCTTAGAATCATTGGAGTAATTAGTAGTGAAAATGGTTTGTTTATCTCTTCTTAGAATGACTATTTTTCTTAATTAATTATCTAAAAATGACAGAACTTGTCACATAAGTGTCAGTGTTTTTTAACTCGCTCATTTTCACTCCATAATGGATCTGGGATAAAAAAAAAAAAAAAGCTTTTGTCCTTTTCTTGAGTAAACAAGACAGGACAGGACAGTCACAAGTATGACTATATCTTAGGGTTTCAGCGTACTGGGGTCTGTGTTTTTCACTCACATTCTGTGCACACATTGCGTTAAAAAGCAAATAAGCTATAATAAAGCAATTGACAAAGACCAACTAAAACATCTTCTCACCCCAGACGCTGAGAAGCTGCTCCTGAGTTGTTTTTATCAAAGACCATAAACATTAAAAATACCTTAGGAGGGCTGGTAGCTGAATACTCAAGTCTTATAAAATAATGTAATTCGATGATGTGTCTCCCTGAATAAACCTTAATATCTGACTGGTTATCCTCTACAGCAACTCAGCTGCAGTCAACTTTAAAGCTCAGGACAGCTCAGAGGGGCTGACTCTACCTTTCTATAGTAGCTTATTGGTTTAAGTCAAGAGATAGAATAAATTCAGATCCTTAGCACACAGCAATGATGTACAAATATTAATGAAATTTAAAATTACCTAAATATAAAAAATAACATATATGTATTTCTATCAGAATAGAGTAATTTATTTGAAAAATGTATTCGAAGTTATTAGAAAATGTTAACATCTAAGTCTACATTTTGTGATGTTTTAATTCATGCAATTGTGGCATTTCTGGCTTTCCATACCTTCATGGACACTCACCTCCAGCCCAGATCTGGTGTGCAGCGGTGAGGATGCACCTGGTAATGATAAGTGAAAGGAGCGGATTGTTGCAGTTTCTTTGTATCAAAATCATGGAGGCTGCTCGACCCAAAGAGGAAGTACTCGACGTATTAAAATCAGCCAAGTACTGTACCAGGTTGTTCCTCTTTAGTAGGAGTGTAATAACTACTGTTTTTCAAGCCAGGGTGAAGACAGCTGACAGAAGGGATGAGTTAACTTTTTGAATAAGATCAGACCTAGCGATAATGAAAACTTTATGCAAAACTGTGGACAAGATATTGAGGCAGTAAAATGAGCTTAACTAGTTAATAATTTCATCAAGGTTTGTTTGGTATAATTTTTGGAATTCAGACATTTTCACTACATTTGTGTTGAGTGGGAGGATGCCAGTTCAATGCAGACCCAGGCCAGGATGTGAACATACTGTAGGACCTTCTTCCTACAAGGCAACAGTGCTACCAATTGAGCCTCATCTGTTTTGCAATCCCTCCATCAAACCCTCCTTGATAGATTTTAAATTACCTTGATTTGACATATATATTAGGAACGCAGAATACCCACATCAAACTTGAAGAATCAATAAATATCTGAAAAAGAACCTGTCTCACTAGATGATTTTGGCTAAAGTTGTCAGATGACACTCAATGGCTATTGTTGATGCCAAGGGTGGCAGTTAACTGGCTCAAGGGGTGATTCCTTTTAAGCACTGTCAGGTTGGTTACGATATTGCTTTTAACTTAATAAAGGAAATTAAGATTTGAAGGACTACATTTTATTTATCTGGTTACTTTTGACAATTAAAAACATTCTATGATGTGAAAAAAAAAAAAAAAATTATAAGCGAGTACATACTTGCTGAAAGTACTCTACATACCCATTACTATGTGTGCTGTGGCTCCGGGGTAGACTTGTCCATCTGTGACTCGGAAATCATGGCTTTGATTCCAGCTTCCGCCTGCTACATGCTGTTGCGTCCTTGGGCCCAGTGGTGACAGTGTTCGCCAGCCTTGCTTCTGTCATTGTGTGTCAGGGTAGCTGTGGCTACAATGTAGCTTGCCATCACCAGCGTGAATGAATGAATACCTGAAGCACTTGGGGGTCCTCTGGACTTGATAAATCTCTATACAAGCACAGGCCATTTACAGTTTTTGTCATGATGCCTGGTCCTGTGTCTCACCTGTGTCCTATCTCCCCAGCTGTCATGTGTTTCATTGATTACCAAGTTTGAGTGCTCCTCTTTGCTGGTGTCTTGTCAGTCTCCTGATTTTCCCTGTGAATTCTGTCCATTATGTTGCCTAGTTTCACCCCTGCTGGGGAATGGACAATAGCTTTAATAAAGACTGTAAACTGTGGAGCACACTGCATCTGTGTCCTCCATACGACATGATCACTGACAGTTTTACTGATCATGGTTTTGCACCAAATTGTACACAAGCCAAACCCTTCTTTCTGGGTGTTTAACTGTTGTATGAGAATTAGTCTTATAAATGTCTTGTGATGTTACTCCGACATGAAGTAAGACACATATTAGAAGGCAAATAAACCAGACAGAGCAGTGGGAGGAACAGCGGAAAGAAAACATGTGATTTAGGTCAAGGACTCGTGAGCTTTTCCTTTCTCCAAGAGCTGCCGAAGGATATAAATATACAACATAATGATCAGCTTCATTAGGTAGATGTGACAAGTAATGAAGACTTAATGAAGATATAATTTTTACAAAAACTGTAATTTACATTAAATTACCAAGAAGTCTAATTATCCTGAGCCCACATTCCAAACTTGTATGCTAATTGTAGAAAAGCAGGTTGTTGCAAATCATTCTGCAGCAGCAGCACCTGCTGTGGGGAACAGTGAAAATGCAAAGCAGCAAAGGACCATTTCCATCTCTGAGGTATTTTAGCAATGTGTTCTGATGCCATTTGACAAAATTAATAATGAAACATTTGAATTATATATTTTTTTTCCTGTTTGCACCTCAAGGTTTCTAAGTCTGCATAAATATTAGTTTCCATTACTGACACAGCAGGCATCCATAAAGGGGGATGTTTGCCTCTGCTGCAAGGGCTGAGGAGATTGTGACAGCCCTGCTTCAAATTTTGATTTAGGACCAAATTACCAGATCACTGTACCATGAGGTGCTGACAAATGTTTTACAGCCAGACAAGCGTGTGCTTTGTGTAACGGATAGTTTTTAATTTTGTGAATTTCAAACTTTTCATTTATTATTTTTTATCTGTGGAGCAATGTTGCAGAGCAATGGCTGAAATTGTTCTCCAGTGGTTGTAGCTTTGTCAGAAAATTGTATTGCTGTCCCGGGCCTTTGTAGATGACAGCATAATTTAGGGAGGACTGCAGATGTATACTGGTATGTGTCCCTTCTTATAAAAAAAAAATATATATATATATATATATATATATATATATATATATATATATATATATATATATATATATATGTAACAGGAGGATTTTCAACATATTCTTAGACTCATTGTTTCAAAAGTAAATGAATGAAAGTATCAAGCACTGGTTTTGGCTTATTTATTAATCATTGCTGGAGTGAGTTTTCATTTAAAACACCTTTCTAAGTTTGTTGAGACCAAAGAATTTTTGCACCAAACAGTATGAATTACTTCAGAAAATTGGCACCCAATATACAGAAAAGACCAATACAGTAGATAACAACATACTGATTGACAATCCTGGTAAAGGCATGTAAAAAAAACCTAAAATAAATTTCTATTTTTTGCAGCATGATCTCATGAATTTAAATTTTAGAAAAAAATGAGATTATTTAATATTTTTTGATTCAGTAAGATAAATGTTTCTTTTAAGAAATAAAATTTCACAGAGTATTGCTGTATTTTTTAAATAAATGTGAGTATTTTATATGCTCCGACCAATTCCTGATGCACACCTATCTGCTTGACTTTGATGGCATCCTTTCTTGTCTTTCCTGTTGTGAAATTTGACAGAGATATAAAAGAGCACTCAATAGAAAAACTAATTATTTCATATTTTATTTTTTAGTAATTTCATTCACAAGTAAAAAGCAACATAAAGTTTAATTACAGACTCATGTTTTCTTTATTTCTGTTTATTCTGATTATTTTTCACTTACAGCTATTGAATACATGACATTTAATTCTATAATATATCAGACCAGTATAATACACTTCTAGTATACAAATGTGGGCTCAATGGAAATTATTTGTAATACCTGCTTAATGGTTGGTATGTTAGAATAGTACTTTTATCTGACAAATGAGCCTCATCTGAATGCATATTCTAATTTACTAAGTATAACCATACTTATTTTTAAGTGTTGTGTCTATACAATGGAACTGCACAATGTGCATGCAACTTGTCTGGCTGACATCAATAGCAGTAGTCATGAATAATAATGTAATATTAGCATGGCTATTAATGATATTGAATTGATCAATTTATTAAATCAAGTTGGGGCACCACTCCTGAAAATCCGGGAGAACATTAACATAAGCCAGCCAAATTCAGTGTCTTTCTATTCTTACTTTATTTCTTTTTTTAAGTGATTGTGTATTAATTACATAAATTTGTTCCTTACATTATCTTTTCCTACTGATCGATTACTGTTAAACATATATGTTTTGTGTTATGTGGTTTCATTATCACTAAATCATGTAAAGCACCTTGAATTGGCTTGTGTTGAAAGTGTGCTATACAAATAAAATTGCCTTGCCTTGCCTTTTCTAAAGGGTGAACTCGGACGCAGTAACAATAATTTCACAGGCACTGAATAAAACAGGGGGACCTTCTCCTTAAAATATAACAGGGTTTATTAACATAGTTTTTACTCTTACAGATGAATACTGTGACAACAGCCGATCTACTATAAATCATGCAGTCTACAAACTATTTAAAAAGGAATAACGCATGTAACCAGGAACTAACACTACCAGAACTAGGAAAAAAGCTTCAGAGCATAAGTAAGATGTGTGTGTGTGTGTGTGTGTGTGTTTTGTGTGTGTGTTGGAGAGAGTCTGCAGGGGGTGATCTGGAGTCACACAGGGGGAATAGTATTCATCCTTAACAAGACATGCAACCACACCATACCAACAAAATGAAAGGATATTAAAAGATAGGAGATATAATATTACTTTAGCAAGAACCAGTGAACACAAAAACAAACGCTACCAACAACGAGCAAATGGTAGTTTAACAATTACAGAAGAATCAATTAAACCACTTCACATAAGTCTTAACAGAAGCCTACAGAAGCCTACAGCCTACCCAGACAAACTAAATTTATCCTACTGGTGATGACTTCGTCCTCACTACCAGTCCAAGGCAAACGAAGAAGGGAGAAGAACGAACAATCCAAATGGGCCGAGTCCATTGAGGAACAGCAGCGCAAAGTTGATTTTAAAAGAACAGATGCAGGCAGCGGCTTCAGTCAATACTGTCTTTAGAGAGCTATATTCGTATAGCTCAGGTGCCAAGCAGACCTCCTGGCTGTAGAAATGGGAGGCTGGTTAACTTGGCAAAAATAATGTTCAGGAGGTTTAGGGAAGTGGTCCTGTCCTGGCCTCCAGGTTTTGCGATCTGAGTGTCCCCTTCGCCCAATAGGAATGGAAAGACAATGGCTTCTTTGAGCACAGTCCTTTTAAGAGCTCTGCCTTTGATTAACGGCCAAAGATTAATGAGAATATACTGAGGGAGGTGCGAGCTCTGTTGTCATCACCGGTCACAGACTAATGAGGATGAGTTTAGGCCGTGCAAAAGGATGCTGGAGGCATATGGTTTATGGAAAATGAATCCCAATATTAGTAAGATCTTAGCTTCTGAGAACATATGCTTTAATAAAAATGATGTACAACCAGCACTAATGGGACTTTAATTGGAACTTTTTGGTTATGTAAAGTCAGACTAAGATTGAGTTTATCAGTTACATCATGAACTTTTTAAAGTAACAGGACATCTTAAAATCAGCAAAGGAATGGTTCTAAAAATATAAAAGCGACAAATATGGAAATGGTCACTTTGGCAACCTTGTGAAATTTTCTAAATTATGACTTTGTAGGGATAGATAGATAGATAGATAGATAGATAGATAGATAGATAGATAGATAGATAGATAGATAGATAGATAGATAGATAGATAGATAGGTAGATAGATAGCCTTTTTCATAGATTTTAGTCAGTAAAAATAAAGACTGTTTGAAACTTTTATTTTCAGATTAAAGATTAGGGCAAACAGCTGTCGAGGATAATTGATATTTCACTGATTTTAAGTATGAATGGTGTATAAATGCTGTGTGCATGTGCTTACTTTTCCAACAAGACACATCTTGCCCCCTTTAATTATTAAAGATTTGTGAATTATTACAGATTTCTTATGAGTCACAAGTGACTTTTATTAAATTTCAGAGTTTAACTGCTGTGGAATTTTGATTAAATATTAGTCTGATACAGGTTTTTAGATTGCCTTTTAACTCATGGGTGGAGATCAGTGCACCTAGATTGAAGGGGCTCTCTGAGAGAAGGAGGGCCCCCTTAATATAGGGCAATTAAATCTACATGACCAGTAAAGGTGTGAACACATACAAAAACAATCTAGATGGAGATCCTGTAATGTTTGGATATGGAGAAAATCCGTTTCAACTTTGATTCATACCATTGATTAATGAACTCAAAACAAAGGTTGCATTCTTTTCAACATTATCAGTGTAAAATTATGCTAACATAAAAATAATTTTGAGGCTTTTTCAATGCATTTGCCATGGTAACACATATTGACAGATACACATGTCTAATTCACCCACATACATATGGTGCTTACTTTCTCCTTATGAACAGAACATTCTCAGTTGTGCACAAATAGGTATATTAGCATATTATATGCACCAATACGTTGTTCACTGCATAATTTGGTTGAATAATTGAATCAGTGTAAAAGCTTTCTAGTTGTAACATATTGTGAACAGTGGGGAAACAGAGTTTCATCCAAGGACAACCTTGGCATGCTGCAAGGTAAAACATGATCTTCCAACTGGAGCATAATCATCCTGCCGCTGAGCTAAAGCTGTCCTCCCACTGCCAACTTTGCTGCTGTGGTACGTTTGTTCACTGGAGAAAAAAATGTTTACAACCTCACATTTTGTCTGGTCCTTTCTAGGTCCTGAAAGGATTTAAATCTATCTAGATATGTACAAAAAATAAACAAACAAATGATATGTTATCTTAATTTATTAAGCAAAGATTATTAGACAAAAAGGAAAAACTGTGTGTAAAAACTCATAATTCCTCAGCTTGTAGAACCACCTTCAGCTACAATTGTTTTCAGTAATGGTTTTTGGTCTGACTATAACAGTTTTTCCACATTGTTGTGGAAGAATGTGGGTTATTCTGCATAAAGTTGTTTCAGTTTACTTTTCCTGTCTGGTCAGCTCTTTCAAGGCTTCACTAAAGCATCTGAATCAGATTGAGAAGTTAACTTCTGTCTTGGCCACTGCAAACTGGCAATATTTCCTTTTTCAATCATTCTGTTGGTATATTTTGGGCAAAGCTTTTGACTTTAAATGCCATGCATTTGACTCCAGAAGACATACTGATAATGATGATATATCCCAGCAAGAAACCCCTGGGTTCGAATCCTGGCCTGCAGTCTTTATGCAAGAAAGCTTGCATGTCCTACCTGTGTATACATAGGTTCTCTTTGGGAAACCAGTTTCCACCCACAAAAACATGACTGTCAAGTTAAATAGAAAAGTTCATTATCAACTAGATGACTGCAAGGTGTACAGTTCATGTAGTTATAACATAGAAACTCATGAGCCTTTCACCATCATGCTTGGAGTTGTGCATTATGGCCAAACATATCTGTTTGGGTCTAATCTGTAAGAGGAACAGTGTTTTAGAAATCTTGAGGTTAATTCAGATGCAGTTATTCAACAAAATATGATGTTGGAGAAACATGTTCTGGATTTGTAATTTTTAAAATAGTCCTTCAATAAACTTAACATGTAACATACCAACTGTCTCATAAAAAGCCCAGGGTATAGTTCTTTTTCCATGTTCTCTGATTATTACATAGTCTACATTTAGGAAGAATTGGGAATTTTCATCAATAATATTATTCCATCAAATAGTAATTCTCATCATTTTAGCTTAATAGACTTTAAATTGGCAGGATATGACATTAAATTCATTCATATATTGATGTGCAACAACACTGATTTCTCAAGATCTTTGCTGATGGACTTTCTCCTTTTCACTTATCCTTTGAAAGCCACAGGGAGGATGGTGCTTTTCTCCAGCAGTCAGTGATTGAAAGGTACCTTGCACAGGTTGCTAGTCCATTCCAGGGCAACATAGAGAGAAACAAGACAAACAATCATTAACAACCACACTTCAGAACAATTTAAAGAAACCAATTAAACTAAACTAATTTTTTTGTACCGTGGGGTGAATCTGGACTATCAGGAGGGAACCCAAGCATGCACAGGGAGAATGTGCAACCCCATGCAGAAAGAACCCCTGACCTTTTTGCTGCAAGATAAAAGTGCTACCAACTGCTCCGCTGTACACACACTCCATTTTTGACTTGTTATAATAATGGTTTTTCAGCTTCTTTTTACTTGTTTTTCACACAATTTTGTTTCTCGTTCTCTGATAATTCACCTGGACTGCATAAGGTAAACCTGTTCCTTATGTGTTCATTATTAAATTAAACTATAATACCATTCATTTGGATATTCACGTTCACCTGCCAGTTGTGGGTAGAATGCAACATCTGCAAAAATCAAAAACTAGGACAAGATCAGGGACTAGAGGCTCGCCTGGTGGAACCCAACAGACTAAACTTTGTGCCTAGAATGAGGAAACAGACCTTGTGTTGGGTTTAGAGGAACATCATGGTACTATAGCATCCCGTCCAATATCTCAAATCACACTCTCATAAGCGTTTACAACATTCAGAAACCAAAGACAACTGAAAAATGAAACAGCACCTGAATAACCAAACTAGTACGACCCCCCCTTAGTAATTCTACATGGGTAAAGATCTGGTTCACTGATCCATAGACAAGATCAAAGAAACACTGCTCTTTCTGAATCCCTTCTTCATGATCAGTTGGAATCCCCATTCTAGCCAAGTAAGCTTTCCTAGGGAGGCTCGGATGTGTGATCCATCAACAGTTAGAAGATACTCTGGGGTCCGCGGAGAGAGTGCTAATTTGTATCTATTTCAGATGGTAAGGCAAGCATGCAGTTTGCTACAGTGTTCTAAAACTGTGCAGAAAATCTGTGGAAAGTTTACACGGTTTTCCCCCGTTACATGCTTTCCCGAGCTGCTTTCAGTAGAAAGCTGTGATATTTGTGTCATCCAGATTCCATACTCCTGTGTACAGACAATTCACAGAACCCACGCTTTGAGCTCAGTTTCAAACAGAAACTGCTGACAGGAACAGAGTAAAAGCCTTTTTGTGCTTCTTCCCATATCAGCCAAAATGCAAAGTTTTCTCCATCTCTGATAAGTTGAGGAATACAAATTACATTGTTCACTTCTGCAAAAACTTTCTCACTGGAGCAGAAGAGTTTTAGTCTAAAGGTTAACAAACAACAATAAGAGTGAAAAAGTTTAAGCCCAAATAGTGCGAAAACCTCCCCCGAAAACACATCAATTTTGTGCTGAAAACCTAAAGAGAGACTGACCAATGCAGCTAGAGGCTTGTGCAAGTCTGTTTCAGTTGCTGCTAATGAGGTGAACTACCTGCCAGACCCTCCAGCTACTCCACCAGAACACTAACACACTGCCCCACCACCATAAATATTCAACATCCTGTCTTCATTTGTATTATGCTGACCCCACGGGCACACGCTGCTTCACAGCAGTGAGAACATGCAAGACTGTTTGTAGAGAAGGTTAAAATCTGAATTTGCCTGTGTGTTGTGATTGTCTGCCTTAAGGTAAACAGACTCAGAGAGGAGATACAGTACATATTTGGCAAGAGAATCAGTGTATCTGACGCAAAAATCTGACTTACATCAATGCAAGGCAGGGCAACTTTATTTGTCTAGCACACGCTCAGTACAAGGCACTTCAAGGTGCTTTTCATGATTAGGAGAGAACATTAAAAGCATAAAAATCAACATTCAAGACATAAAGCATATCACACATTTAAACATATGACATTACAGCTATTAATAATCACTTAACCAGTTTTTAGCTTAGATTTAAAAGAATTCAGCATTCAGCAGCTTTGCAGTGGTCTGGAAGCAGTTACGGCCGGTGGAATTGTCTCTAGGAGGTGCTATGACTATGATGTAGTGGTGTAACGGTTCATTGGGATGTGTTGAACCGTTCGGTTTGGCCTCGTTCTGTTCGGTCCACTTGCTTACCGTTTCAATATATTTTTTTCATTTATTTTGTACATTTATTATTAGCATGATATGAAGCACAAAGTTCCTAGGCGAGTTTCCGCACGGACGCTGTATTGAGTGATGCTCAGTGGAAATGCACGAGCACACTGAAGTAAATACACGAGCATCATGGCAATAGCAACAGAGAAGCAAGAGCTTGAAGACCCTCCCACCTCACAGTGGTCTCCTGTTTGGGAACACTTTTGCTTCCCTTTAAAAACTCATAACTGGGATAGACAAGTGGATAAGTCCAAAGTTGTATGCCGACCAGTGTTGCCACACTTACTTTGAAAAAGTAATATGATTACTGACTACTGACTACTCCTTCCATAAATAACTTAGTTACATTATGGATTACTTTGTTTTAAAAGTAACTAAGTTAGATTACAAGTTACTTAGTACTAGTAGCACTTCCCACTGCCTTAACATACAAACCATAACCAGTTTTGCCAATACTCACTTTATTGGAAATTGATTTTAACAGTAGGCTAGGGGCAGAAATATACTTACTTTTTAAACTCATGTTGACTCCAGTATCTATGAAGCAATAAGATGTGTATTGGGCATGTACTACTCGAGAGTTCCACTAGGGGGCAGAAAAGGCTGTTATATTTCTTCTGGTCTCTATTATTTCGACAAAGCTGCGGATGTTCGGATGATATAAATGTGAGGAGGGAGATAATGTAGTTGTGATCTCATATGAAAAATAATAACACTCATGATCAATGTAAACATTAAGAATGAATGCTCTTATTGTGAAGTAACTGTGTCTACACAGCTACTTCCCCTAATCAGTTAGCACTAATTTGAGTCCGAAAACATCCCTTTAACTCAATAATGCACATTTCTAATGTAGTGGTATCTCACTATGGAATGTACTTAAGCTATAAGGTGAACCAACGTGTATAAATCAACATAAATACGACACTTTTATACTCTCGTTTTACTGCTGATTGATCTAGATATTTGACTGTTGATCAGGTCTGAGCTATTTTACAGTACATATGCCCATTGATGCAAACTTGCTGATGCAGATCTATAAACTAGGCTTAAGCGGAGAGCCCTAGACTTTACTTTTGACTCTAAACTTTACTCTTCCCAAGGCGTTTCCAGGCCAGGCACAAAACATAGTCCTTCCAGTGTACCATCTGGGTCTCCTCCTGGTGGCATATACCTGCATTTAGAAGGCATCCTAACCAGATGCCTGAGCACCCAACTGGCTCCTCTTGATGTGGGAAAGCAGAACCTCTACTCTGAGCCCCACCTGGATGACCGACCTTCTTAATCTATCCATAAGGGAGAGTGCAGATACCCTGCAGAGAAAACACATTTGTGCCACTTGTACCTCATTCTTTCAACTGCTTCTTGTTTGTTTATATGCCTTCAGGTTTTGCCATATAGTATTCTGTTTTTGTTTGAAAAGGTCTCGCCACCCAGTTGATTCATCTGAGTTAGTTTTTTTAAGCTTGTGTTTAGTAAACATTGCACTTTGTATTTTGTTTCCTAGATTAGTTTTGTTCTTCCCCCTTTGTTCTGTAATTTCTTTGCTTAATTAAGATTCTCTGTTACTTATTCACGTTCCTTTAGCCTCCCTGTTTGCTCTCTTTCACAGCTATTCCCAATCACCCTATTTTCTTACCCGCATCCATTGCTATTCTCCAATCATCCCACAGTATTTAAGATCACAGATTTTCATTGTTCTTTCTTCGTTTCTCCCATTATCATGACCTTTGCTTCTGCCTGTTCCCTGTCTACAGTCCATGCCCTGTACTCCCAGCGACCTTCAATTTAAGTTCTTTCCTTATCATTATTAAAGAACTCAGTTTACCTTCCATCTACCTCTGATCCTGGGTACTTTCATAACCTGCAAGCCATGACAACAGCATAGTTACACGTAAAACAGTTGTAGATATCATCCCGTGCTATAAAATATTATAGGTAATCACATTAAAATGTGATCATATATTCTTTTACCTAATTTTGCACCTGTATAATTCATCTTTTTTTCCATGTATTTTTTTTTTTTACATCTTTTAGGTTCTAAATTCTCAATGAACATTTAGCACCAACATAATGCAGTGATGGTGATTGTAACAGGTTTTTATCAGATAATGCACAACATTAAATATGCACATATTTTCTATGAAAAGGTTGCTGGCTGTAGGAAATGATCTGAAAGCCGCTCTGTGAGATCAGAAGGTTATTGTTTAGAACTCCTGAATGCCCTCTGAGCCAGTGATGGAGAAGCTTTCAGAGCAGCAGACAGAAAGTAATAAAGGGAAGGCTGATATCTTCTGCTGTGCCTTCTGACACAAATAAACCCAAGAGACATTCTCCTCCTTGCTCCCTTGCCAGATGTTAAAGTGGATGGAAACGATGCAAGTTCTGAACTTAATAATGGTTTCACTGACCAAGAACTAGAAGATTTAATGTGTTTTAATATGTTAAAAACCATTCATTTTCATAGCAATGTATTTTTTACTAAAAATCTATTGCAATTTATGTTAACTCTTCAAATTAAATGTCTTTATGTTCAACACCTTATTATGTTGCAACTATATGAAAATATGACATTTTTCTAGATCATAATTAGCATATTTTTCATTATTTTTTTGTATTACCGTCTTGTGCATCATCTTTCTCTACAATTAATTTATGTTCAATAAAACTTAAAATGATTCCATATCATTTTTCACCATTTAACATTTTTCTTATGACCTGGCATTTATTCACCATCGGCATCCTTCGCAAAACAAAAATACCTGTAATGGCATTTAAGACTCTTAATAAAGATGAGAGAGATTCCTTTAAGCGTTTGGAGGTTTTAATAAAAGTTGAATTGATCATACAAGAGAACAGCACAGATGACAGTGAATGCCGAATGCTGCCCCCCTCCTAACTCCCCCCTCTCTCCATCTACTACCCCACTACCCCCCAACTCTCTAACAAGCTCATATGAAAATAAGTATTTATAAAGTTCAGCAACCTTGCCTCTATCACTTTGAAGACACAACTATTAACCTCAGGGTGGGGATATCTCCGGAAGAAGACATCTGGCTCTTTAGCTGTGAATAAGTGACTTTTGACATATACAAAACAATGGCAATAGCTTGGGTTATATGTAACACAATAAGAGAAACTCTCAAAACTAAGTATGTAAGAAGAATCAATATTTTCTCAGGCAGTGATGTCTTCTCTAACCTCGAACTCAACACCTGTTGTCTGGCCTCTGCTCTCAGTGTTAATAATACTAAAAGATTAATCATAATAATACATTTTTATATCTCCGGATGAAGACATCTGGCTCTTTAGCTGTGAATAAGTGACTTTTGACATATACAAAACAATGGCAATAGCTTGGGTTATATGTAATACAATAAGAGAAACTCTCAAAACTAAGTTTATCAGAAGAATCAAAATTTTCTCAGGCAGTGATGTCTTCTCTAGCCTCGAACTCAACACCTGTTGTCTGGCTCCTCTGCTCTCAGTTTTAATAATACTAAAAGATTAATCATAACAATAAATTTTTCGATCACAGTCTCCTACCCATTTATCTAATCTCAAAGATAAATCAAAATACTAAGAAAAATTAACAATCAACACTAACAATTACTAACGTAAGAGACGGGCAGCATTCAAAAAGAAAGATAATAAAAGTGGTTCAAATAATTTCAAATATTACATGTAACATTGAATCATATCTAACAAAATTATCTAATCTAAGCATCCATCTTAATGACATTATCTGAACTTCATAACAGCATCCCATACAAAAATCCCGCTAGGGCGTAAGATAAACAACCTCCCAACTATGGTCGTGTTGTCCTTGCTCACGACAGGCGGGCAAAAGTATGAGACGGCCCCTAGCCCCAAGGTGGCACTCCTGTTTGGTTCCTCATTAGTCAGGATGCATAACCGTAACTGCAAAACAAAGAAAAGGGGCACAATGTTAGGCAGTATCAATCCAGTTAACAAACAAAATCAAAACAATTCTAAATATAAATTGAAACATGTACTCTTCCCTTAAATGAGTCAGGCATCCACAGCGTGAACCTCAAAATCAAGATCAGTCACTCTTTGCTCAGCACCACAGTGACCCTTTAAGAGGTTATACAAAAGAACAAATCAGTAGTAATCAACCATAATATAAAACAAACAAGGGAAAATATTGTATGCAATGATGCTAATGATTAGACATGTTAAAAATCAAGACTAAAAATCTAAAATTCTGTCATCCCCCTTTTTCATTCTTAACTAACAACTAAGTATGAAAAACTAAAGAACAAAACAAATATCAAAACTTAACTGAATAAAGGACTAAAACTAAAAAAAAAACATTACTGTAAATGAAATTGATTTGAATAAATGAAATGGAATAATAAATGAATAATACAAATTTAAAATGTAACTGAAAAATGAATAAATGATAAAAATGAAAAATCAAATCAAACCCCTCTTTTCTCTGTCATCTCTGGGATGAGACCGCTAAACCTCCTTAGAAAAATACAATACATCAATCACAGGGGAAAAACATCAGACAACCTAATTCACAAAGTGATTTAAAGGAAGTCGTCATACACCTGTTAAACTAATTAATTATATAACTCCAGGTCATTCAGCAAGTCCATACCTATTCCATTTTCAAACAGTTCTTTCCCATCTCCATCTCGTCGAATCGAGTCTGCATCAGGTCCCTGGGTGCCCGTCCGATCAGTTAAGGATTTTGCCATCATTTGATGTGTAAAAGCTTTTTCAAATACTCTAACTGCCAGCCCTCTGACACAAGGAATGATACAACACCCAAAAACTGTAAAAACTGCTAAGGCAGTAACCACGCTTCCAAAAATAGAAATAGCTAGAGATTTCCATTTACCAAAAACAGAATCTAACCAACGAGTCACATCAGTGTTAACTCCAGCATTTTTAGCAAGGTTCTCTTTCATGACTCTCAGGCCTTCCAAGGCTCTGGTAATACTACCATTAGAGTCTGTGTTCCCTGGGATGTAAGTACAACATTTTCCTCCCAACATAGCACAAACTCCTCCATGCGCTGCAGCCAACATGTCAATAGCCATCCGGTTCTCCCATGCTACGAGGGAAGTGGCATGTAGCTGCTCAGCCACGCGTTGGAGAGCATCGTGTGTGTAGTTGACAAATCTCTGCTGGTTGTAAAACAGATAGTTAATCCAATCCACATTTTTATTGATAGTAGGCCACAAAAAAATTGACTCAAATCCTGCTGCAATCTGATTTCTAGCTTTAAACTGATCTGGAACCCCACGCGGCACTCCAATTGCATCGATGTAAACATGCTCATCAAAGCTACCTGGAACTGTCACCGTTCTCCTAGACCTGTGATGCTGGAAACTCCATCCTTTCTGAATGGATCAACTGCAATAGAAACATCATAAGCTAACATCACATGAGCACACATACCTTTCCAGTTCCGGGGCAGTTTGGATCTCAGCTTGCCGTCACCACACACCCAGTAAACGTCTGGGCCTGCCTGTTCCTGATTTAAAATCCACCTACGCAGGTGAATTCTAGAAGAGCAAGTCCAGTAATCAACTTTTGCATCATCCACAAGCTTGTCAGACTTCCAACACTCAGAAAAAGAATCCTCTTTATCATTAAGATGAAATATTTTTGAACACTTTGCTGAAAACTCACCCATGTCAGCTTGTTTTCCTGACCTTGTCACATTAAAACAAACATAA
Organism: Apricaphanius iberus; assembly: GCA_028564705.1. Taxonomy (NCBI): domain Eukaryota; kingdom Metazoa; phylum Chordata; class Actinopteri; order Cyprinodontiformes; family Aphaniidae; genus Apricaphanius; species Apricaphanius iberus. The sequence continues at coordinate 3,350,262 of JAPXFQ010000269.1, forward strand.
GACGCATCTGGTGCTGGTTGTAAGAGGTCAATTAACCCAGGCGCCTCAACAGATTTTTCCAAACTGCAATGCGCAGCCCAGCTCTTATCAGCACCCGCTGCTGTTACAGCTAAAATACAATGAGAGGCACAAATACTGCACTTTCTACCTTTCAGGGTGAAATTAATTCTGGGAGCTTGTACGGTATCCCACTGATCAGGAAAACTACCTGGGGTCTCACAGTAACTTGCACATTGATCTAACAGCTCCTCGAATGGTATAGGAACATAATACTTGGGGACTGCTGTTCCCATGCAGACAACACAAGGCTTATTAGTAACTGATCTGGCAGAATAATTAGCAAACTGGTACCACAAATTTCCTCGAACCCAGTTCTCTTGTAAGACATTATGTATGACCGATCTCAGATGAAGTCCAGCCCAGACGGTCTCCTGGTCCTGATGCAGAGTCCAAACGACGCCTCCTAACAAGAAACAAAACACCCACAATATGAATGTCTCAGTCTTTTTTGCTCCGGATCCCCAGAGCTTCGAAGAATGTGTCGTCTTCTCCATTACTTCACTTGTGATGATTAGATGTATGTTAAAAAGTCAAGTCACAGTTATAAAAGTCAAGTATCTGTCAAAGTGTCTACTTCTCTCAGTTTTTCTGTTTCAGCAGACAGAATCGGTCCTGTCACTCTCTTGCAATGACTGGCGTGCACCCAAGTCGCCCTCTCAGCGATTTTCACAGCAGTGTAGGTAACAAGCAACACTTCAAACGGCCCTTGCCATCGTCTTTGCTTCCAGTGTCGTCTCCTCAGCTCTTTAATCAGAACCCAGTCTCCAGGTCTGATTGGATGAAGTGGTCCCGCAGCTGCTTTTGGCAAGGCGTCCTTCACCTGCTGGTGCACCTGTGCAAGAGTCTTAGAGAGATTTTGACAGTAAGAAATCATAGCATCCTCACAGAGGTCTGTGGAGAGATGCGGCTTTGCACGTGGGTTTAACCCCACTGTAGGAGGTCTGCCAAAAAGAACCTCAAAAGGACTCATGTTGTTTCTGGCTCTTTTTCTCATCCTCATGTAAAACAAAGCCAAAGGTAAAGCTTTGACCCAAGACAGTCCTGTTTCCTCACAACACTTAGAAAGCTTAGCTTTCAAAGTGCCGTTTTCTCGCTCCACCGCCCCGCCCGACTGCGGGTGATATGCACAATGTGTGGATAATTTCACACCCAAAAACTCACCAATCTCTTCAAGAGCCTTGCCCACAAAATGTCTGCCATTGTCACTGGTAATCCTGTCCAGAATTCCCCATCTTGGAAAAACGTCTCCTAGCAAAGCTTTCACCACTGCAGCGGTGTCAGCATGTTTTGTGGGGAACGCTTCTGTCCATTTGGAAAACATGTCAACAATCACCAAACAATATTTTTTACCTTCAGCAGGTTCAAGTTCGATGAAGTCCATCATGAGATGTTCAAACGGTCTCCGTGGAGCCGGATGACCAGCAGGTTGAGTGGACACTGCTCGACCTGCATTGTGCGTAGCACAAACCATGCAAGAATGACAATATCTCTCAGCAAAAGATGTGAAACCGTTTGTGAACCAATGTGTAGCAACAAGATCAAACATTCCAGTTTTGGAACAGTGATCCAGCCCATGACTGAGTTTTGCAAAAACTGGTAAAAAATGGATAGGCAAACATGGCTTCTTTTCTACAGAAACCCACACACCTTCATCTTTGACACAACCTGCCTTTGTCCAAGCCTTTACCTCAGAAGAAGTGGCAAAACTCTGCATAGCTGTTAGGTCAGACATGTCAAGTGGCTCTTCTGCCTGCTCAATAGCAGCACAGGTAGTCGTCATTGGCTGTACCGCGGCAGCTTTGGCGGCAGCATCTGCTCTGGCATTCCCAAGAGAAACAGTATCCCTGGACGCCGTGTGTGCAGCACATTTCACTACTGCAATTTTGGATGGCTTCAAAATGGCATCAAGAAGGTCAGCAACCTGTGATGCATTTAGAATGGGCTTACCATCAGACTTCAAGAACCT